>OZ018324.1:96863392-97030892 GCA_963969495.1 Ceratothoa steindachneri
TTTTCGAGCCACCAGAAGGGTAAAGTACCTGCACAAAAAACGACCCTGGTCAGCGCTTGACGCATTGTTCTCCGAGACCCTCTGACGCCCGACACGTGCCGCTCTGGAACGCATTGGAGGACGACCCGTCCGGTTCGAAGCTCTGAATTTGCTTGTTCGGGAAGTCGTCATACGTCCCCCTCTTTACAAATTTCTCTATGTAGCAGATTTGGTATTGTTCTCGCAGTTGTGCTGCTTCACTCCTTAGTGTGGATGTATTGTTTAAAATTGCTTTCTTTCACACTACCTATTTAGTCTGTTTTTATATATTAACTTATGTATGTACATTTGCATCTCGGGAGAGAGTTCTTATTTGATGATTTGGTAATTTCAATTTCTGTGGCCATTGCCTGGAATTTAAGGTCAGGGAGGGATGAGGCAGAAGAAGGATATAATAGGATCCGCTGACCCTCCCGACCCAAGGTCATTTAAAATTAGATTATTATGCAGGATAGCGGCCTCCAAATCCAGTGTTTTTGCCCATTTCATACATGAAGACCGGGCGGATTTAGTTTCCTACGACATGCAACTAACACTATGTTATTATTCTTATCCCCCCCTCCCCATCCACCACCACAACGAGCTAGATCTCCTCAGCAAGGGAACCTGCGTTCGTTGCGGAATAGATGCAGTTTCACGAGAGTTATCTGCCTTCTGACTCCATGACCCTCCGATTAGTTTACTAGAATTAGCCACCTTCCCCGCATTTCATTTCCCGTAACTTCACCACTTATTCCAACCACTTTAACCTAGACCCTCCGATTAGTTTACTAGAATTAGGCACCTTCCACGCATTTCATTTCCCGTAACTTCACCACTTATTCCAACCACTTTAAAAACTTTCTGGCGGAGATGTCCTCGTTGTTTTCGCTTTATTTTCTCGTGCTTTTCCTTTTCCGCTTGGTAACTAATATCGTTATCCTTGAATCGAGTTGACTCGCGTTAAAGGCTGTGCATCGATCTCTATTGTTGTTCTCACGCTTCCCCATGGCATCTTTGCTCATCTTCATTCTGTGTATTCATAATTATTATTATCGAATAGAAGCATGTGGTTGTCACGTCCCTTTTTCGAGGAGTTCGGTGGGTGGAGAGAGATTTTTTTTTTATTGGCTCACTATTGGCGCTATTGTTCTATGTATTGTGTTGGCAGAGAAAACCAGAGGGAAGAGAATTGTAAAAGTGGGGGTGGCGAGAGACTGCGTTGGGCTGTGGGATTCGCCTCTTTGTTTGCCGAGGTGTCCGCGTGCGCATACATCTGTCTGCCTGGTGGGGGTGGGGTCGGGGGTAGGCGATGCTTCTTTTTTCTAATTAAAATAAACTTGCAATAAGGAAGGGACACATTGTTCCTTCCGATTTTTCCCTCTACTTCTTTGAATAGGGATTTGGGAAAGTAGGAATGGCTTGGTCGGCGGGACAAGAACAATGGGGCGGGACGCGACTCGCTTCAATGGACAGGTGGTGAGACGCACGGGGATGGCCGTCACTCGAGAACGGCCAGGAATTCGGGCACGCGTCACTTACACGCATCTATGTTGCATACACATATATGCACGTCACACAAGTGTACATCTGCCTCGTGTGTCAAATGTTTCCTACACCACTCGGGCGCAAACATACGTTGCATACACGCGTATATCGCTTCCATAATTACATTGCGGAAACGATGTATATGTATACATATTCGTTGAACACATGTTGCCCACTCAGGCACTCGTCACAGAGGAGCTTTACGAGGAGGATTGTAATCCGTCTTCGCTGTTTATGGTTAAGCTGGGTTTGTTATTACTTTGTCACACGTTCCTTCCTACTATTTATTTTTACTCAATCCCCCTTTTAAAGTTGTGTCCCCCGCATTATTTCTGCGAGTCAAATTTCCCTCGTTTAGTAACTCCAGTTACCTTCACCACACCCTATCCAGGGCGCACGCTATCCTCTACTCGACCACGGTCACTGACGTTTCAATTCGCCAGCGTCTGATTCCTCCCTCCCCAGCATTCGTTCGGTTTTGCCTCGGTGTTGTAATCCCTTGAAGACACGATCGCTCGATAAATAGAAAGGGCAGGAATATTGAAAAGGAGAAAGACCGATATGACATGGTTAATCCTAGATCATTTGACCCCAGGGAGAGGGATATTTTAATCCCCCAGGCATATGTTCTTACCAGAGCACCAAGATTCGGAAGTACGCTGTTCCAAACCCCCTTCGTAGAGGAGGATAGTTTGAGTTTAATTAGGTGCTTTGAAGTTTTGGAAGAATATAGGTGCCAAGACACGAAATATGAAAGTAAAATAATTTATTTATTTATACCTTAGGTTTGCTTTGGTTGGATAGATGAGCGAATCACCTCAATACAGTGCTATAGATACAAACAACCTAACCTAATCTTAAAAAGGGAAATCCAAACGAGCACATTAATACTGTATTAAATAGCCTTATCATAATTTTTGAAGAATGGTCACGGGGTACTTTCAAATAGACCCATTTGAAGAATAGGGTCACATTTTTGCCCATTTGAAGAATAGCTCTCCCTGGATCAATTGAGGAGGAAATGTGATTAGGTTTCCGTGCCGGATGCGTCCTAACTAATCGTAAACTAGTAAAACACTATTACTATCGTGCATATTTGGCACTGACTTAGGGTAGGGTTAATTTTTGGACAAATCTTCCCTTATTGGAAATAGTGGCGAGTCGAGAAGAAATAGGCAACTCCTCTAATCAATGACGTTCACACGTTCATTCATCATGCACGGAGTTAGGGAGGGGCCAACACAAGAAGAAATGGCACAATTAAAACCTCCAGGAACAAATTAGTACCATGAGCACAGGCACAAAAGTGCAGATTTGAACCCCATTATTGATAATAACAACAAAAGCGTTATGCGTTAAGATGATTGCTAGTCAAGTAGATCCGGGGACAAATCCACACTAATGGTGGTAATTCGCTCCGAATTGAACTTCTTTGATGCCAGGCAACTTTTCCCCCCGGGACACTGAAGAGGAAGAAAAATATACTAATGAAAATTATTGTGGTTGAAGAGGAGATTCACTAGCGAACCTCGTACGCCATTTATACTGGGGCCAAAACGGTACCTACAAATGTGCCAAGGATACATCACAAAGGGGCCCCGAGTTCTTGAAAGTACACGGTGATTAGCTAGAAAGTACAGGGTGATCAGCTAGAAAGTACAGGGTGATCAGCTAGTCTTTATTGTATCTTTAGGGGTTGGTCCGAAGGCGTCGATGTCTTTGGGGTGAGGGAAGAAAGGCGCAAACAACGTGAGAGATTTTAAATGGGGTGTGGGAAAGGAAAATTTTGGTTGACGGGCTTGTGGACTGTATTTTTTTATTACATTTAAGGCGGAAACCAACGAGGGCATCTCCCACAGAAAGTTTTCCAAGGATAGATCTGTGATGAAAGTGGTGAAGGTATAGGAAGTAAAAATGTGTGAAAGACAATATATCCACAGATTTTACCGCAGGCATTAGGGCCGGGAGTGCACGTAATACTCGAGATGTCAGCTGTGGCACGCTGGTGACACATACACCCCCTCGTGGGCGATCGTGAGTTACCCTCTTCCACTGCCATCGGCTGAAAATTGAAGTAGAGGGACATTATCAGGTTGGGGCCTGCGGAGCCCGGAACCAAGGTTCACAGCATGGCAGCCTCTCAACCCACCTTTCCCTTCTAAGTGTCGCACAGGTGGAGCAAAAGTGTGTGTGTGTGGAGGGGGTGGGTGTTTTTATTCCACTACGGCGAAAACTTCTTAAATCCCAGTATTTGTTATGCATAAAAATCCACCCGATTAATTTTTCCAGCTGTGCCGTGGCGGGGGTAAAAAGGGAAGCAGGTGAAGATGAGGAATAGGGAAGAAGTGATGTGGTTGAAAGTGACTCGGCTCGAGCACCTTGGGTAAAATACTGAACTGTTTGGCCTAGGAGCAAGAGTGCAAATGATGGAGGTTTCACACTCTGAGTTTCTGGGGGTTTATTTAGAAAATTAGGGCGGTGATTTGTAAATTTTCTCTCAGGCAATATTTCATATTGTTGGATGAGAAAATGAATGTAGGAAACAAAAGTAGGAAAGAAATCCAATATTTCATGTTGTTGGATGAGAAAATCAATGTAGGAAACAAAATGAGGAAAGAAATCCAATATTTCATGTTGTTGGATGAGAAAATGAATGTAGGAAACAAAATGAGGAAAGAAATCCAATATTTCATGTTGTTGGATGAGAAAATCAATGTAGGAAACAAAATGAGGAAAGAAATCCAATATTTCATGTTGTTGGATGAGAAAATGAATGTAGGAAACAAAATGAGGAAAGAAATCCAATATTTCATGTTGTTGGATGAGAAAATCAATGTAGGAAACAAAATGAGGAAAGAAATCCAATATTTCATGTTGTTGGATGAGAAAATGAATGTAGGAAACAAAATGAGGAAAGAAATCCCGGTGCTCACCCAGCGAACGAAGCCATGTGAGATGGTTATTGAACTGAAATTTAGACAGCATCTTAGTTCAAAACTACTACAAATTAAAACTAACACCCAGAGAATAATTAACCTCAAACTTTTTTTCACTCTTAAAATTTTATTTTCACTTTTTAAAACAAGTTTCATTACATCAAATTTACCATCATTTTCGATGAACTCTTGCACTGAGCATTTAGAGTTAATAAAATGATCACTCATAAATATCCGTCATTATCGCCCCCGCATAGAGTTACCTTGTATTACCTGTCACACTTGGTCAATTGGTACCTGGAGGAGCTGCTCAATTTAGGGGGGGGGGGGGGCGATTTTCCACTTTTTTCGAATCTCTTTGATGGGTAGAGCGGAAAAGGTGCCAATTGGTGAGAAAACATGTGTGTTAAAACCGTTTTGCTCTACGACCATACCTTTAGCCTTCGCATCGAGCTTGAAAATAGAAAAAAATGCATTCAAAATTGCCAAAATATAGGTAATACCCCAAATATTTATATGCGAGAAAATTACTTGTGGGTAGTACTCAGAATAATGATTTGTATTTTATGTATGCAAAAGCTTTGAAGTGAATAACTTATCTTCAGCTGCCACAAGGAGCAAAAATAATAAAATAGGCCACAGTTTCAACTGAAACTACAAAAATTGCCAAAAATCATTTTAATTAAGAAGTTTCCGGGTAGTTTACAAACAATAGTCTATACTGTTAAGAACATATAGTAAAAATTCGTAGTAATAAAAGAATCTTTTTAGCTTGAGCAAGTTGATTGAAATAGAGAACTTATTAATTTGCCCCAGTTGCGCGAAAATTTGATCATACTCGTTAAATTACAGAAAAATGCATGATAGGCATCGCCTAAAGTTTCCGTTGACTAGCTATATACGGATCTTCGCTTATTTTAAAAATAAATTATTAGAAAATTATTCCAAAACTCACTTCGGAGAGGTGGCCGGATGTCGAGTTACACCCTACTCCACATCAACCAGGAGGTCAGTCAAATAAAATCCAATTAAGGTAGGGACCTTAACTGGATTTTATTGAACTGACCTCCTTTTTAATGTCATTACAAGGCATCTTTCGATGTGATTCAATTGTAACGTTAATCTATTCATCTCCTTTAGCTTGGTTACATACTTTCCCTTAGGCTTCGGTCACTAGCTTAATCAATCCTTCTACAGCTTCAGTCGTCACTGTCCTGTAATTTTGCTTCCTTTTGATGACTGCGATAAAGTTTTAATATTAATTTTCTTTCTGATTTTGCTTCGCTCGCGCCGTATTTTGTCTTGTCGATGACTTGACTTGAATCACTTTCACTTATTCCAAAATCTTTCAAAGTTGCAATATTTGCTCCTGTTTGATCAGAAATGCAAGTTCTGACGCATAATTCAGCTACAGATGAAAGAGAAGCAATTTGATGTTGTCCTTTTATTTTTATAGCAATTAATTCAGTTTCATAGTCAAAGCATTCTGTTGAAGATGCTGAACTTAAATCAGGTCGCACGTAACTACAGGACAGTTTCTGTTCATAGTGTTCAGCATTATCACTTGCTAATGGAACTGTATTCTTACTAGATCTTATCTGTTTTCTTATCTGTTTTCTCATCTTTGTTTTGCTATTCTTATGTTGTAGTTGCATCGATTTCTGCAATTACCATTTTTATTCAACTTCTCTGATCATTAAGAAATTGTTTCTCTTTTGTGGGCACCTTGGGCTGGTTTGGACATGTACAAATATTTTATTTGCATTTACAGGGTGAAATGTCGAATAGTTATTTATAACTAGCCTTGAAAGTTTCCTTCTGTAACTAGGATTATCTTTCCTGCCGTGATAAAACTTGTTAAAGTTTTTTATAGTCATTATTCAACTTGTTTACCATGTTTTTGATTCGTTTAGTTGACGCAGTTGGAATTGACACTGATCTCTAAATTCCTTCAAGTTGAGAGCAGACATTCGTGCAAATGTCACTGAAAGGTGGTTCTTTATTTGATGCCTTCTTCAGGTCAATTCTTTCCCAAGAACTTGCTTTTAAAACATCTTCAAATGTAAGGAGATTTCTTCCGTTCATTTTTGCAGGAGTCCCCCAAAGTTGGGTTTTCAACAGCTTGTCGTATCGATTTGGAATTCATTGACATTGTGCTTAATTAAAAGACCAATAACCACTCACAAAGACTTGCCGTGCGCAACTAAGCGTTACAGGGGAAACGTCCTTGAGAATGGGGGACAGATAAGAGCGGGCATCGTGGTGGAGCTGCCACAAACACACGCAGTTACGCACTCACACAGTAGCTACACATTAAGTAAACATCCAACAGCCACATAATATGTTGATTTTTAAACCAAGGCACATGCTAATTGCAGAAGCTTTATATACTGACAATTTTTTTTCATCACTCGAGTATCAACGATTAATATAGTATTGTAAACTAGCAGATATTTTTAGAAATATAAGGCGTTTGCGCAATCTGAAGAAAGTATTTTTCTACTACGAATTTTTTACCATATGTTCATAACATTATAAACAATCGTTTACAATTACCCGCAAACTTCTCAATTAAACTGATTTTTGGCAATTTTTGTAGTTTCAGTTGAAACTGTGGCCTATTTTATTATTTTTGCTCCTTGTGGCAGCTGAAGATAAGTTATTCACTTCAAAGCTTTTGCATACATAAAATATAAATCATTATTCTGAGTACTACCCACAAGTAATTTTCTCGCATATAAATATTTGGGGTATTACCTATATTTTGGCAATTTTGAATGCATTTTTTTCTATTTTCAAGCTCGATGCGGAGGCTAAAGGTATGGTCGTAGAGCAAAACGGTTTTAACACACATGTTTTCTCACCAATTGGCACCTTTTCCGCTCTACCCATCAAAGAGATTCGAAAAAAGTGGAAAATCGCCCCACCCTACTACACATCCTCCCGGCCTGAGTGCAAATTGGGAAAGCCACTGCATTGGCGTGAAATCTCTGATTTGGGCCTGTGAAACTGGCTAGTACTCTTCACCCTCGCTCACTATTAGCGCTCCTCTATCTTTATTTATTATTATTTTTATTTTTATTACGACTATTTCGATCCCCTCAACCTTTTGTGTATCCGCACTTTGTACCAGGAGGAACTATTCTTACCTGGACATACTTTAGTCAGTTAGACATAGTGCCTGGGTGAAGTGCATGCCATCCTGGGATCACCTAGCCCCAGGGTATGATAATAATAGGAATCACCCACCCTACTCCTTAGTAGACCCACCTATCGCTGTTTTTCTTTATTGCATACCCGCTTACTCCTTTCCAAACCCTCTCATCTATCCACATATGTTCTGGCTCCTCGGCGCACTTTCGTCCTCCTATGGGTCCTTAGTCGAGTGGTAGTGTACACCGTAAGGTCCCAATGTCCCTACCTATTGCCAGGGCCGAAAGCTCGCCGACTAAGGCAAGTATTGTGCACGTGGTGCGTTGGGCCATCACTGTGCTCACCTTCTTGTACACATAAGGCGGCAACGTCGGCACCATCTTTTATGGTCAAAGCTCAGAACAATTCCGGCTGAATGGCGGGCCATCCACGTACCATGGCTACAATAGAGAGGAATAGTAAGAAAGCGGATGCGCAAAAGATCCGCTTCGACGCGCGGCCTAGTCTTCCCTAAGTATCGGGGAGGGGGAAATCGAGACCTTCAACCGGTGGAGGGGCTCCCCTCTCACCACCTATATGCGGCAAAAGGGTTCCCCGTCTGCCATCTTTGGAGTCGCCTACGGCAGCTGCACCTTAGAAACGGAGGTGCCCTCCCCCCATGCTTTTCAGGGGCTGGTACACCTATCTTCTAGTGCCGTGGTTCTCAACTCGTTTCAGGCCACGGACCACCAACCCAATAAAAAAAAAGGTGTCGTGGACCATTTCATTTCTGAGTAAAGATAAATAAGTATACACAACAAGCATTTTGGCTTGAAATAGTACATTTCTTCAAAACAATTTCTAAAGATTCTCTAAAATAATAGCCAGCTTACATTTCAATCGGAAATATATTTCTTACAAAAATAATTTCCTGGAAATTGAACACTTATCTAACATTTTGCCGTGAAATTGATTTTTAACAAACAGAAATTTGAAATTATGTAAGAGTATACAACTAACAAACACTTTCCCTTCAAATTTGCTGAATTCATTTTTTCCTTGCAACCAGACTCTTGGATTCTCTTCTCACTCAAAAGTTTTTCAATGTCAGGAGTGGTACTTGATAAAGCACCACGAATATCGCTTTCCACTGCAAGTCTATTCCTCTGTTTCGAGTTAAATGTGCAGCAGACATGAAAATCCACTCTCGCACATATAAGTTGATGCAAATGGCCAAAGATATCTAACTGCATGTGATGACATATTTGTGTAAGTACCAATCATACTGGGACAATTTTTTTTCATGGTAGCATGCTGATACATATCCTCCTGCAAATCCTCTGGAACACTATGAACATCTGTTGTGAATGTATTCATGATGAAAGATAACTTATCCCTTGTCATGTCCACCTCTGGAAAGTATTTGTGAAATTCATCCCTCAGCTTTCATAAATGCTCGAGAATTTGCATCTAAATGCCTTTCTTTTTCCCGAGCATGGCATCGACACGTGGAAATTGAACCAAATTGTTACTTCCGACTCGTCTGATCCAGCGTTCTAGCTTCTCAAGAAAAGCCTTCATGATGCCTTGGTGAGAAAACAGATTTGCACATTTCCCTTGTAGCTGAAGATTCACTTTGTTCAAGATTTAAAAAAATATCAGCATTGTATGTAAGTTCTAATTCTAACTGTGTTAGAATATTTTAAAAATCCTCTTTTCCTTGAGAATGGAAAATAAAGTCAGTTAAACAATTCTGTTGAGTACATTCTCTGGTGACAACCACCGTACAGAAGTGTAGAACAGCAACACCTCAAAGTCCGAACCCATGTCCTGACATAATTTTGTGAACAGCCTGGTGTTCACTGCTGATGATTTGATGTAATTAACCACCTTCGCCATTCCTTTGAACATGTATCGTGCAAACACCAATAGCTGAGAGGACAGTGAAACATCAGTTGATTCATCCAACTGTATGACAAACAATGGAGATTTCTTTATTTCATTCACAACTTGTTCACTGATCTTTTGTGAGATGTCATTTATCCGTCTCGATACAGTGTTATTGGATACAGATACTCTTATATCATTTAGCTTCCGTACTGCTTCCTCGCTGACAACAAGTCTCACCATTTTTTTTGCACAAGCTAGCACAGGTTGCTCTACAATTGTATGAGGCTTCTTGGCCTGTGAAACTTTGTATGGTACAATGTAGAAAGCAGGCACTGCATTAGAGGTCTTTTCAGAGAATGTACCTCATGAGTCAAGGCGCTGCCACTTGAGAGCTGATAACTGCCGCTCAAAAAATTGGGGTGACACTTTTCGAGATGGAGCTTAAGCTTAGCTGATTCAGTGACTCATTCCCCAAGACTTTGAAGCAAATAACACACTGCGGTTACTCCATGCCATCTTTTTCTTGACAAGTGAAGCCGAATTTAATGTAGTCGTCTGAATACTTGCGCTTGAGATTCCTTCCCGCCATTGCAACGAAATATATCAGTTACATTTTGAGTTTGGCAATACTAATGATAAAGTCAATAATATAGCACCATGCGGCGTAAACAGCATAACAACTGACCAGAACTATTTGACTATTTTCACACTTCCTTCCTGTTTCATCTAGTAAAAATTACTAAATTTTACAGTAGAAAACAATCAAATTACTCCATACCTGTAAAACAGCACATGACGAATGATGGATCTAATCAGTTCGGTGGCTACTGGCTACAGCACTTTACTACAGTGTTATATGTAGCCGCGCGGCATCTGACAGGAATCAACAGGATAGCTCGTCACCTCGACTCGTACAGTACAAGTATGTACTAGGATAGGGTCACGTATAGCGGCGCGAATCTCGGATATTCATTTTAGATTAGATTAAATTAAAAAATTTAAAGACTTAGGTGACTCGAAGTGGTACTTAGGTAGCTAGAACTTAAAGATTGCCAATATATTTCTTAAATAGGGATAATATAATTAAATGGATGGCTATTTTATTTAATATTAAATTGTTCGTACTGAATTTTCGGTCAATTTTAAATTATGTACACTCATTTCCAGTTTGTTACCAAATACAGTGGACGTCCTGTGGACCACCCAAAAAGTCATCATAGACAACCAGTTGAGAACCACCGTTCTAGTGGATATGAGGTTTGCTTCCCTCCTATGCTTAATGTGAGTTGGCTTTCCCTTCGGAATCGCCCATGGTTGACTCCATCTCTACACCAGCGGCTGTCCCCCCTCCTTTTCTTTCACAGGGGACCTCCAAGAAAACAGGCCAGTGGCCCAGAATCGACTGCTCCCGGTGAGAGCGGCTCGATAGGGCCAACCCCGTTAGAGGAGCAAGGGATAGTAGGGCCTATCGGGCCGTGTCCCATACAGTGCCTGCCCGACTCTCCTGATGGAGGTTGGCTTTCCGGTCAAAAAGACTGAGGCCTCCTTGATTGGGATCCATGATACCTTGGGGTGATGGTTACATTGAGGCGGCCCCTATTGAGCTGGACATGGTCCCAAAGCTGAACCCGCCAGAGATGGCAGAAAGGTCCATCGGGCGAACACGGGCTCAGTGCCAAAGACTGAATCTGAGTTCGGGCCCTGTGGAAGCTTCTCAGCCTGCTCGGGCCCACCTAGACTCAGAAGGAGAGGAGGGATCTCCTCCCCACACTGGTGCCCCTTTAATAGCAAAGATCTTTCCATCCTGGAGAAGGATCTTGCCGTGGCCGGGCTGGGGGCACCTTCCGGGCTACAAATAAGCAGGTTCACTCCTCTCCCTCCTTTCCTGAAATGAACAAGAAAAAGATGTCAACGAGGAATATGGGTTCCTCTCACTCCGTGGGGGCCCCAGGGAAGGACGAGTCCGCTACTGCTTCGGCAAGCGCTCAAACTAAGTTCGGCACGGCCGGTCTCGAGGCGCCCTAGGAGGCCTAGCCAAAGACCAAAATTCGCAAGTGCGCTAAACGGAGCCTCGATTTCGTCAGGTCCCCTCATTCAGGGACTACATGGCATTTTTGAACCTGCTAGCTTCAAACGCTTTCTAGTTATTTCCTTCACATATGGCAGTATGTTGACTAAAGGCAACATAATCCATCAGAAGAGCATTAGCTATTTTTATCGCTGGAAAGCCGAAGGTGACCTGTTTCTGGGACGGGAACTTTCTTGCGAATGCGTCGGACTCTTCCGAGGTAGTCTTGATTAGTGAGCTTCAGACACTTAATGGCTCGCCGGTGAGTCTGACGCCTCACTCTACCATGAACTTCGTGCAAAGAGTAGTTTATGAGAGGGAACTCGTGGACTACTACTAAGAAGACATCACCGAAGAGATAGATGATCAAGGGAGCCGTCAAGGTCGAACGTGTGACGAGGAAACAGGTGGTGGGGGGGGGGGGCGCAAGAGACCAACTTCTACACTCTTCTTCGTGTTCGCCCGTGACAGGCTGACTGAGTCGGTGTGTGTTGGTTGGTATTGCTACTGTATGAAGGCATTCGTGCCACTGCCGCGGAGGTGCTAGTGCTGCTACCGCTTCCTCCATGCGAATGATTCTTGTAGACATGCAAAGTCGGGTTTACCGAAAGTCTGTGTAAGTTGCTTCAAGGCTTTGAACCATAAGTCCTTATCGTGTATGGCTAAATGTGTCAATTGTGGAGAGCCGCTCTTCGCCTTCTTTTAAGTAATGTGGGGTGTATTTCCTGGAGAATGAAACACTAAGAAGACATCACCGAAGAGATAGATGTTCAAGGGAGCCGTCAAGGTCGAACGTGTGACGAGGAAACAGGTGGTGGGGGGGGGGGCGCAAGAGACCAACTTCTACACTCTTCTTCGTGTTCGCCCGTGACAGGCTGACTGAGTCGGTGTGTGTTGGTTGGTATTGCTACTGTATGAAGGCATTCGTGCCACTGCCGCGGAGGTGCTAGTGCTGCTACCGCTTCCTCCATGCGAATGATTCTTGTAGACATGCAAAGTCGGGTTTACCGAAAGTCTGTGTAAGTTGCTTCAAGGCTTTGAACCATAAGTCCTTATCGTGTATGGCTAAATGTGTCAATTGTGGAGAGCCGCTCTTCGCCTTCTTTTAAGTAATGTGGGGTGTATTTCCTGGAGAATGAAACACTGGCCGACCAGGCTGCGGATCGTCTTTCATTTCACGAGGCTAAGGACTTGATCCTTTCCTTTTCCTTTTTTTATAAAAAGTTGTGAAAAAAGGGGGTGAATAGTTAATAAAAGAGAGGGAGGGAAAAAGGTGTGGAAATGAAAGAAGCATAAGGTTATTAGTTTAGTTGCCCGGTGTACGGGCCATCTCCATTGTTTTGATTCTTAAGTATGTTCGTGAACTTTACTTTTTTTTTACACATATATAAAATTATTTATGTGTATATATATATATATTTTTATTTTTTTTATTTTTTTAGTTCATTCACTTAAATCTTGGGGTTGGCTCTGCTCTTTTGGTGTTTGGGAGGTAGTTCTTATATTCTCCCTCCTCAGGATCGAGGGGGCCGAGTGTTTGGTTGGGGAGAATGCTTTTCAGTCTATCCCAGATGTTTTTTCCTCTTTTGTAGAGATACAGTTTTATAGGCTCAATTCCTGTTTGTTCCTGCAGGCTCCTCGAGGTCCTGAAGTCGAACCATTTGGTGCCAGTAATGAATCGAAAGTCCTTGGTTCTGCACTCTTTGAAGCATCGACATGTTTTTGTTAGATGCAGCGTTAAATGGTATACTGGGGTACACCAGTTTGGACCTAACCAAACTGATGTATAGCTTTTTCTTGTTAGCTATTGTGAGGTTTCTGAATCGGTGAAGTTTGTCTACTTCGGTTTTTGCATATCCGATCCTAGTGCTCACGTGTTTGCTCATTCCGGAACTGGAGAGTCTGAATCCGAGAATAGACGCGTGAGGAGAGTATTCGATGTCGGTGTCTCCTATATTGAAAGGGACGGTACGATGTCTCCCTATTGCAGTTGCAGAGAACTTAAGACACATTTGTTTGTATTTTCCAGCGTCTTTCGAAGTTGGAGATTTTCTCGGCTTCTGCTGCCGTGACTCTGGCCATCAGCCTTGCCGACTTTCTCCCCCGCACTACAACTTGGGTGACATCATCCGCGTATTGAATGTTCAGTGTTTTCCCGTCGATTGGTTTAGGGATGTCTCTCGTGTAGATGGTGAAGAGAGTGAGGCTAAGGCATCCTCCTTGTGGAACACCGGAGGCGAGGTCAAAGGCTTTCCCTGTATACCCTTCGAAGGCTATCACCGCTAGCCTATTGGTTAAATAGCTACAGAGGATTTTTTCGAAGTGGGGAGTGAGTTTCAGGCTTGAGATTTTGCATTTCAGGCCTTCGATCCAGACTTTATCGAAGGCCTTCTTTACGTCTCTGCAGACGACGTCAATCCAACAACCTCTAGCTCGCCATGCTGCAGCGTGTGGCAGCATATGGGCTATTGCTGTCTCAGTGCTCTCTAAATCCATGCTGTTCTTCGTTCAGTAGGTCCTTTCTACTGTTTTTTTTTACCAGTCTGCTGTTGAGAATTTTTTCAAAAACCTTCCCAATGGTCTCCAGCAGTGAGATGGGTCTATAATTCATGACCTGGTTAGATGGTTTTCCCGGTTTGGGTATGAAGATCATTTTGGAGGTCTTCAGGCCATCCGGGAAGTATCCCATTGCTCTAGACGCATTGAACAGGTTCAGCAGCCTGGTCCTAAGTTTATCCGGAGCTTCTTTTAAATGCCTGATGGTAATTTGGCTGAGCCCCGGGGCTTTAGACTTGAATGAAGAAATAGAATTTGATAGTTCCTCCATTGTTATTCTCTTTCCGTCCTGAGAGTTACCTTCAAACCGATGGAAGCATGTGGTTCTATAAGGGTCAAACCTCCCTTCTCTCCTCTCCATATACTCGAGAACCTGGTCCTCGAAGCCTAGGTCAAAGTCTTCTTCTTCCTCTGATATCTTGAAGACATTTTCCCAAACTCCGTGGAACAGCTTCTCTTTCTCATTGGGAGTGACCGCCGTAATCCCTTCATGCTTGATTTCAGATTGGCCTGGGGTGCGAGCGTTCCCCTTTGATTTGTTGATGGTCGTCCAAAAGGCCTTCGGTTTCCTCTCAGTGTCTAATTTTTCTATTAGACTATTCCATTTGTCTCTGATTTCTATTCCTAGCATGGAGTTCAGCTGACTTCTGAGAAACTGAAGCGAAAGTCCATGGGTCTGGTATAGCCCAAGTTGAGGATGGTCTCGTAGACTCTGGAGAATCATTGCTGTAGCACCACTCTCTCTTGTGTGGGTTTTGTGGGCATGATAATTTTATGTGATGTTATAGGGATAGCTATAGCGTCGGCGTTAGAGATGCAGTCGCTAATAGCAGTTAGCTCTTCATCCAGATCTTATTCGGATGCGCCCTTCAAGTCAGGGATACCCTCTGGGAAAGCTCTCCTTTATTCTTCCCACTTTACATTCCAGAAGTCTTTTCTTGGGATAACTAGGACTGGGATAGTTTCTATAGTGATCAGCCTGGGCATAGAGGTCCTGGAGTGATGAGTTGGTGAAAAGGGAAGTTAGGGTTCGTGAGCACGACGTCAGGTTTAGTGGCTGACCCTGGTTAGAAAAACGTGGGAAAGTCCGGTCCAATGCGCTCTACAACGCCCCTTCTAGTTAAGAGATCTAGTAGTCTACCTCTTGTGTTTGTAGATGAGTATCCCGCTGCTCTATTCCTGGCGTTAAGGTCCCTAGCGAATAGTACTGGGTGCTCTTTTGTGAAAAGGGTGTATAGGTCATGACCGGGTAGATATGACCGGCGAGGGGGCTGGTACCCCGCGCTTAGTTCTATGTCACCCATAGAACACCTTAAGATGATCGACAGAGTCGATTCATCCATAGGGTTACCTTGTCTGAATTGTAACTTCTTTTTTACTGCTATTAGCGCACCATCAAATCTTTCTCCTGTGCAGTTCTTTTGTATAACATTTTATACAAAGATCTTCTGTTTGTCTTCGTCTTTGATGCTGGTTTCAGACAGCGGAAGAACATCTGGATCTAGTTCTCTGTAGATATTGAATAATTTGTTTTTGTTAGGTTCCCATCCTTGCCCATTGTGTGCCAAGATGGTTAGCCGGTTTCTATACGCTATCCCGTTGGTCTGTATTATTCTTTGGCCGTTTGACGGACAGATTTTAATTTCTTATACAATTCTGGGTCATAAAGCCTAAAGTTCTCGTTGTAAAACTTGGTTTTACAGGCGAGTAAAGATGCTCTGATTGTCTCCCCGGTAACTGGCGAGTCATAGCACCACTTTATCTGTCTTTTTCTGACTCCTGCTGCCACATCCTCTGTGGAGATCTCTTTTTTATGGATGTTTTGTGGTTTAGAGCTAAGGTGATTCTGATTTCTCTGCCGTCTAACTCGAGTTCATCCTCTTTTTGTTCAGTGTCTGTTTCCTAAACCTTTGGTTCTACTTTGTTTTTTCTGGGTTTTTTTCTGCTTGGACGAGCTAGGTGGAGGTGCTGGGGCGTCGGGTTGTTGATGTTGAGCCGTTGTTAATGTAATTTCTTAGTATTTTCCTGTATCCGGAATATCCGCTGTTTGTGCTGGTTTTGTTTTTGGGCACGATGCCGTGAGGACTTTTTCGGATTGTGGATTGTCCGGAAATTTGATCGTTTCCATGTTGTTTGCCGCCAGCATCTTGTTCATTTCAGTGTTGAATAAACCAGGACATGCTAGGTTTATCACATGTGCATGCAGAATTCAAGCCAGCATTTTGGTAGGGGTAGCGTCGCTCAGTTGTAATACAATCTGCGGTTGAGTCGGCGTGACATTCTTATGTGTTTGGATTTTTGCGGTTGCGGCGTAAGATTGTTTTGGTCTGTCCGCAGCCTCTCTTTTCTTTCTTAGCTCTTCTTTCCTGACTGGGCACTGCATGCTCAGGGTGCGGTGACAGTTAACGCAGATTTTCGTGTCGCTCACGCAGTGCATCCAGTCATGTCCTGTATGCGAGCACTCGGGGCAGATCTTTGCCTTTCCAGAGTCGGGGCAGGCACTGGTTGAGTGATCTTCGACCTTGTAGCAATTGAAGCAGGTTAGAAGTTCGAAAAACCTTTCCCGCTCAACTTGATCAGTGGAAATTACCATAGAAAACAGTCTGATGCCTGTTTCCTTAGCTTTGGCTGCCATTTCCATGTTCTCGAATATCACTTTGAACACATGGGAGAGGTTACGGAACTTGACTACTTCTGTCACTTCCGCCCATTGATGGTTCCTCTCTATCTCTGCCTTAATTTCTTCAGCCGATCTTTCACCTACCCAGGGGTCTACTCTTCTGCAAATTATTGCCTTTCTTGCTGCCAGTGCTGGAGATGGCCGTGGTTCTAGGCCAATCTTGCCCAGTTCTAGCGCGCCTTCCGCTGTGGTTATTTTCTCTAGGTCATCTTGCGTGTGGCAAATGACTGTGTAACCTCTGTTAGTCTCGATTAGTCGTTTGAGGCCTATTCCGAGTTTGTCAAAGATGGCTTCGAATACCTCCGCCTTTTCCGGTTTTTTGTTACCAATTAGTTTCAGTGGGACTCGAAAGTCCAGCGCCTCCCTCCCCCTCCCGTTCATGGCGAGGGTGACTTCTCATTAATTTGGAGAACTTCACTTATCTAGTCGTGACAGAAACAGGAGAAATCTCCAATCAGTCCGTCCCGACCGAGGAGTGCCAGAAACAGGGGAAATCTCCAATCAGTCCGGCACTCCTTATTAGATTGGTGAGGCAGAGAAGTACGGGTTCAGGAAACCCGAGACCGCCACTACTATAACCCCGGTAGAAACAGGAGGTATCTCCAATCAGTCCACCAGGGTTTCGCCCCGTTCTCGAGTGGCAGCAGAAACAGGAGGAATCTCCAATCAGTCCGCCGCCTCTCAGCTGGGGAATAATGTGTTAGTCAACGGAGGGTGCCTCTATGTAGACGCTTGGGGCTGAGTACTGCCAGTTCTAGTTATTTTGGTGTGATAAGCTGATCAAGCTTGTTCGATAGCCAGTTTTGGAAAAGTTTCGGGGTATAGGAAATTTTCCCTAAACTTTACCTCCAGATTTACCGACGATGATGTTTCTTCTCTCTCCTCTCTGATCTGGTCGAGATGCTTATTCACGCTCACCTCCTGAACGCCTTCATTGATCTAGTCGAGACAGAAACAGGAGAAATCTCCAATCAGTCCGTCCCGACCGAGGAGTGCCAGAAACAGGAGAAATCTCCAATCAGTCTGGCTCTCCTTATTAGATCTCTTAGGCAGGACATTACAGACTCACTGATCCCGATGCTGCCACCACTATGACCCCGGTAGAAACAGGAGTTATCTACAATCAGTCCACCAGGGGTTTTTTTCCACCGTCTGAGTCGTCTTATGCCTTAATTCTTTTTTAAAAGGCACCATCTGTTAATTGTTACTCGGTGTTTCTGTGCCGAGTTAATACGACATAAAGTAACCAGCGACGTTGCTCAAGGGTCTGTCATGGTGTCACTTTTTTTTGTTTATATTTATTATTGATTTCGATGTCTTAAAGGTGAATAGTAGAGATAGACACCAGCAAATGTAAAAAAGAACTGAGATGGATGAGATAGTCAACTAACACAAAAACATAAGAATGCCTTAGTAAGATTAGCTCCCAGCCTTGAAGTTGATTCCGTTAATAAAATTAAGGGTGGAACTCTGGGTTGTGTTTTTAAATGAAGAAGCGTTTTAACAAATAGATCCAATATATCCGGCTAGGGCCCTGTCGAAGGCCTGCGTCACTTAAACCCGGACACACTCCAATTTCACTTTATATGCCTCATACAACCCACCGGTGCCTCACTCTCATCGCCTTTTGTTGGGGGGGGGGGGGTGCATCAGTGAATGATGAAAAATGGAACGAGCCTTCATTTGAGAACTTAATGGATGTAATTAATTTGATAACGTGCATTCGATGAGAAAGTCATTAAATGAAAAGAAAAAAAGAGGGTATTTGTCGAAAGATATGGCGCTTGAGGATGGAAGCTGACAGTTTGCAGGTGGCACTCAGGCGGGCGGGGCGAAACCTTTTTAAAGAGGTTTGCGCACCATTACCTTTTGTTGCCGTTTATTATTAAGGGTTGTTCTTATTTTAAGGGAGGATTTTTAATTAGTGCCAATTGAAATTATTTTAATAGGGTTTGTTTACTCGGTGTAGAGAGGAAGGACAGAGATAATTCGAAAACGAGTATTTACAAAACAGGAAGATAGAAAAAGATGAAGGATGAAAAGCTCCGCCGTAATATACCTTATCATCTCTTAAGAGCCTGGAGTGCTCATTTAAAGTTTCCACGAACAACTTTTTACAAAGAACTTACACAGAAACTTTAAAGTACGAAATTGACCCCTTTGGTAAAAATTCACAGTATGGAGGGTTGTGTATGCGTTAATGGTAGTTTGTTTGAATGTTTTAGTTTTTACTTTGAATGCGACCTCTCCCGCTCCTTTGTTTCTTGTTGATTAGAAAACTAGGTGAGAAAGCCGAGGGGGTGGGATGGGGGGGAGTTACATCCTCTTCCCATTCCCGGGTTTCATTTGGCCTAGCACACAGCAGATTGACCGTTGCTTTTCCATCTCCCAATTATGACCGTCAAAATGTAGCTACTGCCTATCATAGGCAAGATTCCTGCTTCAGACGCATTTCCAAAACGGTGACCTTCACAATGTATTTGATGTGTGTTTATATCTATATTTGAAATTTAGTTGAATAGGGTCAAGTGGACACGGATCCTACTGCTAGTGTTTTTTTGGTCATCAAAACTAAAGTTTTAATTAAAGTTCCACATACAAAACTTTGAAATATGTTTACCAGTTCAGATTTATGGTGTCATTTTTTGAAAAAAGTGTTTTTGTACAGATCGTGACCATGTAGGACACGCTCCGTACGCCCTTGTACCATTTTTTGTAATTCTTTTTATATGCCACAACTGAAATTAAATGATACACATATGCTATGAAAAGAAATATTCTTGTAATATAAAAAAAATGGTTAGAATTGTTATTTTACAACATTTTTACATAGGCATAAAAAATAATAAATTTCTTAATTTTATAGAATATTTTTGAGCTAGTAATGCACAGCCCTCATTGTTTATCATTGCATAAATATATTAATAACCTCATTAGACAATGTAAAATCCAAAACTTACTACAATAATGCACCTGAAAAATTGGAAATTGAAATTCAAAAAATCAAAAACAAAATAGCCGATAAAATGATTAATGCAAAAAATATATATAGTTAAATCTTGCATCTAACGTAAAATAATATTAGATAATAACACAAATAACACAATTTAACACTGATAAAAATGGTCAACTTTGGACTTTGATATTTTGTATTTTTTTCGTTTTTTGGTTGCTTTTCACATTTAAAACACCAAACAATGTTACGTGATCAACATATAGTAGTTTCAAAACGAAATATTCATTAGTATAAAAATGGTCAACTTTGGACTTTGATATTTTGTATTTTTTTCGTTTTTTGGTTGCTTTTCACATTTAAAACACCAAACAATGTTACGTGATCAACATATAGTAGTTTCAAAACGAAATATTCATTAGTATAACAGCCGCCCGGCTCGCTTAACCGTGGCGTCACGGATATCGCGAACCAGGGGATGCCGAGATTCAAATGCCCCGAGAGCACTCAAGGCGCTTTGTGAGTCGCTATAGATCACAATCCGGTCTCCGAACCGGGCACGTTGCGTGATCTCCCGTACCGAGTGGTGTATTGCCACCAGCTAGGCTGTGAAGACAGACGCAGTGCCTGGCAGAGCCCCGCTGACTTAAAACAGAGGGGATACGGCGTGGAAGCCGACCCCCTCTTGGGACTTGGAGCCATCCGTATACACTGGCACGGTTCCAGCGTGAGACGAGGTGTGCTCCAAAAAGGTCGAACGCAATACTCCCGGCGTTGTACAAGCTTTAGGAGCAGATGCGTAGCGATAAATAGCCAAATGTGGTACCCTCCAGGGTGGCGTCCTGGGTCTCGGAGTTCCTGGCCCTAAACCCAAAGGGCTTAGGATATGACTGGCGTCTCTCGGCGGCATAGGCACTGTCGAGATCAACTACGGATGCAGTGAGACCTGTTGGCGACTGAGGGAGGCGCCGGGCTCGCGCGGACAGGCGAGTGATGCACTGCACGCGGCGTAGAGCGAGTGGCATCTCCCCAGCATCGACCAACTTGCTCTCAATGGGGGAAGTGCGAAATGCACCGGTCGCAAGGCGAAGGCCGGTGTGGTGGATCGAGTCCACCTTCCGCAATAAACGCTCGGCTGCGGATGCATAAAACTCGCATCCGAAGTCGAGTTTCGAACGAACAAAGGATGGATAAAAAAGTAGGGCATTATCCCTATCAGCGCCCCAAGCGCTGAAGGTCACGGAACGGAGAATATCCATTGCGCGAGTACAAGAGACCTTAAGGCTGCGAATATGACCCTCCCAGGTGAGGCGTCGGTCGAATACAAGACCAAGGAAACAGTGCGATTCAACCACATCAGCTGACGGTGGAATGTACGCAGAAATGATAGTATACCTCCTATCCAGGTGAAGCTGCACAGCCACTGCCTGAAAGGAGGTATCTAAAGTGAACGGAAGAACGGAGACATCATGCCGGGTGTAAACCGCGCATCCCCCAGCCCGGCCATCCCGCGCTGGTGGGGTCGCAAGACCCTTATACCCCGGGAAGGCGGGGAACGGGACGAGACGAGCCTCCGCAGCTCCTCCCAGTTGGCCCGGAGTCCACGGTAATTCTATTGAAGGAATATGCCCTCCAGGCCTAGCTCGGAGGAGACGCGGGTCCCTCTTCGAACAGAAGACCCTCACGGAAATGGTCGTACGCTTCCCGGACGCAGAACCCCGGGCGCTTTTGTGCGGACAAAGCGCTGAAGTCGCTGTCGCCTTCGAGGACTTATTGGGGGAGGTTGGGTTCGCCATGCGAGTCTTTTCCTCCCTCCACCTCGAAGCCCTAGGCAGGCGTTGCGGCTTCGGAGGCGGGGGCCCCTCTTTTCGAGGAACCACCGTCTCCGAGCCACTCAGCCCACCACTAGGCGTGGGCGAAGGAGCCAAAGCTTCTTTCTTGCTGTGCTCCTTTCGGGGGACAGCTTTAGGAACCCCAGAAGATTGCCTGGCGAACAACTTGAGGGGTGTTGCCTCCTGTGAGTCTCACGACTCGGTGGAGGTGCGTGGCCGTTTCGCCTTATGGGAAACGGTCACGCTGTGGGAAGAGGGGGGGAGCCCTGGTTATAGCCGGGGCTGGGTGTGAACCCTTTTTAGTGCCAGCTCTACCAGGGGAGCGCCAGGGTTGAGTAGAGCCCGCAGTAGGGCTTCGAATGGGCGCGGAAACAACCGTGCTCGTTGGCCTGGATGGGCCAGGAGCAGAGGGTGCCTTTCTAACTATTGAGGCATAAGACGTCCCAAGCAGAGCCGGGCGCGCCAGGACCAAGTCCTGAGCCTCACGGAATGAGAGTCGATCCTGCGCCTGAACGGCCAGGATTTCTTTCTCAAGGGGATATGCACCACATTGCTTCGAAGAAGCGGGATGCGGCTCTCCGCAATTGACACATTTGGCCACACACGTTTTAGACTTATCGTGTTCGGTCTTGGAGCAATTTACACAGACTTCGGATGACCCCGACTTTGCACGTCTACAGGAACGATTCGTATGGCCGAAGCAGTGACAGTAATAGCACCCCTGCGGCAGTGGCATGGAATGCCTTCACGTGGTAGCGGTACCAACCGGCACGCACCGACTCGGGGATCTTGTCACAGTCGATTTTTTTTATAGAGCCCATCTGCCTTGTCACAGTCGAACGTGACGAAGAGTGTAGAGGTGGTCTCGAGTCCCCTTCCTGTTTTCTCATCACACGTTCGACCTTGACCGCCCCATGGTCGGCCAGCGGTAAGGTAATGTCCTCTATGGAGTAATCAACGAGTTCCCTCGCATAAACTACTACTTTCACAAAGTTCATAGTAGAGTGTGGCGTCGTACTCACCGGGGTGCCATGAAGTGTCCGAAGAGCACTTATCTTGGCCGCCTTGGCGGGATTCGCCGTATTCGCCAGAAGGCTCCCGTTCGAGAAACGGGTCGCCTTCGGCTCTCTACCAATTGCACTAGCTAATGCTCTCTGATGGATCATGTTGCCCTTGGCCAACATGCTCCTATCAGTGGAGCGAATAACGAGGAAGCGTTTAAAGCCAGCGGGCTCGAAAATGCCAGGTAACGTCTGAATGAGGGGCCCCGATGTTATCGAGGCTCCGCCCTGTGCACTTTTGGTCTTAGCCATAGTCAGGGGCTCCGCATACGGGCGGGGTGGTAGAGGGGCTGGATGTGCCGATCTTGGCTTGCTCGCTTGCCAAAGTGGCAGCAGACCCATCCGTCCCCGCATCCCCCGCAGATGGAGAGGAGCCCAGAGTCTTCTTAGTCTTTTTTTTTGTTCTTTTTCTTTTTTGGATAGGAGGGCGGGGAATGAACCCGCTCCTTACCTCCGCCGGTATGAGCCACCTGGCCAGATGAACCGGCCTCAGCCAGGTCCTGCTCCGAAATAGAGAAGGTTCTGGCAGTCGTAGGGGCACCGGTCGGAGGAGATCCCTCCCCTCCTTTTACTGCCTCAGAAACCCTTGCCATTTGAGGAGGATCTTGCATAGGGGCGGATTTGGGTTCTGTGCTTGGCGCCGAGCCCGGATTCTCCCCCATGGAAGGCCCTACCGTCTGAGGCTGGGTTGCCTCAATGACCATGTCTATCACAGGAGGGGCCTCCAGTTGGCTATCCCCTCCCAGGACATCGCAGGCTTCGTTGGCAGCGTCACCAGTCATGTGTGGGGAGGCACAGACCTTGACCCCGGAAAGGTTCAATATTCTTGCCAGCAGGTCTTTTGAGGGAAACGACCGAAGGGGCCTGGCTTTCCTCTCCCCAATAAGGGGGTTTGCCCTACCGAGCCACTTCAATGGGGAGCGGTCGGCAATGGGCTGCTTGCTGGCTTTCTTGGCAGTCCCCTTGGAAAGAAAAGAGGGGACTGCCGCTGGAAAAAGGGAGGTGCCCGAAAGCACCCCCCGGAGAGGAGGTGCTTTCGGAAAGGAGTAAGCCTACTCTCCGGTTAAAGAAATATGGAGGGTCCCCTGCGCAACCACAGGGGTGGGGACCTCCATTTTTTTCTGTGGAGCTGCCCGAGGGCGTCTCCGTTGATGACACAGGGGGAATTATGGGGAGATTTTTATGTTTATCATCATTGGGCATGGTGACCCTATTTATACTACGGGATGCAATAGCTCATCACATCTCGCAGTAACCCGCACTGCAAGGGGTGCGTACAGGCCTGGCAGAGCCAGATGCCGCCATTCAGGACCACCCCTCTCGCCTGGTGGCCTGGCAGTCCATCGGCACGGCGGCTCCACCTTGGCCAAGGCGTAAAATTGATAGAGTGTGAAGAGGAAAGTAAAAGGGATGTGAGGAAGGTATGGGTGGGGATGAAGTAGGTTGTTAAAAACCAACCACCCCAGACCGGAGCTCAGGGGTTAGGGAACATTGTCCCCTTTCCCCTCAGCCCCGATCCGGGGCGGTTGGCTGAAATTAGAGGCTGTCTAGAGAAAATTGTGGGAGAGGTTGTATGAAAAGCGACGAAGTAACGGAGAAATACAGGCTATCTGAAGGAAGGAAGAGATGCTAAGCTGGGGCCGGACGGAGCGCTGGATCCCGTCAGCACGGCGGCCAGGATGGCAAATCGCCATGTATGAGTATGAGTGGGCCGTTAATAGTGTTTGGATAGAGGAAATTAACGTGAACAGATTTAAGTATTCAAATGAAGGTCTGCCCATGTTCTTGTACAAGCAAGACGTCCTGACCCTGATCAGTCGTTCCCACCAACTACATACCCATGAACTATACAAAGGGATGTGGTTTTTAAAGGCACATGAAAAGGCGCGTATGAAAGAGCCTTAACGCCCTGAATGAAAATTTGATTAGTGTCGATGTAGACATGATCAGGTATCCCATAAACAACGCCAAGAAAGCTTTCATGAACTGATGGGGTAGACACATCAGGCACGAGTTTCATGTGCACAGCTATCATTTACATATAGGTGTGTGAAAATCAAAACGCACATTTTGACCGTTTGATTATCTGAAGATTTGACAAATGTGAAGTTTACCTCGGTGTTCTTAAATGGTTTGACCAAGTTGATCTGACTCTTATTGTAATTCGTCATTTTAGGGCGTTGGAATGCAAATGAATGGAACTTTTGCAAATGATGCACTCTCTTAAAATCCTCGACCGTTTGACGAAGGGAAGTTACCCAGAAGTCGCTTCTAACCAATGTGAGGGTGGAGTCGATCTCAAGATGTTTGCATTTAAGGTGATTAATCTCGGATTATTTGAAGAGTTAAATAGTCGCTTTCACCTAAAATAATTCTTTTTATGACTTTTTATTCTTAAAATATTGTTTTTGCAACTCTCACCATGCTCCACATGAGGCCATGTTGATAAAAAAGGTCAAGGCCTCTAACAAGGAGAGGTACAGTGGCTTCCTTTCGATTTGGCTCCTCTTCCAGCAAATCATTCTCACTAGGAAAGGTACCAATTTCATTATAGAAAGCAGGTAGAGACTCAACGCGCAGGGAAGGTCAACACTGGGTTTCCTTCGCAATTAAAAAATAAAATTGAAGATCTAAACAGGGTTCGAATTAATTTTTGGACTGTAACTTACAGTATGTGGAAATTTTCGTTTTATTCGATTCATTGAGGCAAGGTTATCTGTAATGTTCACCTAATTAATTGAAGTGCTAATTTTGAATTTATTAGTGTTCTTCCTTTATGATATTAATGTCATGAATGCGGGTTTTAACGAATACTGGTTTCTGTTTAAGTTTACAGATGTTCATAAACCAGATAGAACTATTTGGGCTACGGCCAGAATCCCAATGGATTTAAAGGGCTTATGAAAGGGACTATAGGAAGAGAGGAAGGACTTTGACGGTCAAAACGACACCAGTTCCAGAGAAGGAAGTCTTCTCCCTGAAAGAGGAGCCTTTCATTTTGCAAAAATTAAATTAGAACTATGTACTTTGCTAGATTGAAAACCCATATAATTTGCATCGCAAATCGAATTGCTTCTCACGTTTTGAAGTCAGACTTTCCACTCACGGAGTCCCATCCTACCTTTTTCGCCCACAGGTTCTTCATCAAATGTCTGCCACAAATGGTAACTGCCTGGGAAATAGCAAGGGGGTCGAATACTTTTGAGAATTGTGAGAGAATGTTATGTTTCGTTTTAACGAAGCGGTCCAACTCGTTCGATTAAACCAAATCCCGTTGTTTAATTCGTACTGGTAACCAAAGACACGTTCCATACCTGTAGCTCTTCGGCTTTGGGCAGGGATTTTAAATATTCGTGGTTCGAGTTCCACGATTCCCTCTTCATCACGACAAAATTTAACTTTGTTTTTTCACCTCTATCAAGATTGCACGCACCGCCGACACGGCGCCTAGAATTTTCAAGTTTCCCATTGAACTATTTTTTTTTTTTTAAGCCTGTCGCTTTCGTGATCGTAGGAATTAGGGGAAAACAATCAGTCAACGCGTAACGTGAAAATTCTAGATGCGGTGCTGTTATTTTATTTTTTAACCCGTATAGATTACCAAAATAAAAGATAAACAAACGGTAAGCAAGAGCTCATGCGCATAGAGAAATGTTCCGTGTTGAACCAACATCAGTTTTAACATTAATGATGGGACGATTCCAAAGATTTTTGCGAGTCCGATTCCGATTCCAGTTATAAGTTACGATTCCGATTCCGATGCCGATTCTGATTCCTTCACAAAATAGAATATTGATTATATGATATAACAAATTTAAGAATTTGGCCATAATGTACGAAAGAATAAAAATACAAGCGAATTAGGATTATTTATTTATCTAAACAACTCCCATTTATTATTTGGTATAACTGAAATGTATTTAAAATGAAACTTTCCTTTTTAACACTGAAATTATAATAATTAATACTCCACTTTCAAACTATGAAATTAAATTAATTTTAAAATGAATTGATTCAACTGAACTGTAATGATAAGTGCAATACATATTAAGATATTATTAAAAATTTAAGAATAATTAACTGAACAACAGGGCTGTCCGCTGCCGAAAGAATTTTAGCAATAGTACCAAAACTTACTCTGAAAACGTAACAAATCTAATTAAAACCTAAAATAAAAGTAAAATGGTATAAAAAAGTGTTTCTTTGCGGCAAAAAGGTACCAAATTTGTACGAATCATGGTATCAGAAGTGTTTCTTTACGGCAAAAAGGTACCAAATTTGTACGAATCATGGTATCAGAAGTGTTTCTTTACGGCAAAAAGGTACCAAATTTGTACGAATCATGGTATCAGGAGTGTTTCTTTACGGCAAAGAGGTAACAAATTTGTATGAATGTGCCAACTTCGGCAGCGCTGCATCAGCTGTTGTAAATGACAGCTGAGCCCTGATCAGGCCTTCATTTCACGCATATAAACAACTAAACATACAATACATTTCTTATACAGCCAGATATTCAACATTAATTGATATTTAATAGTGATGCATTCCTGTCGACTAATCTAAATATATTAGTAAATAAGTTATTAACGTTAAAATTTCACTGAAAAATAGGACAGATGAGTAGATACATAACTTGATTAACACTAACGGGAAATAAACAATGTTTAAAATTTTGATTTAACTATTGGTGAAAGAGTCTACTGAAATTTTGAAAGAATTGTTTGTGGAATCGCAAAACTGGGATTATTTTTAGCGATTCCAATGCCGATACCGATGCCGATTCCCCCCAAATTAACGATTCTTACGATTCCCGATTCCAATTCCGATTAATCTTCACATTTTTATTTAACATATTCATTATTTTTATTATAGTAGAGTCTACTAGGCGAAAACCACCGAGGTGATCGCCCTGGACCCTATCTTAACCTCTAAAATCCGCGCAATTTTCGAGTTGGTGATATGGTGTTTCCGTCTTCAAGATGATGACAAGGAGCATTTAATGTTTGACCAGATGCTTTCAATCACCTTATGATTCATCGATATGTTGAAGGCCTCGTGCGTCCAAGTCTTTATAAGCCTCCCAGGAATCGAAAAGGACTGTGTGTCAGGAAGAATTATATTTAAGATAATGGTGATGGGTGTTTCTAAATTTCGACATACACAACCGGGCACCCCAAATATTTTGCGTCAATACCACGTTCCACCCCACCCGGTGTGGTTGGTACTATGTTTTGCTGAAATTTGACTCGTCAATCTCTGCTACTTTTCCCGGGTCGGGTCCCATAATTTCTGCGTATTTTCAAGGCAAACTAGTTCGCACACTTCTCGGCATTAACTATCAGTCTACAAGTTTGTTTTGGTACCAAGAAAAATTTGACCCACTTCGAAACTTCAATGTTATGTGTTTAAGTTCGAGCGCGAAACCGTGTCTTTAACGCTAAAGTTACAGCGGTCTTCCTAGAGACTATGTAACAATGAAACACTATATTTTCACCAAGTTCGTTTCGAGACAAAGTTGTAAGCACTTGTTGTACTGCTTTTCACTGAAAGCGAGTTTTCTCGATTGAACATACGCGAGTAATTCCTCTTTGTCCCCACAAATTTCATAACATCAAGTTCCGAACATTTCATCATTATAAACCAACGTACACTGAATCTAACATAAACTACACTGATACTTTCCAAATTGCTCGGAAGACGTCGCAAAATTTCAACGGGAAACAAAACTTATCGGTCCGGAGCAGTGTCCGAAAGGTAAAACAAGGTCTGCTGACCAAAAAGTCGCATGCCCTCACTTATTCTGATTTATGACCTCACCTAACATAATATAGCCAAGGGTATCATATTATAGCCTAGCCTAGTATATCCTAGACTAGTATAGCAAACCATACCCTAGACTAGAATAACTTTGCATAGCTTAGCTTATTATAACCTTGGTTAGCTAACCTATCGTAGCCTAACGTAGTAGGAAGGTTATTGCTATGCACTGAACAAATATATGTTAAGATTTTGTCATGGTGTTCGGAATGTAGCTCCAGATCTACACATGAACGCACAAACCAAACGAAAAAATATATTAACTACAATGGGAACCACTACGCAATGGCGATAGTGTGTCCGATAAAAAAAGTAATAATAGAAAATAAGAGGGGGGGGGGAAGCCTCAAAAGAGGTAGAGAAATACAACCAGACGTACGCTGAGGTTGCAAAAGCCGCAGCCGACCACTACCAGCCCCCCCAAACATTATAGAAATAAAACAAGAAAAATCACTCAATATTCTCGCATGTATACCACACGCACACATTCTGAACGTCGTCAAACCCGGAACACTCAAGAACTCACAGGATGCTGAGTAACACCGCCTAGAACCTATGTGGTTCCCAGATGATCACCATCTGCGTAAGTCCTTAATGTATAGTACAAACCTGCACCACGAGTACAGAACACCCCACACACGGCGCGGAAAAAGAACGTGCTAAACTCAAAGATGCAATACACTAGACTATAAAGATACAAACACCATCGGCCAAGACCATCTCCATTAACAATAAACCTGTTACACAAGTAGTAGAACGTGAAGAAGTAGAAGATGAGGGGCTGAAACACTCACGAGCTGGAGAGAAGCGAAAAAAACTCAAGAATTTAAGCTAAGATTCAAAGGAAATTATCCAAGGGATAAAGAACGGTTACTACAAGTGCGAATTCGTAGGTCCATATACAGACAGGGAGGTACACAAGATGTTAACAGGAGGCCATCTAAATATCTCGATTGAATTATGTTATACAGTGAAAAAGGAAAAAATCGACAAGAAAAGATGCGGCAGGACTAAATCACCAAGCGAGCGTGTTAGTTAAAGCAGAGAGAAAAAACAACAAAAGAACAGTAAATCGAATCAGAATGAACCAAAGAAAGAAGATAAAATAATCGCCACAATGTAACTAGGTGGGACGCGAAAAGTCTTTATGTAACGCCTACCTAAAGGAAGACCCAGAAGTTATACTTCTAAGCGAAATAAACATAGACCCAGATAAAACAAACCCCGTAAAAATATTTAATTTCACAGTGATAATTAAGACCATAATGGACATTAACTTGACAGATTAGCGGCGGCCGTGAAAAAATTACATTAATTTTAGCAGGTTACTGGACCTCGATGAGGCATACTTAGTCAAAATTGAGACCTCCTCAGGCAACCTGATTATAATGACTAGGTCGTCCGTGGACGACTCCATCTTTCGACGAATTTCAGCCCCCCTTCCCCCCTCCTATTCTATCTCAGGAAACTGGTAACAAGTAGGCATGCGGTCCCGGTGGGACCGACTCAATAGTGCCAACCCCATTAGGGCTTCAGGTCGCTTTCTGTCGTCTCCGAATCGGGCACACTCGTGTGACGCATCGCTATTTGATGGAGCGCTCGCCTGCGTCCTATTGTGACGACTGCGTCGTCCCCCAGACTGTTCGGCACATTCTTGTCGAATGTCCCAGTCTGGGTGATTTTCGCGCACGTTACCTGTCCCGGTAGAGGGATGGGCGGGGTCGCTACCACCTGTCTTTTGTACTCGAGACGAGTGCGTGCACCTTAGCTGGTGTACTTCTAGACTTTTGGGGGGAGGCCGGCCCTTTTATTTAACCAGTTTTTTTATTTTGTTTTTTGTATTTTTTCCCTTATAGGTTGCACGTTCCTGCGCTGGGGGGACCTCCCCCCAACACACGAGCTTGCTTCCTGCTCGTTGCCTTTTCCCTTTTTTAATTTTTGGTGTTGGGTTTGTTTTTTTAATGTTTTTTAATTCGATTTTAAAGTAGCCTAGTACTAGTCAAGTTTTTAATACGGCGACTAATGCCCAAGTAGGCAGTCGCCAGATGAGCTCTTGAAAAAAAAATCATTTCGTTATAAGAATATATCATCTTTTATCATTTCGGTAAAGAATAAGGTTCTCCCGTCTTCATCTCACGCTCCTGTATACACATGAACATGAAGGTCAAATTTAGCCCAGATTCTCGGGAACTTTTATTCGATAAAATCATTGGATAATTCAATTCTACCAAGATTTATCTGATGAGACTTTAAACTTTTGTATTGGTGGTAGGGTGTGAAGTTTATTGTGGCACTGCAGTATTATTTCTACTAGTAATAGATTTCAGCACTTTACCCACCTATTTGAGAAATTCTCAAACAAGTCAGTAGTTAACATTTTTGAAATGTTTCAGCCTCATTATTCCGCGTTGGATTACCCTTACGTTCAAACTATAATTTAGGCAAAGAGTGACTTGCCCAATAATCTCATTGCGGTCTAACTATATGCATTGTGAAAATTTAACATCGCCATCTCCTCTATAACTTAGAGAATAGGGGGATTAGGTATTAATGAGGGGAGTTGTTTTAAAGTGTGCGTGCTTGGGTGGGGACAGGATATGCCTCCGGTGACCCCCCCAACGTGGGGTTAAATGAATTTGGGCACAATGCCCAATGCAATGACTTCTTTTGATGGTTGTTTTACTGCTTATGGAACGACGGAAATCTTTCCCAGTCGTCATTTTAAATCTGGTTTGTTGGCGGCGAGGTTCTGCACCCCCCACCGCCCCGACGAAGGAAAGGAAACAGAGGAATTGAAGATAAGCAGAGTCTAGGGAAATTTGTCGTTTGTTTGGCGATTTGAAATCTTTGTTGAAATGAATCAAATCGGGCGAAAAAGAAATAACATTTGGGTTACTTTTTTATTACTATTTAAAGAACCCCCTGAAATTAACGACGGCATTTCGGTCAGAAAGTTATTGAAAAAAAGCTCGTAAAAATAAGTTCAAGTGTGTGCGAAGTGAAAATATGTGAAAGCCCCTAGTGGGTAGGTAAGGGGTACTAATTACAACAGTTATATTATTGATGCTTGGATTAAATAATGGTGGCTACTCTTTAATCATTCTCGACAGAAAATTTGACTTTGCTCTGGGTTGATTTCAAGTTCTTTCTTTGCATATGTTTTCTCGGAGGGAAAGGCCGCATTTCTGTGCAGTTTCGTGCCGTTGATAAGATTTTCTGTTTTGTTCTTATCTTCTATCAACATCCCCCCTTTTTTATTCCTTTTTGCTTCACTACCTCTGTAACTCCCTGCGAACCTATTATTGGAGTCTGGTTTACTATATTCACCCAGTTATCACCTTGGTGAATTCAATGAGTCTCATTGAACAAAACTGATACCTTCGTGGTGCCAGAAGGATTTTCAAAGACCCTGAAAGAACTGTACATCTTCTTTCTGGACATCGCTCGAAACTGTCTAAACTGCACAATGGCCCTAATTTATATTGTGCAAAGAATCCCACCCCCCATCTAAGCAGCCAGTCCGAACGTAACCCCTCTGTACCGAAAGTGAGAAGGAAACGGAGACTAAGATTTATGAGTGGGGCCGACCCCTTGGGATCAAGAGAGGTCATGGAAGTTGAAGTGCCCCTATGGCAAGGATGCCCCCATGGTCTGAGCAGAAGAGGCCGGAGGCTTGATGAGCTATTTCCACAAATGATTTTACGCATTTCCTGCTTTTATGGTGATGTTACGGCCGTGGGAAACGATAATGTTGGTGGACCTCTACTGGTTCTATTTACTGCAGATGGTAAGTGTTGCTGTATTAACCATGATGTGTATGTGTGTGTGTATGAGAGCATTAGTGTGACAAGGTATATCTAATATTAGGGAGATATTTCCGCATTGAACACGAGGTTTACATGATTGTGCATTTCATTCTTGATGCGTATGTATATGTACATTGTACATATATTTAGCGTTTTGAGGGACTCGTACCTGAGAGTTGAATGGAAAGTTCATCTGTTTGAACATTTAATTTGTTGCAAGTAGTCTACCTTTGTATGGGAGTAATGCATGTTTTATGTGGCTGGAGACCTGTGTAATGTTTGGAGGTTTGCAGACTTGGAGAGAGAGGAGCGCGAAATAACGGGTTCGTTTAAGGTCACATAAGGACAGGGGTTTTCGCTCCTGAAAGGAAGATTGAGTCTACTAAGATTTTGTTCGTACACTCCAGCACTGAAATCTGTTCGTGCGTTGAATTTCAGACTGATCTTTGTTTCTTATATTTGGGTTCCTGAATGACTTTCTGTTCGTCTATTTGATGACACCCTGTAAGCTTGTTGGTAGCTCGAAGTATAATAATTCTCACATTTTCTTTCTAGGCGTGCGTTTCTTAAGCTACCTTTTGTTCGAAGGTTTGAGTTTTGACTCAATTTTCGCTCTTATTTATGGATGCCTTTAAATCCTTGGGTCTTCTGATAACGCGTTTGCTATTGTTCTATGAAGACGGCCTTTCCTTTCACGACAGAGTTGAGTTTTTCGCGGGTTTTCTTGCTTACGTTCGTGTGTGCAAAGGTCCGCTCCGAACTTCACAATATCCAAGTGGCACTTTATTCTGATTCCTTGGGTATCCTTAAAGTGAGTGAAAAAAAAGAGGTACTCGAAACCGGATTCGAGTCGTTCTCGAAGATGCCTCAAGAGAACAATTATGAAGTAAGCACCGGGGTGGCGAATCGTGCATTGCGGGTTAGGCCGTTGATGTATGTATGTATTTATCGGTAAGGGCTATGAGTAATCAAATTGACACTTCCTATCTGAGATACCCTCTGGGCAAAGAGAAAATATAGTGACGTGAGCGAAAGGCAAAGGGAGTGGGTGGCTCTACTCTGCCAAAGTGCGGCGTCGTCTTGGCGCCTGACTCTACACTTGGCGTTGCCATATCGGACAATGACATCAAATGGATCTCAATTTTTTTCTACGCTTTTCTTATTTTTTTTTTCAATTCTTAGCTTTGTTCATGTCCCCTCCGCTCGACTTAGGCACTGATTCCTGGACGCCTTTGATCCTGCCGGGCCAGGTTGCTCCGTGGCGCCGAAGGCGGATTGGTGTCGTTGCCAGGTTTAATTTTCCTAGAACTTAAAACTCAATGCCAACGAGGGCTTATCGCGCAGAACCTTTGCAAGGAGATTCTGTAAAGAAAGGTGTGAAGATGAAATGAAAATGTCTGAAAGAATAATAGCCGCAGATCCTCCTGCCAAAGCACTTGGGTAGGGAGCAGTGGCGTGCAGTGATTGGAATCAAGGGAAACAATGCTTCGTCCATTTAAGAAGAAAAGAAAAAGAAATTAGCCCCCAATAATTAATATGGCAGCAGGATCAATTTTATTCTTAAATTTATGCTTGCCTATACTTGTATACGCCATATGATACCGTTCACTTTCAATCGAATTGGCGTTAGACCCCGATGAGCCCGACTGCAATTGAAGAAATGTTTCCTTTTCGTCGATTTCTACCTTTTTTTTCTCTTAATTTCAATTATAGTTTTGGCTTTTGGTGCTTTCGAATGAATAGTTTAAAAGATGTTTTGCTTTTCTTATCAATAATATACAGTCATTAGAGTTTTATGATTTGTATCTAGATATTTCATCGCCGTGTTAGAATTAAGAAAGAAATAACCTATTTGTATACGGAAAAGGAAGCAAATTTAGCCTTGCAGTCATTTGCTTGCATCTGGCAACCCGGTAGGGTTGCTAGAATCTAGTAAAATTCAATAAAAGGTCTAAGACACAATGACGTAACTATTATTCTGCTCTGAAGCTTAAACAATTTTTAGATTATATTTAAATACTGGTTCTGAGAATGAAAGCAGCTATATAACTAAATTCTGTATGGTTACGCTCTTGTATCTTAAGTATTTTGTTTATATTTCCTGGATTCTGGCAGCCTTACCGGATTCACCCATCGTATCTTTGAGATCAGTTAATAGCTACTAGATAACATGGATACTAACTTTATCATTCTACCCTCAGGTGTGAGATGTACATCATCTTTGCTCAATTAAAGATTGTAAGAAGACGGTTTCCATTCTAACCTATGGTGTACACCCCACAATCGAGATGACTATCCTTACCTGCCCCACACACAACCCATAGTTTTTGCACATGGCGCTAGCGCACCCATTAGTGTTTCATAAAGTTGACTTGGAAACCAGAGAACCCTGTGGCGAGAACGCATTACTCCTGGAGTTTGCGAACAACGAGTTCCTCACTCAATGGGTGAGAGAGCCAACGAGAGGAGACAATATCCTCGACTTGGTTTTCACCACATCGTTGAGGACCTCTCTGTTGGCGAAGAGCTCGGTGGCAGTGACCACCGACTAATTAGATTTGTGGTCAAAGTCCCGAAGGCAGGGCCTGCAACTAGTAAATCGAGGAAACTCGATTTGAAAAGAGCAGACTTTGCAGGTCTTCGTGCTGGACTGACTGACGCGAGGCTAGAAGTGTGCGATGTTGTTGAAGACTCGTGGAACAGTTTCAAAACCACATTCATGAGTCTTCAATCGCGTTTCATCCCTCTGAAATGTCCCCGTCGGTCTTCTGTTCAACCAAACTGGTTAATCGAGAAATCGGCCAACTGCTTAGGGAAAAGAAAACTATGTACCGGCAATCGAAGATCTCGGGTGACTTTGACGAATGCCGGAGGCTATCCATGAGAGTGAAGTCCAGCATAAGGGCGGCTAAGCGGTCTGAGGAACTCCGAGTGGCGAGACTCTGTAAAAAGAATCCCAAGGAGTTTTTTGGATATGTGAACAGCCGTAAACTAATCCGTCGAACGAATGGGCCTTTGAGAAATCAGGAGGGGGCATTAAAACACTTACATGCAGAAAATGCTAACCTCCTCAACAACTACTTCTCTTCATGTTTACTGAAGAGTGTGGTCCCATCCCCCAGCCAATGGATTCCTACTCGGAGGAAAAGCTGGAGGATATGGACTTCACCGAAGGGGAAATAAAAAAGCAAGATCAGTGACCTAATGACGAATAAGTCACCTAGCCCGGATGGGTTTCTACCTAAAGTGTTAAAAGAAGTGCGCGATCAAGTGTCACGACACCTGAGCGCAATCTTCAACATGTCAATCCGGACCGAATGCGTTCCTAGATACTGGCGTGAAGCGGAGGTGACTCCTATCTTCAAGAAAGGAGACCGTAGCCAACCGTCAAACTACCGACCTATCAGTCTGACTTCGATAGTCGGTAAACTCATCGAAAGCATCATGGTGGACAAAATGACGTCGTATTTAGAGTCAAACCTGCTACTGAGGAGTTCCCAGCACGGCTTCCGAAGGCAACGGTCATGCCTGACGAACCTTGTGGAATTCTTCCACTTCGTTTTCAGTGAGCACGATCGGGACAAGGCGGTGGATGTGGTGTACTTAGACTTTCTCAAAGCCTTTGATAAGGTACCACACCGCCACCTTTTCCGGAAAGTGCGAGCGCTGGGCATAGACGGAAAAGTAGCCGGCTGGATCGAGAACTGGCTAAGTGGCAGACGGAAACGGGTGGTGATGAATGGACAGTCTTCTGAGTGGGTGCCCGTTACTAGCGGGGTGCCTCAAGGTTGGGTCCTGGGACCACTACTATTCATCATCTACGTCAACGACATGGACGGTGACATGGTTGCCAAGATTTCCAAATTTGCCGACGATACCAAGCTTGGTATGAACGTTGCAAAGGATGGAAATACTGCCCGCCTGCAGGAAGATCTTGGGAAGATTGGGGAGTGGTCGGACACGTGGCAAATGCCTTTTAACGTGAACAAATGCAAAGTGATGCATATCGGCCACAGAAACCCCCAATCTCAGTATATCCTTAAGGGCACTGTTATTGAATCCACCGACACTGAGAAGGTCTTGGGTGTAACAATCACTAGTGACCTCAAGTTCTCGAAACAGTGCATTGAGGCGGAGAAAAAGGCCCAAAGGATGCTGAGCTATATAAAGCGCCAGTTTGGATATCGGAACACGGAGATTGTACTGTGTTTGTACAACTCACTTATCCGACTGCACCTGGAGTATGCCGTACAATTTTGGAGTCCTTCATTTCGAAAGGATATCGCGAAATTGGAACGCGTACAAGCCAGGGCAACCAAACTGATTCCCTCTATCAGACATAAAAGTTATGAAGATAGATTCAGGGAATTAGATCTGTTCTCGTTGGAAACTCGTAGACTGCGTGGTCAGCTCATCGAAGTTTTAAAAATACTTCCAGGGTTCGACAATGTTGACTACGGGGATATTTTCACACTTGTTGAGAGCAGAACAAGAAATCACGGCTTTAAACTTGAACTGAAGCGTTACAACCGCGATCTGTGTGGAAAGTTTTTCACGTACAGTATCTGCGGTAGTTGGAACGCACTTCCATTGGAAGTTGTCAGCAGTGAATCTGTTGACCAGTTCAAGTCAAGACTAGACAAAGTCTTGAAAAGTGGCTGTTTAGGGACGCAAAACAATTGAGCAGCCATGTGCCCGGTCGATTGCTAGTACAAAGGTACCCTCCTTGAATGGACCGTAAGGTCTCCTAGGGTACCTTCTTTCCTTGTTGTTACCTCGTACCTATTGCTAGTTTTGTATGTGCCCATAAAAACTCTCCGGGGGATAGGAGATAGATAACATGGATACTAACTCTATCGTTCTACCCTCAGGTGTTAGGTGTGCATCATCTTTTTCCACCGCATTCCTCACAATTTACTAAATCTTTTGACTTGAGGGCAGGGGGTAAGATTCCATTTAGTACCATTATAAATTTGAGTTTGGCATAACGTCTAAATACTATGAATCAGTAATAGTTAGAGCAGTCAAATATCATGATTCACTTTGTCTAGTATTAAGTCAAAATTTAATGAATGTTTAGATTTAAGTCATGTATAAAAAGGTTCATCGTACATGTACATCACCTTTTCGCAATTAAAAATTGTAAGAAGACGGTTTCCATTCTAACCTAGCTGCGAGTAAGTGCTTAGATAAGTGTGGCGTATTGTTTATTCATTTTTTTTAAAGTGATAACTCCTCTTTAAACAAAATAGATACAAATAAAGCTGAGAAAATGCGATTGTATTATTGGAAAATTAGTAAAAAGGAAGTTTAGTGTGATGAAATTATACTTAAAACAGGTAGGCCTACACTAAGACTAGACATCATTCAAAATTTCTGCACTCGCAAATACAATGTAGGCCAATATGATAGAACATTTTGGTTTGTGTTCTTGCATACTTACAGAAGCTATTTTAACATTTAAATAAAGTTTTAAAAAATAACATTTAAATAAAGTTTTAAAAAATAACATTTAAATAAAGTCAGTAGCTTACAATTCTATAGTTATTTTTAATGAACAACATATTTACTTCAATTAACATATTTATTTTTGTAAAACTTGAATTGCTTTCTCATCTTCAAAAGTCACCGCACGCCACTGGTAGGGAGGGCACACAATCCTCAAGAAGTCAGCCGCAGCAAGGTTGCCCGAAGTGGGTTGGCTGTAGACACAGACTTTTAAACCCGGCGTTTAAGTTTGTGGACAAAATTTGATAGTCGTATTTTGGAGGCTTGCCGATCACAGGTAGACGTAGTAGTTGGATCCCATTACTAGTCGAGTGTCCATTTCGAGCACTTTTTTCCTACTTGTTTTCACGGTTTTTTTTTCAAGCGCCATATTGCATGATTAAAGTCGCCTTTTCTAATTACGCATTATTAATCCAAATAATTTTGATCTAGTCCTCTACTTAATTATTTAATAGCACTAAATTATGTTTAACGGTTCGTCACAAGTTAAAAATGTCTCTAAAATATTGAACCTTAATATTTGTATGGTCGCTCGGGGGTATTATGAACTTGTAATTTGACACGTCAGCTATGGAAAAATCTAAATTTGGCAGCGTTTTTTTTTTTGTTCAAGTATCATAAACTGAAAAGATCATAAGCACCAGGCTGGGCTAGTGGTGTGTGTGGGGTGGGGGGGCTAAGAAATTAAAAGAACCTCAGTCCCTACCCCTCTACTCGGCTACCATGCTACAAAATAGCGTCGATCAGTGGCATATCTGCTACTATTTGTTTTCTTATTCACGTAATTGGCAGAGGACGTCAATGCCTCTTCGTGGACCCGCCTCATGTCGTAATGGTGTCCCAACTATCATTTGGTAGTGGGAGATTTTATATGGAGCTTCGATCCCTCTGTGTGCGTTATCTGTGAGGCAACGCGATGTCGTCATTATATATTCCTTCTTCGCCTAGCTTCGTTTAATCTTCGAAGTAGATTTCTCTTTCCCATCTTTCCCCTCTATTTTATTGTCTATTTGTCTTGTCTGGATTTTCGATGTTCTCTCGCCGCTGGCTTTATATTACCATAGTGATGCTCAGAATATTATTTAATGATAAAATACATTTTATGTGCCTGTTTTATATGGAATAGAAATGTCATTTGGTTTATTTATCATGGCATTTTTTTCATTCTGGACCAAGTTTTTAGAATCGACTTTGATTTGCTTTTGTATCAGTCCTTGTAATTCTCAATCTCTTTTGTTCTATTTTCATTCATTTTCATGCCTTTGTGTTCATATATTTTCTCCTTTTCCTGGAGTCCGACGACTTGTATTTCCATTTATGAGTCTTGTGTCAATTCGAATTTAGCCTCCTTATTTTACGATTCCCTTATCGCATTGACAGAATGGGGGTTTATAGAGGGAACTCTGACCTGTTCGCATTTCTTTGTTTCCCTTAATGGGTTGTTTATGAGTCTTTGCACTCTTGTATGGACTTGTATCTTGTTCTGGTGTTTCTCCTTACAGTTTGGGGTCGATGCTATTTTGCACCGCATCATTTCTTATTAGATTGATCCCTTTTTATTTCCTGTTGCCTTCTTTCATTTCTGTCAGTTCTCCCTTGCCCCCATTGCGTGCTCCAGCGGACTTGACTTTAATGCTGAACAAAACGCAAAGGGAACTGGTATGACCAACGATAGTACTTTGATCCAGTATAGACATAATGAGGAAGAGAGAAAAAGGCCGAAGGATTGCGAAATTAAGTCATATTGACGCTAAACGAAACTCAGGGATGTATTTCAGATTTTGTGGATGGAACTGTTTAGAGTCAAAGCCGTAATCTACACCTGCAGCGGCGAATCTTGTAGAAGGGCTGTCGATTTTTCAATCTATCCATCCGGGTCGCGGGATCTGGTTCAAGTTGTGCCTTCTCTTATATCCCAAGTCCTCCACAGGAATAACGGGGCAGGGGGACCAATTTCTTCAGGTATATCCCCCTACCCCGTAAATACTAACAGTTCCTTTTTTCGTCCTTGGGGCTGCAGGGAAAAGGCGAAGACAGAGAGGGGGGGGGGGTTAAAGTGCGAGTCCCTGGATATTTTGTCTTTAAATGATTGCAAATGATTAAATTTATAGCTTATCATTATTATTAAATCGTTGTCGCGTTCATTTGTTCGATCGCTCATTGCTTTTAAGTTAATGACGGTTCCTGTGATAAATTTTGTTCATTATTATTATCGACGAAATTAGTTCTATTGACAGAATGATGTTTTATAATACCCCCCAAAACTGGAAGTTCAAAAGTAAAGAATAATAATGATAATAGTAATTAATAATCAATAAGTAATCGTACAAGACATTTTTGGGGAGGGAGAAAATTTTTATATATTATTTTTAATTTAAATTTCCTAAATCTGTTATAAGGCATTTGAAAGTTTAAGTGTAGCTGAGGGTTCGAGGAGTGCAGTAATAGTGCTGCTGTAGAAGCGTAAATGGGTAAAAGGTGAATACAAAAAATACAGAAGGCTATCTTTCGAATGCTGTAGGAAAAGTGTATGAAAAAATCTGTCTGGACGTATAAGAAGTATAATTGAGTGATTGGTGAGAGATGAGCAAGGTGACTTTAGAGCAGCCAGGGGGGTGTGTGTGTTTGTGTGTCGAGTATTTGCACAGAGACAGCTAACTGAAAATCCTGAGGGTTAAGAGATGTATAGTGTATGCTGGGTCATGGATCTAGAAGCAGGTTATGATTCTGTAGATAAGGCAGGGTTATGCTAGGTTATATGTACCGCATATCCTGTAGCTATCCGGCTTAGTTTTTTCACCATCCATATCCGGCCGGTTACCAAATATTCCTATATCTGATCTGATATAGCTGTATGTTATGTTGCTAAAAATTCATAAATTAAAAAAAACTAATTGTGTGTATCATTTGCAGTTACTCTGGAGTACAATATAAAGTTAGGTGAAGCAATGAACATGACCAAATTTATAGAATAATTTCTTTAAATTGTTCACTCAGATTATAATGGTATAGTCATTATAATGAAAATCGATACCAAATTGTCAGGTTCTGTATTTTTTTTTAATCAAATTTTTGACAATTTGTTACTGACAATCAAAAGTACCTACAATGTTTTAGCTTCATTTGATACTTCGTAATATGTTTAGAATAATAATAATTATTATTATTATTATTCATAATATTATTATTAGTTATATTATTAATAATATTTTATCATTATTATTTTATTATTAATTTATCGTTATTTTATTATCTTTATTTTTTTATTATTATATTGTCATTATTATTGGTAAATATTCTTATTGTTATTATTATTATTAACTCAATGTCCAAGTAGCCAGCCAACCAACTCAACGGCTTCACGTTCGAACCCGAATAGAGGAAGTTTACAGCATTAGTATTTCTTGATAGTATGAATCCAAAATTCAACATACATTCCATAACCACTGTACAACACAACACATTCCCTCGCTTCATTGGTATTCCTACGAGTCGGCCACGACCGAACTGTGGGAAGATGACACCACCTCGACTTGGACTTGGACATAAAAAGTGGAGAAATTAGATAGATAGAGAAGAGAAATAGTGAAATAGTTAGTTAGTGAAAAGTTTTAGTGGCGAAATTTGGAAATAAGGGATAGATAAAATAGGTCCCTGGGGAAAGGGTATCTCTGTGCTTCGTGTTTATTTACGCTGGTGTATTTGTTCTTTTTCTTACATCTTTGTTAATTAGCTTCAAAGCCTTTAAAGTTTTCTAACATTTGCGTTAGTCTGATATATATATATATATATATATATATATATATATATATATATATATATATATATATATATATTATTTTGATTTTTTTTCTTAATTAAAATTTATGATTATTAGTTTGTACAAAACCTAACATTTGTACATATGTACATAGTAGCTTTCAAGCCTTTTTGGGTCTGTGTTCTGTGACTTTGTCTATTGTATTTATTGTCTCTGGGATATATTGTTTATACGGTAGTTATGCCTCGATCGGTTCCTGGTTGTACCGCGCAGCTCTTCTGCTGCTGGGAAATCTTTTCCGATCCTGGTTCTGTAATAGGTCGGGAATTCCGAAGTGATTCCTGATGAAATCTGGGTCGGAGTTCCCTCCCACCTTCAGCCAAATTTTGAGGGCTCTGGTACCTAGGTCTTTATTTAGTGCCTTCATGTATGTTTGCTTCTTCATGTAGTGTTTGTTGGCGTTTTCTTTCCCTTCTCCTAGTGTTGCATATTATTAAGAGTGCTTTATTTTACACTCTTTGCAATTCCATCATCCAAGTCTTTGGAATGGTCGCTAGTGGCATGTGGGGATGCAATACTTTTGGTCTGAGTAGGCAGAGTAGATTTTCTTCTTATTTTTCTTCATTAGGTTTTTAAATCGATATAACTCATATATCTTTCCTCGTACTTGCAATTATGCTGTTCATTTGGTTCTTGTATCTCCTGGCATTTATTTTTAATCCTAACACTGTGCCTGTTCTCTTGTATGGGTATCTTTCATCCCCTACATAAATTGGTGCTGTTTTACTTCTTTTGATTGGTATGATGGTAAATTTGTTCAGATTAGTCGCGATTTTCCAGCGACGTTCGTAAATGTTTAGGTTCTCAATTTCATATGACGTCATCCTTGCTATATTCCTTTCATTTTTGTATGGGGAGACCACTATCTGTGTCACGTCGTCGGCGAACTGGATATACAAAGATTTATCTAGCCTAAGACTAGGGAGGTCTCTAGTGTATATTGAGTAGAGCAATGGACTCAAGCACCCACCTTGGGGAACGCCTTCTTCCAGTTGAAATTCTGGTCCTTGGTACTCCCCTATCTTGATGAACTCTCTTCTGTCCATGACGTAATCACATGCTATTTTCTCCAATCTGGGATTAAGTCCCAGTTGGAGGATCTTAAACTGTAGCCCCCTGCGCCACACTTAGTCGAACGCTTTTTTTGACGTCCCTCAATACTAAATCAGCATGCTTCTCTATTTATAATTGTGCTAGTTTATCTGTTATTATCGCCAGTGCTGTGTCCATACCTCTCTGCTTTCTAAATCCGTGCGATTGTTGATTGTGCAGGTTATTGTCTTCCAGGTAGGATTGCACTCTGTTAGCGATGATTTTTCCCAGGAATTTTCCTCCAAATTCAAGGAGAGAGATCGGGCGGTAGTCTGCTGGGGAGATTGGGGACTTCCCCGACTTGGAATGAATATAATCTTTTATATTTTCCAGACATCGGGAAAGTATCCCGTATTGAGGGCTGCGTTCATTATGTTAACTAGTCCTTGTTTTATGTTGTGTGGAGCGTTGCTAAAGTTTGCCTTCGTCAAGCCTGAGTGACCTGGGGCACGCTGTTTAAACGTTTTCAGGGTTTCGTTAAATTCCTGTAGGGAGATCTTTTTTCCCTAGGCCTACCATGGGTCTTTCCGCTGCAGCGTTATTGAACGGATATGTTCGCTCTATTTCTTCGTTTAACTGGTCTAATATATCGTTCCCGAATTCTGTATCAAAATTTTCTTTCTCTTCAGGGGAAATTTTAAATATATTTGACCAGTATTCTCTAAATATTTCTTCTAACTCCTCAGGTTCAGTGACCACTTCACCTTCCCGATTTTTGATATTTGCTTTTTTGGTGGCTGGCTTTCCTCTTAACCTCTTCACTGTTTGCCAGAATGTTCTGGGGTCCATTTCATCATCTAGTTCTTCGATGAGTCGGTCCCAGATATCCGATTGTTGCTGAATGATCAGCTGGTGTAGGTGTTCTTTTCTTTCCCGCATCATCTGTTTGATCCCCATCTGTTGATTGCGACCCCTAAGCCTCTGCATTCATCTTGAATGGCAATCATTTCTGTTGTCCATCTTGGAGCTGGTAGGGTTTTATACTTTATCTTTGGGATGGTATTTCTATCTGCTTCCAATAATTTTGTTGTAAGGTGGTTTATTTCTTCGTCTATTTCTTATGGGGTAGCTTCTTCTAGGCTCGCGGCTCGCGCATATGACTTCCTTTTCCTTATTGGTACTTGGATTGGACTTGTTGATATTGTGATGGTTAAAACTTCGTGGTCGCTAGGTATCACGGGTCCGGGGGCGATGTGATAATTATAGGGAAACTTTGGGCTCGTTAAAACTATGTCGGGCTTAGTTGCACCTCTCGATGAGTAATAGGTCGGGAACTCTGGTCCAATGCGCACAGCTATGTTATTTTTTAGAAGAAGTTATAGATTTCGTCCCGCCGCGTTGGTGCTGGTGTACTCAGCGGCCCTGCATCTTGCGTTAAGGTCGCCAGCGAACATCACCATTTTTTTTATGGGCAAACAGCTTCAAGGGGGTTGGTACCCAGTAGCGATAGTTAGGGGCTCTATGGTAGTTTGGACCTATATCGCTCCGTATGACTCGTCTAATTGAGGTAGAACTTTGTGCATGAGTGTTTTTCGGATTACAATCGCCGCTCCGTCGAAGGCCTCATCTGTATGGCTTGTTGAATAAACTTGGAACCTGAATATTTTCATGCCCTTGTGTTTCGTATCAATGCCTTGTTCGGATATTAAAATGATATCTGGATCAAGGTTTTGAATTATGTTTCCATATTCGGAACTTTTCCTTGTCCAACCATTTACGTTCATGTACATTAGTTTTAGGGTTTTATTTAAGGTGTACATTGTGTAGAAAGTTTCTCCTGTTTTTCTTGTTGCTTTGTTTTACCTTAGTTGTACCTTTTTCTTAGTCTTCTATTCTGTCTCGCTTTGACCCTAAGGCCTGGTGTGGGGGTGTTCTGCATTTTCCGTTTCGTTTCTTATTAAATTCACTCTGAGAGATATTGTTGAATATTTCTGGAGTGTATTTAATTTGTCCTTGATAGAGGGCCTCTTCGACCTGGTTCTCTGGCATTTGATCCTCGTATGCCATTTGATTTTTTCGTTTATGATTCCCTCGGTGATGGCCTCGGCGTGGTGTTCCTTGGGTTAGTGAGTGTTTCCTGTAGCGAAAAGTTTGAGAGCTGTTTGACCTCTTTTGTTCTCTGGCTGTACGTTCTGAGTTTTTTCCTCTTATTTGTTCCTGCTCAGTTTCTGTTACCATCTCCTCTGCAGTATGATCTTGTTTTTCGTGATTCTTGTCTGTTTCGGCTTTCTTTCTCGCTTCCTGTGCAGCAATCCTTGGATCCCTGCAGTTGGAGGCGTTTCTTCCTGCTGGAGTAGGTAGTTGACCCTGTATGGGTTCCACAAGTTAAAATTTTCAGTACTTCCTCTGATGGAGGGTTGTCGGGGAATCACATTTGTGGCATTCCGTTGTTTTTCAGCATCATGTTTAGTTGTGTCTTGAAAGTCCCTGGTCTAGAAAGATTCGCAATGTGGGCGTAATAAATACAAGCCATTATCTGCGTTGAATTTTCATTCTCTACGTGTAGCACAGCATTTTCCTTGGTTGGTTCTGCTTTGGAATTTTTCGCCACCTGGGCGTACGTGTTATTCCTCTTTTACTCCTCTTGTCTTTTTTCCTCTTTCTTCTTTTTTATTATGTTTTTCTTGAAGGGGCATATCATTGCGAGGGTGCGGTGGTCTCCGCCGCAATTCAGGCACCCTTTTCGCTCGCTACTGCAGTTCCTCCAATTGTGGTTATCCGCATTGCATTCAGAACATTTCTCTGTCTCTTGTTTGCATGCTCATGTGGGGTGGTCGTCCATGCGGTAGCATCTGAAACAGATCTGTATTTCTGTGAATCCCTTTCTCTCTATTTGATCGGGAGTCATCCTCACGTTGAAAGTCAACAGTCCTGTTTCAGTTGCCTTTTGGGCCATACCCCTGTCACTAAAAACGACTTTAAAGACATGTGTATGTTCTCTAAATTTTATTACTTCAATCACTGTCGCCCAGCTGTGGTTGGATTCAATTTTCCTTTTTAGTTCTTCAGAGTTATGCGACCCGACCCATGGGTCTAGGCGCCTACATATCACGCTTCTATGGGGCAGTATTTGGGTTGGGATTTTGGGAGCTAGTCCGATATCTTTTAGCACGTCCACTGACTTTTGTGCCGTCAAGGTTTCGACATCCTTCTCATTTTGGCAGATTGCTGTTTACCCTTGGGGATTCTCGATTAATCTAACCAAAGCAATATTAATTTGGGAATATATTGTTGCGAAAACTGCCCCTGTCGGGCTTTTCCCTGGTTAGCGCTTTGAGAGGGATCTTTGTTGTTTCCCGCATATTTTTAGTGGGTTTTTAGTGTACCATGATACCCATACAATTGTATTAATAGAGGACACTGGAAGGGGGGAGTACATTATGATTTGCCTATTTGTATGTAATTATATTTAGAGACCTAGTTGGATAGAGGGAGAGTTTTCTTCTTTGATAAGTAAATATCCCTTTAGATACTCCTTCTGATTGTTCACTTGCACGATTTGGTAAGGGGTCGGTGTAAGTAGATTGTTAATATTTACACTCAAGTCTCCGGTGGAAGGCTCAAATAATTAAAAAACACTTGTTTCTTCACTTTGTTTGTTGGAGCACTGATTCTAAGGTTGAATGAGTTTAATTACTTGAGAATAAGCGTGGGGTTCACTAAGTTGATCACTTGCTTCTAAATTTGGGGCAATCGGTCCCACTTTAAAATTAAATGCACCAGGCGAACAATGTTTGTTAGAGTTTATTTAACGTGTTCACTTCTTATAGCACTTCCGGAGTTTGGCTAGTATATGGGCACTTAACTAATATTAATTCACTTTTGCATTGAATGTTTAATTACCGTATTAGGCAATGTCGCATTTATTTTGGTTTTACACTTCTTGTCACTTCGGATTTTTCACTTCGAGTTCTCGTTGAAGTCAATAAAAGTTTGAAAACAATTAACATTTCTATGTGTTAGGAAGGTAAAGCACTGGCTGTAGCTGTTTGATAACCTCCTTTATCGGTTCTTCGAGATCCGCGAGAGTTGAATTCCACAGGCGTATAAGGCAGTCTACCACCTCGACCTTGGACCTTGGACATAAAAAGTGGTGAGATTTAGGGAGAGTTAGAGAGAAAGATAGTAAGAGAGGAAAGTGGTTAAAAGGGTGAATTTAAAGAATAGAGGAAGTGTGGGAGACAGAATAAATAGGTCCCTGGTGAAAGGGTAGCTCTGTTTTTGGATGAATTTTGTTTGTATTTTTTGTTTTTATTTAATGAACTATAAGATTTATAGTTTATTTAATTAAATTAATCTGGTTAATTTAATTTTAGTTTTTTCGATCTTAATGATCTTTTGGCATTCAAGCCTTTATTTGAGGCAGAGGGTTTTATTGCCACTGTGGGTTTTTGAAAAAGTTCATTCGTTTTATTTGAATTTGATTTTTAGTAAAGTTGAATTTATTTTGGAATTTATTTTTACTAAAGAAACTTGCGCATTACACTAGTCGTTTACTGTATTTTGTCGATTTTGTCATGTGAATTTTGGAGTCACGTCACCGTCAGACTATTTTGCTGCTTTTGAATGGTCTTATTTGTCGGTCGACCTCGATGTCTAAGTGTGTACGACAGAATTCAGGGATCAAGCGGGCGGCAATGGCTTGCCAGATCCTCTTAGCTCTCTCGTGGAGCACCACGTTGATTGGAGATAATCCAACAGAGTCGTGGAGCTCCCTCTGTCGTTTTTGTTCTCTTTTTCGGGTGTTTGTAATGAGCAGCACCGCTTTATTCTGAATGACTTGTAGTTTCGCAATGTGGGTCTTGGCGCTCGCGTTCAACGGCACCGGGGGGTACAAGAGTCTCGCGCGCATGCATGCATTGAATATCTTGAGTTTATTTGAGGGATTTAGGTCACGGATCCTATAAAATTCCCTCAAATCTCTCTTGCTATATGACTCTTGTAGCCCCCCTGTGGTGATTTTGAGCCCCAGAACTGTCCTTTTCAGGCAGTAGGGGATTCGCTCCCCTTCTACCCGTATATCATTGAAGGTCTTGCGAAACATGGGAATTATTTTGAATTTTGGGGCATTGGTTGATATCTTCCATCTCCTCTCGAAAGAGTTGATGTTAGATATCTCCCTAGCCGTATTTCTCGCCATAAATTCCCTGTGAACATAAGCGGCGGTACAAATTTGCGATATATTGTCAGCGAACTGAACGTATATCGTACCTTTAGAGAGAGGTTGTGGTAGGTCGCGTGTATAGATGTTGTATAAAAGGGGATTGAGACAGCCCCCTTGTGGGACCCCTGCTTCGAGCTCGAATTCAGGGACTTTGTGTTCTCTGATATGAATGTATGCTCTCCTCTCCATTGTGTAGTCACATAGTATCCTCTCAAGAATGGAGTTGAGGCCTACTTGAAGGATCTTAAATTGTAGTCCTCTCTTCCAAACCTTACCAAAAGCTTTTTTGACATCGTGGAGCACCAGGTCGGCATGCCTTTTTGTCTGCCTTGATCTTGGCAAGCTTTTCGGTGACAACTGCTAGTGCCGTGTCAGTCCCTTTTTTCCTTCTGAAGCCGTGTTGCTGCTCGCTATGCAAGTTGGCTTCGTCGAGTAAAGAGTTGACTCTATTAGCCAATATCTTCTCGAAGACTTTGCCAGCGAATTCTAGGAGAGATATCGGCCGAAAGCTGGCAGGGCAGTCCGGGGGCTTTCCCGGTTTTGTGATGAAAATCATCTTGGCCACTTTCCACTGATCAGGGAAATAGCCCTTGTTCAGAGTGGCGTTAATGATGTTTAGTAGGCCACTCCAAACGTTAGGTGGGGCCTTGACGAAATTCTCGCGGGTCAGCCCCGTAGTACCAGGTGCTCTTTGATGAAAGGATTTTAGAGTAACGGAGAGTTCTAGGGCAGTTATTTTACAGTCATAGGCCTCCATCACTCTTTCCTGCGACACACAGTGATGAGGTGAGGTTTTGTGTATTTGTGTGTTTAGCTGTTGGATTATGTCAGTTTCGAATTCGAGGTCGTAGTTGTCATTTTCTTCTGGGGTAATTTTGAAGATTGAAGACCAGAAAATCCTAAACATTTCCTCAGTCTCTTCAGTCTCGTTAATTTCTTTGCCGTCGTGAATGAGTGTTATTTTTTTGTGTGTAGGTTATCCTTTAAGACGTTTAAACGTCTGCCAGAATGTGTGTGGGTCTTTTCCTATGTCCAGTCTTTCTATTAGTCCGTCCCATAGTAATATTTCTTGGTCCGTAATTAGTGTCTGGAGTTCGTCTTTAACTTGTCGGGTTTCATAAGTAATACGGGGAATGCTATTTTTATCAGCTTTTATTAGGAAGTCAGTTAATTTATCCAGCTCCTCATCTATTTCTTCTAAATTGGCATCAAATAGAGGATCGGGGATATAATTTAGAAGGTAATTTTTGTAGCTCTTCCAGTCCGCCTGATTATAGCTTTTGCGTTCTGGGATTGCAATTTGAATGGGATTTACTCCTACTGTAATTTTGATAGCCTGGTGGTCATTCGGAATGATGGGGCCCGGTTCAATGTAGTAGTTGTATGGAAACGATGCTAGATAGGACTATATCAGATTTCGTTGCTGCTCTTTCCGTTATGTATGTCGGGAATTCTGGTCCTATCCTTGTCATGTATTGTTTGTCAAGCAGTACCTCGATGTTTCTTCCTGCATTATTGTAGGAGGTATATCCTGCCGCTGCAAACTTTAAATTTAGATCTCCGGAAAAAAATTACGTTTTTCTTGTGGCTAAATATCTGCAAGAGGTTGTGCATGTGCAAATAGCCGCGTCTTGGGGGTTGGTACCCCGTTGCCACGACCAGTCTTCCTACGCCAGTACCTACTTCAATGGCAAGATATGATTCATCTAAGTCATCCAGTGTCCTGTATTTTAGTCCTTTTTTAACGGCTATTGCGCAGCCGTCATACCGTTCCTGGCTATGATTCTTACTAATGACGTCGTATTGAAATATTTTTAATTGTTTTTGCGCGGTCAGTCCGTGTTCGGAAATAAGTATAATGTCGGGGTCACTCTGTCGCATAATATTGCCATAGATGGAACCTTTTCCGTCCCACCCATTGACATTCATATGTATAATCGTAAGTCTTTTGGTCATTTTGTGTAATGTTAGTTCTCTCTCTCTCATAACGAAAATAGAGGGAGAGGTGACGCCCCCTTGTCGCGGGAAGAGAGCTTGTGTGGACCTTGGACTTTTCGAGCTATGTCGGCGGGGGTACCTCTTCTTGGTACCCCTGGTAGGGCTTCCCTTGTCGATTTGGTCGGAAACGAGGTTCCAGACTAAGTGCGTCATTCCTTCCTTTTTCTACTCTATCCCTCTCCTTTTTTACTTTTGTCCTATCTCCCACTCATACAAAAAGAAAAAAACACAAAAAAAAGCCTACTCCTATCGTGTCACTCTTTCCCTTTCTTCCTCTATCTACCTATAAGGACCTGGCAGCTACCTCATGCGTCAGAAGAGAGGCTTTGGAACCTCTATAAACAACGCCAATCGACGCTCACTGGTTGCGAGAGACTAGGACTAGAGGTGTCCTAGGCGTTGGGGCACGATGAATGGGATGAGGGTAGTGTCCCGTTAACCCCTTCCCTGGTGCGTAATTATTGACCGTTTCCAGTGCCCGTTGACGGGTGCTTATGGTAGCATTGGTCCGAGGTGACGGCCCTTTGTTCCCATGTTGGTTGCCAGGCCAATAAAAAGCCTTGGGTCGAGTTCCTTGGTGTGGCGGGATATCCATTGAACGCTACTCCGAGATCCTGGCCGTTGTGAAGGGAACTAGTAGGAGTTTAGTAAGGGGCGTGCTTCGTTGTTGTTCCCCTGGTGAAAAATCGATTGCCCCTTCGGGGACCGTCTGTGCTGCTTGGTTGGGAGCCACGGCACGCCGAGGCTTGACGACTCGGTTGGACGAACAGCAGCACATGGAGCGTGCCTTCTGAAAGATCCGAAACCTCTCCGATCGATAGGCGGGAGCGACTCACGCGGGGAGAACTCACCAACCCCCCTTTTTTATCATTGATTGGTCACGAGTTTTCAGAGAGAGAGAAAGCGCTCAAAATGACAGGCAAAAAAGGACCCGTTCGTCTCAAACACAACTGTGCAATATGCCAGTTAGAAAAGTGGTGCGTTGACTTTCCGGAGGGCTGCTACTCAAAATGTAGCCCTGAAAGTATCTGCACTACTTGCATATTGACGCGAGAGGTGTAAAAATTAAAAGACCTCTATAGAGCCTCAGAGGAGAGAGCTAAGGTCCTTGAGGGAAGGTTGAAGAAGCTCAAAGCCCTTAACGTAGCTCAGGTTCGATGCCTAGAAGAGGCGCCGCCCACTGACGTGTCGGAATCCTCTGGTAACCAAGCGGACATTCCGGCATCATCTGAGGCGAGAGAAAAGGAGAAACGAAGAAAAAAAAGAAAAAGAATAAAGTTGAAACAAAAGTAGAACCAAAAATAGAAGAAAAACAGATAAAGAAGAAGAAAAAGAAAGATAAGAATGTGGAGAGTAAAGAGGAAAAGGGGAGGCCTCTTCCACAAGGGAAGACCCCGTCCTCAGAGACCAAGTGTCCGAAGGTCACCCTCATTGGTGACTCGCAAACACGGGATCTGCAGCCGCTGCTAGCGGCCCGCCTTCGCACTAGCGTGAAGGTAAGCTGCCTGTCAGGACGGGGTAACCACAACATCAGAGTAGAGGCAGAGAAAGCTCAGATTTCGGAGAATTCAGTTGTTGCTCTAATGGTGAGCGGCAACGACCTCTACCTCAGAGGGGGTAAGGTTGGCCTCAGTGGTAAGACCATCCAAACGGTGATGGGAGCCGTGGACGACATAGGGCTTAAAACCCGCAAACGTGTGGTGGTTGGGATGCTTCCGAGAAGAGGTCCATCCCGAACCGCTCACAAAAGAAACGTGCAGTGAACAGAAGGTTGGCGGATCTCTGCACGGCAGAAGGAGTCTTCTTCGTGGACCCCTATCGTACCTTTATCGGTAGAGACGACCTCTACCAAAGGGACGGGGTACATCTCTCCTTTAAAGGGAAGGCCTTTCTCGCCAACCTAATTCAAGATGTCGTGGAACGCACCCAAAGGAGCGTTCGAAACAGAGCGAAAGCGGACGTGCGCCAGCATGCCCGTGTCACTCCTGGAACGACCTTCTCGGAGGTCGTCAAAAAGGGTGTGACCACGAAAACAGAGAAGCCGGGAAACGGAAGAGCGTAGGGAGTCCTACACTAGGGGACTCCCTCAAAGTTCTTCTGTTCAATGCGAGGTCAATCAGGAATAAGTTTTTTGAGCTCCGTGGCCTCATAGTAACAGGGGAACCTGAGATGGTGGCCATAACGGAGTCGTGGATAAAAACCTCAAGCCGAGATTTTGAAGGTGAATTCACGATTCCCGGTTACCAGCTCTTCCTAAAAGATAGGCCAGACAGAGAGGGTGGCGGTGTGATGTTGTATGTCAAGGATACTCTCAACTCGACGGATTGCAACATCGTATCCGACCATGAACTACTAGGTGTTGACCTAGAGATAGGTCCTGCCAAATACAGGACCCTGGTGCTTTATAGACCTCCTGCCCAACTCGTTGAAAAGGACAGAGATCTGTACCAGCTGCTAGGAGAACTTGTCGAAGACAGAGTGTGTATCGTCATGGGTGATTTCAACACACAAGTTGACTGGGAAACCAGAGAACCCTGTGGCGAGAACGCACTACTCCTGGAGTTCACGAACAACGAGTTCCTCACTCAGTGGGTGAGAGAGCCAACGAGAGGAGACAATATCCTCGACTTGGTTTTCACCTCTGAGGATGACATCGTTGAGGACCTCTCTGTTGGCGAAGAGCTCGGTGGCAGTGACCACCGACTAATTAGATTTGTAGTCAAAGTCCCGAAGGCAGGGCCTGCAACTAGTAAATCGAAGAAACTCGATTTGAGAAGAGCAGACTTTGCAGGTCTTCGTGCTGGACTGACTGACGCGAGGCTAGAAGTGTGCGATGTTGTTGAAGACTCTTGGAACAGTTTCATCCCTCTAAAATGTCCCCGTCGGTCTTGTACTCAACCAAAGTGGTTTAATCGAGAAATCGGCTAACTGCTTAGGAAGAAGAGAACTGTGTACCGGCAATCGAAGATCTTGGGTGACTTTGACGAATACCGGAGGCTAGCCAGGAGAGTGAAGTCCAGCATAAGGGCGGCTAAGCGGTCTGAGGAACTCCGAGTGGCGAGACTCTGTAAAGAGAATCCCAAGGAGTTTTTTGGATATGTTAACAGCCGTAAACCAATCCGTCGAACGATTGGCCCTTTGAGGAATGAGGAGGGGACATTAAAGCATTCAGATGAGGAAAATGCTAACCTCCTCAACGACTACTTCTCTTCAGTGTTTACTGAAGAGTGTGGTCCCATTCCCCAGCCGACGGATTCCTACTCGGGGGAAAAACTAGAGGCAATGGACTTCACCGAAGGAGAAATAAAGAAAAAGATCGCTGACCTAAAGACGAATAAGTCCCCTGGACCGGACGGGTTTCTACCTAAAGTGTTGAAGGAAGTGTGCGATGAAGTATCACGACATCTGTGCGCTATCTTTAACATGTCAATCCGGACCAAATGCGTTCCTAGAGACTGGCGTGAGGCGGAGGTGACTCCTATCTTCAAGAAAGGAGACCGTAACCAACCGTCGAACTACCGACCTATCAGTCTGACTTCGATAGTCGGTAAACTCATGGAAAGCATCATGGTGGACAAAGTGACGTCGTATTTAGAGTCAAACCTGCTGCTGAGGAGTTCCCAGCACGGCTTCCGAAGGCAACGGTCATGCCTGACGAACCTTGTGGAATTCTTCCACTTCGTTTTCAGTGAGCACGATCGGGACAAGGCGGTGGATGTGGTCTACCTAGACTTTCAGAAAGCCTTTGATAAGGTACCACACCGCCGCCTTCTCCGGAAAGTGCGAGCGCTAGGCATAGACGGAAAGGTAGCCGGCTGGATCGAGAACTGGCTAAGTGGCAGACGGCAACGGGTGGTGGTGAATGGACAGTCTTCTGAGTGGGTGCCCGTTACTAGCGGGGTGCCTCAAGGTTCTGTCCTGGGACCACTACTATTTATCATCTACTATTCATTATCAAAGGCTTTCTGAAAGTCTAGGTAGACTACATCCACCGCCTTGTCCCGATCGTGCTCACTGAAAACGAAGTGGAAGAATTCCACAAGGTTCGTCAGGCATGACCGTTGCCTTCGGAAGCCGTGCTGGGAACTCCTCAGTAGCAGGTTTGACTCTAAATACGACGTCACTTTGTCCACCATGATGCTTTCCATGAGTTTACCGACTATCGAAGTCAGACTGATAGGTCGGTAGTTCGACGGTTGGTTACGGTCTCCTTTCTTGAAGATAGGAGTCACCTCCGCCTCACGCCAGTCTCTAGGAACGCATTTGGTCCGGATTGACATGTTAAAGATAGCGCACAGATGTCGTGATACTTCATCGCACACTTCCTTCAACACTTTAGGTAGAAACCCGTCCGGTCCAGGGGACTTATTCGTCTTTAGGTCAGCGATCTTTTTCTTTATTTCTCCTTCGGTGAAGTCCATTGCCTCTAGTTTTTCCCCCGAGTAGGAATCCGTCGGCTGGGGAATGGGACCACACTCTTCAGTAAACACTGAAGAGAAGTAGTCGTTGAGGAGGTTAGCATTTTCCTCATCTGAATGCTTTAATGTCCCCTCCTCATTCCTCAAAGGGCCAATCGTTCGACGGATTGGTTTACGGCTGTTAACATATCCAAAAAACTCCTTGGGATTCTCTTTACAGAGTCTCGCCACTCGGAGTTCCTCAGACCGCTTAGCCGCCCTTATACTGGACTTCACTCTCCTGGCTAGCCTCCGGTATTCGTCAAATCACCCGAGATCTTCGATTGCCGGTACACATTTCTCTTCTCCCTAAGCAGTTGCCCGATTTCTCGATTAAACCACTTTGGTTGAACAGAAGACCGACGGGAGCATTTCAGAGGGATAAAACGCGATTGAAGACTCATGAATGTGGTTTTGAAACTGTTCCAAGAGTCTTCAACAGCATCGCACTCTTCTAGCCTCGCGTCAGTCAGTCCCGCGCGTAGACCTGCAAAGTCTGCTCTTCTCAAATCGAGTTTCCTTGATTTACTAGTTGCAGGCTCTGCCTTGGGGACTTTGACTACAAATCTAATTAGTCGGTGGTCACTGCCACCGAGCTCTTCGCCAACAGAGAGGTCCTCAACGATGTCATCCTCAGAGGTGAAAACCAAGTCGAGGATATTGTCTCCTCTCGTTGGCTCTCTCACCCACTGAGTGAGGAACTCGTTGTTCATGAACTCCAGGAGTAGTGCGTTCTCGCCACAGGGTTCTCTGGTTTCCCAGTCAACTTGTGTGTTGAAATCACCCATGACGATACACACCCTGTCTTCGACAAGTTCTCCTAGCAGCTGGTACAGATCTCTGTCCTTTTCAACGAGTCGGGCAGGAGTTCTATAAAGCACCAGGGTCCTGTATTTGGCAGGACCTATCTCTAGGTCAACACCTAGTAGTTCATGGTCGGATATGATGTTGCAATCCGTCGAGTTGAGAGTATCCTTGACATACAACATCACACCGCCACCCTCTCTGTCTGGCCTATCTTTCTGGAAGAGCTGGTAACCGGGAATCGTGAATTCACCTTCAAAATCTCGGCTTGAGGTTTTTATCCACGACTCCGTTATGGCCACCATCTCAGGTTCCTCTGTTACTACGAGGCCACAGAGCTCAAGAAACTTATTCCTGATTGACCTCGCATTGAACAGAAGAACTTTGAGGGAGTCCCCTAGTGTAGGACTCCCTACGCTCTTCCGTTTCCCGGCTTCTCTGTTTTCGTGGTCACACCCTTTTTGACGACCTCCGAGAAGGTCGTTCCAGGAGTGACACGGGCATGCTGGCGCACGTCCGCTTTCGCTCTGTTTCGAACGCTCCTTTGGGTGCGTTCCACGACATTTTATAGAATATCTATGGCGTGAAGAAGCGTATGAACGATCTTGTGTCTGAGACTTCTCAGCATGGAAAAAGTATTGACAGAAATCGACTTTGGAATAGAATATACTCGTTGCAGAGTGAGTCTCAATTTGTGCAAGGGGTTGGATGTCTGCGTAAAAGGTGGGTTAATTATGAGAATGAGTGTTTGAGCTGAGAGTGGAACGAGTGAATGATATAACGGGGGTTTCTGAAGGGCGTGCTTTTGGGCCTTCTGCTCACGGATGAACCATGGCTGGAACAGATGCTACACCACATATTACTTACATCACTATGAAGCACCATTTCAGCATAGTACCTTACACCACCAGTGGGTTAGGGACCGGCTTCTTACCGTTTAGTCATTACATGGTTTTTTTTACGCGCATTGATTTAGCGATAATGGGAAAAATCCCTTCGTTTACTTATAGGTCCTTATTGCTTTATACTTTTAGATACATTAAATATGTAAATCATGAGACCTTTGGACGAATTTTATTCGTTTGGGAGATATCGCCTTTAATGGTGGTTCCTTTGAAGTTAAACGCGCACTTGTAGTTTCCGTGCAAAGGTTGTGGCAATACTTTCTTGTCTTTACCACAACCGACTCCGATAGCAGGGAATAAATAACATTAACTGTAGGCAATCTTTCAAAACAAGGTAATGTTTTCTCACTGCAATCCTATTTTAATGTTTCAACGATATCTTTTTATTTCACCAATTGTCTCTTCATTCTCTTGGGGTAGCCGGACTGCCATATAATCCTTTCTCTCTAACTCGCTCTCTCTCAATATATATATATATATATATATATATATATATATATATATATATATATATATATATATATATATATATATATATATGATAAATAACACCCACAAGGAAAAAGGAAAAACGATTCCGAGCGCTTTCGTCTTTATTGTAAGAGACCTCTTCATGGAATAACGTAGGTCAGGACAGACAATGTCTTAAATAGTAAGGAGTGGGGGGGTTAAAACGGCTACCTGCATCAAAACCCTAACTAGGGGGTACAAATTCTTTTTACACACTTTAATTTGTGATTTAATATAATTAGATATGATAGGATCAAGGCTAAACAATCCAGGGCTAATATTAAAATTTGGGAAAGTATTAATAGAGATAACACCAAAATATTTCTTGAAATGTAGTTTGTACATTTAATAACAGGTTTAGCACTATTCCAATTAATAGTATGATCCTGACTATAGATATGTAAAAATAATTCAGATTTTTGACAAAGATTACGAACATTAGTTTGGTGCTGTTTCAACTCTAATATTCAATTATTTACCTGTCTGTCCATAATAGCATTTTTCACAATTATTGCAACCAATAGAATATACAATGCCTGGTTTAGGGGGGGAATTTTTTACGAGAAGACGATGGATAGTGTTTTCATATTTAAAAATAACATTTATGTTCAAAGGTTTTAGTAAACGAGGTAATTTAATGAAACTTTGGTCAAAAGGTAAAACTAATACATTTTTGGCATGAAGTTTAGGGATGTTACGATTAGGTTGATAAAATGAACGCTTAGCAGAATTATAACAATTTTTAAGTGTGTAGAAAGGGTACCACAAATTTAAACCTATATTATATATCCTATCAACCTTTTATTCCAAATATTCGGGTGAAACAATTCTAAGGGCACGGAGAAAGATGGAAGAGAAAACACTTTTTTTTATACCAATGTGGTGATCGGAATAGAAATGGATGCATGAGTCAATGGCTGTAGGTTTTCTATAAATTTCATATTTGAAACCTTGGTCTGTTCGGTGGAACAAAATATCTAAGAAAGGGATGGTGTTATCTTTTTCATTTTCTAAAGTAAATTTAATTGAGGGGACTAACGTGTTGATTTTTTCAAGAAAAGTATTGATATTAAGATAATAAGCCACAAACAATATTCTACTGTTTGCAATAATTGTGAAAAATGCTACTATGGACAGACAGGTAGAGAATTGAATGTTAGAGTTGAAACAGCACCAAACTAATGTTCGTAATTTTTGTCAACAATCTGCATTATTTTTACATATCTATAGTCAGGATCATACTATTAATTGGAATAGTGCTAAACCTGTTATTAAATGTACAAACTACATTTCAAGAAATATTTAATATTAGCCCTGGATTGTTTAGCCTTGATCCTATCATATCTAATTATATTAAATCACAAATTAAAGTGTTTAGAGAATTTGTACCCCCTAGTTAGGGTTTTGATGCAGGTAGCCGTTTTAAGCCCCCACTCCTTACTATTTTATACATTGTCTGTCCTGACCTACGTTATTCCATGAAGAGGTCTTTTAGAATAAAGACTAAAGCGCTCGGAATCGTTTTTCCTTTTTCCTTGTGGGTGTTATTTATCATAATTTTGACTCGCGTGCAAGTTGTGAGTTTCTTTTCATATATATATATATATATATATATATATATATATATATATATATATATATATATATATATATATATATATATATATATATATATATATATATATATGCGGTTAAAAGGCTCCTTTCAAAAATAGCTTTTTAACCGCATAATTAATTGAATAACTGTAATAATTTTTCTTAATATATATATATATATATATATATATATATTATATATATATATATATATATATATATATATATATATATATATATATATATATATATATATATATATATATATATATATATATATATATATATATATATATAAATATCTACACACATAAGAATTTTTTAGATAAGTTATCAAATATTTATAAATTAACTATATGGGAGTGTCTTCGTTGTTAAAAAGGGAGATAATAGAAATAGTTGAAAAATATGAGTTGTTTTTTAGGGGAGTAGATTTGCCGTGCGTAATTCATAGGTAATTATAGTTGTACTAAAAGTGGAAATTAGTTTGTGTCGGAATTTTAAGTGGGGTTTAAATCTAATATAAAGAGATTCCAGTGTACGTAGTTGGATTTTGGTGTTTGTTGTATCTTTAATTGAAAAATTATTCAAGTTGGGTTTATGGTGTGTCTATGTCTGTTTTCGTAGTGTATTCGGATAGGGAAGAATTCTGGAGTAGTGAGTGGAGCTCCAGTTTTATTGTGTTGTTTTATTTCCCTGATAATTAATTGTCCCAGAGGGTCGCACACCCTCCTGACTCTAATATCGAAATTTCAAGAAGGAATTTCATTCGGTCCTGTCCCTCTTTAAACGTTTTTCTTACTACTGCTGTTCAAAGTACAGATCCTAGTGCTCAGAGCTTGAAAACTGGTGATACAGGACGACTACTCTAACCCTGTGTCCAGTAGTAGTCGGAATTGGGGGATTGACGCCCTGAACCTTTATATGGGGAGTAAGAATTTTGGCCGATATCTGGTACCCCGAATCGACGTGTGATGAATCGGTCAGGAACAAGTGAGGGCAATAAAAATGACGAATTCCCCTTGTTTTGTTATGAGGTCGACGGGGGGGATGATAAACGGAGAGGGTGAAAGGAAAGCTCCACTCCCTCCTTCCTGACCCTGCTCCCGCCTTTAATTCATTATTTTATCGTCTTTCCGGGATATATATGGAGGCGGTTCTGAGAAGGCACATTGTGCGCCTTCACTTAGATTCCCCCCCTCTCAGATCCGCCCACTCTCCTCACCGCCCTCACTTTGGCGTCTGCTTGGGCCGGTAGGCCAGGCCTCGCCCGAGCGTTCTTTTTCTATCTGATTTCGTCTAGGCCCATAATGGGGAGAATATCGTACCTTTGAGTGCCTGTACTCGTTTTTACGAAAAGCTTAGTTTAGATTTTGAACTGCTTCCTCTCGGGCCAAGTATTTTTAGTTCATAAGTTGTTTTCTTTACTTTTGATTTTATTTTACTTTTGTCATCTTCCTCTTCTCCCATTGAGTAAACATGCTTTCATTGATCTACGCTTGTTTCTTTGCATCATTACTATTCAAAGGATGTTTCTTCGCATTCACTTTGTGTTGTCAAAAATGTGTAAGTATTTCTATTGTTTTAGGAATTATTGCTTATTAACATGACCTTTTTGGCTCCCTTAGTATGCTGGTTAAAGACTGTAAATGTCCTTGTCTTCTTTAATCCTGTTTCGACTCCGTTTGTTTTTGTCTCTCATTCCCCTTCCCTTGTTCGTGTTACGGAATGTTCCTGTAATTGGCGACTCCTGGTTTCTTCAGTGATGTTCGGAAGTCAGGCCTCTCCGTACGAAGTAGGCTGTCAAGATTTTACGTGGTTTATTATTTTTTTCTCCCTTATTCCTGCGCCCATTCTATAGTAAATTTTTGTGGAAAGGCTAAATTGATGTCGCCATCTTTCTGGTAGCAACCTGGTCATTCTTTCGAACGCAATGCATTATGTTAGTAACTTAGAACAACTATGTAGTTTCAACGTTTACAGCGATCCTTTGATGTCATTGGGCTACCATCGTTTGACTATGCCATTGACTGCTCTGGACGCACAGTTGGCAATATCGGCAACAACGATGAATTATCGAGTAATAATCAGTCAAAACAGACCACCTTCAGACCTCTATCGATGTCTGATGGTAGTCTATTTTGAGTGAAATTGAAAAAAAAATAATCAAAATATAGCCCCCAAATCTCTCTTAATATGATTTAGATTGTTGTTTTTGTTGTTATGTAAGACAATATAAATCATGGGTACAGTTCTCGGTCTAGAAATAGGAGAGTGGCCAGACCGGAGTAAAGAGAAGCAATTAACCAATCCTAAGTGCAGAAGTTTATGAGGGGGTACTAAAATGCCTTTTAAATTCAGATGTAATGAACCTTGGTTTCATTTACGAGGTCTTTTAAGGCAAGGAACGTGAGACGTGGTAACCAAACGGGATGGAAATATTGTTCTTCTGGTGTCTTTGCCCGCGGTTTTTGGGCGAATAAAATATGGCTATTGGAGTGTATACACAAAAGAAAATGGCATTCTTAGTGCATCTTTTACGCTGGGCCCTCTTTGAAGAAAACCTGCCTGTGTTTACCTGTATGTGTGATTTTGCCAAATATGTGTCCTTTTCTACGGTACACAAGTTTTATGTGTGTTTTATGCAGGGTCACATTTGGAATGATGGGCGTGGTTATGATTTCCATTATAGTTTTTCGTGTTTGTGTATTTGTATGTGTTACCATTTTGGTGGACATGTGTACATATGAGTTCAGTTAGGTATAATATTGAGTCAGTGATAACTTCCGAACTTCCCACGCGAGAGGTCGAATCCGTTGGAAGCAGGATTTTTTTTTATGTGTATGTAAGATTGAAATTTGTTTAGTGCAATTTAACAAATCCACATCTACAAAGATTTGTGAAAAATGGTTTAAGTTCGCACTTTCGAGGTCCTGAGTGCTTTGTCCGAATTTATTCCTTGGGACAGAGAATGTGCTCCTTCATGGCGTCAGCATTTAACTCTGAAGAACAACCTTTTCGCCATTTCCTCTCTCTCCCCTCTTTCCACGCCCTTTACTCGTTAGGTGAGTAAGCCATCGCTGGTTATTACAATTTACTTATCCTTACCAAAAACACACACAACCATTCTCTGACACGGCTTTCCATTAGAGAGTGTATATACTGGCGACTGCCACATCGAGCGTAGAGTCGTCGCCGGATTGAGTCCCGAATCAGTTCGATCTCAGGACGGCTGTCAATGCCCGTGACTAAGACGCCACGTTTAACTGTGCAGTACTGGCGGAATTATTATGGATTGTTCAAACAATTGTGTTTTGCACATTTCCTGGATTCGCATAAGATCTAAACCAAACTTCATTAATAAGACGGTATATGAGTTGCTGTTTGGTCGCAATGGGCTCTGTATGTATTTCATCTTTCAACACACACCATAAACTCTCAATCGGATTCATGTCGGGAATTTCCGGGCCATGAAAGCAGCTAAACTCTATTTTGTGCACACCATGCCTTCACTGATTTTGCTGTATGATATGGGGCTGAGTCGTGTTGGAATATTCAAGGTCTGTCGCCATACCATTCCCTTATTTGAGGCAGTAAACGACCTTTAAGAACTTCTATATGCTTTTCTTGGTTCATAGTTTTCTCAACAATGTGCACCAACTTGTTCCATGCACCGAAATAGTTTCCCAAACTATGATTTTCGTTGGAAATTTTACTGTTTTCCTCAGACATTCAGCCATAAATTCTACTCCAGGCCGCCTTCTTACACTCTGTACGAGTTCATCTTGCACTGCAATGGATGATTCATCAGAGAAACTACCTGCAATAGTAGAAAATACCACATAAGTAGTTGAACAGCCATAGAAGTATTGGAAAAGACATTGAAGTAAAAAACCTTATTGTATGAAAAGATTGGAGCCATTACAAAAATGCGGCACTGTTAAAGTTAGTAGGTACGAGTATTAATGTTTTTTTATGAATTACAGGTAACTCGTTAGCTAAATGTGTCATTCTTACCTTTCCCCATTGTTCTGAACTTCACTCAAGGTGATTATTTGCCTAGATACCTTTATCATTGTTTCCGTGATTTCAATCCACCTTCCAAAAGCCTGTCATTCACTGTTCTTCGGGCACGGCTAACACCATCTGCTGCCAGCTCAATAGAAATCTTCTTGCAAGATGTTCTTCTGTTCTTAAGAGCCTGTTGTATTAATTTTCTCTTTGTTATTGGAGTTGTTTTTCGTTTTCGACCACATTTTCTAACCCTTTTTTATTTTAAATCTTGACTATTATTTTTTTCTTATTAACACTGACTGTTTGAGTTGAAACACCTAGTTTTTTTTTTCTATTTCTTTCTGTTTTAATTTATTTTCTTTCAGTAAAACGTTTATTTGTCTAATTTTGGAGGACTCAAATCACTGTTTACCCATTTTGGTTTAATTCATTTATAGCCACAAAACTACCTGAAACACACAAATCAAACTATTAAAATAACTAATAAACTATCTGAAAACACACAAAAACACTATAAATTACAGAAAACATCCTGTTTGCACTCTAAAGCCAAGATACCAACTGACACACAAGTGACTGTGACTTCATTGAAATGGTCCAATGCAGTGCTGTTCCTTCATCGTTACCAATTATACTTACAAAGTAACCAAGGCTCTTGAAAATAAAAGTTAAATTGTTGCTCGGTGTTGGTGCATAAAATTTATCCATTTGCAACCACTGAAATTTTTTTCACTGGCATTTTGTAGAAAAAAGTCAAATTTTGAAAAAAATCCTAATAATTCCGCCAGTACCGTAGGTCTCCGCTGTAATAAAAGGCCTCAAAAGGAGTATTCACTGTGCATTCTTCATTTGCGATGAGCACGCGTGCGCGTAGCCCCAAAAAACTTTTTCATGTTGAATCTTTAACGCTTTCTGGGTGGGGTGGGGGTAGTGGGGGTTATGATTGCGCGTCGCAAAATCACACGACATAGGAAAGCATAATTTTTAAGGGTGGTTTTGGGATTATGATAAAGCGAATATTCTTTGGTCGTAGGTGAAGCGAGGCTTGATCTAAATTGATGGATTGAAAGCTTATGGAATAAAGTTTGGATTCATCCTTCAGCTATAATAAAACGGGGGGGGGGGAAGTAGCCATATTATTTAACGTGAGTAATACATTTACGTATGATATATGTAAGTAGTATATATGCGTGCATTAACTCCTTGCCGTCTTTTGTATACTGTTATCCTATAAGTAATGCGGCATATTTGTTCCATGTTTATTATTATTTTATGGCTAGAAATAATAAAACTGGAGTTATTTATATTTAAATAAGTATTTATTTATTAATTTAAGAATAGAATTTTGACCAGTTTCTATCACTAACTTTTTAATACCATGTTTGTAGAAATCGTTAGACTTTGATTTTAAAATCTTCTTTAAGGTTGTTTCGGCCTTTATGTTGTGGACATCTTCATTCTCCTTAGGTGATTCACTAAACCCATAAAAAGATAGTAATCTGATGGGGCTAAGTAGGAATTGTTAAGCTTTTGTATGGTATCTGTTGCGATATGAGGTCGCGCGTTGTCTTGATTTCAGAGCACTCTTCTTTTGATTAATGCTGGTCTTTTTCTTCTAGTATTGCATGTAAACAATCCAACTAAGCATAGTAAACCTTTTTTGATAATAGTTCAATTTGGTTTAAATTCAAAATCGATTATGCCATTCATATCCCACTATTCGCGCCAGAGAATCTTCCCTGAGTGAGGTCCCTGCTTAGGCTGAAGTATTGGTTTCCCCCCAGGACTAATCCATTGTCTAGAACGTTTAATTTTATTGTACATAACCCATTGCCCCAATCGTGAAACATTACCTATTTCCTTTAAATATCGATTCACAGTGGAATGAGTTGAATGTAGTTTTTCAGCCAAATTGTTCAACAGTTACAATCGGATTTTCTTCCACTGTTATTTTTTAAACGATCAATTTTCACTGCTCCTCCTGAACGCGGTTCATCTTTGAAACAAACGTTTCACGGGCGAAAATTAATTCTGAAATCACCTTTTGCACTGACTCACACTAATTGTTCCTTTCACCGTATACTTGACGCAAACTTTCTGTTGTTAATTGTTGCCTTTTCTAAAGTCACAAAACATAACGTTGTGAAGGTGTTCTTTTGACGCTTCCATACTAGGCTAGTATAAAAACAAATCTCTTTCTCATTATTTCTCTCCATAAAATAAATGCCTCATTACTTATAGGATGACCTTATAAATGCCTTCTTTGTTTGTTAGGGTTTAATTATATAACTCTTAAACATTAGGCAAGGTGCTTCAAACTCAAATTTGTGCATGGATTAAACCACTCGTGGTTCTCGCAGTGCTTTTATTTATCTTATTCGCGTGTATTGACATAAAGGATACCTACTATGAAGACCAAACTGCCGTGTACCTTCTTAACGACAGTAAAAATGCGCGGGGAAATACAAACTTATGAAATGAAATAATAGTATTAATCTATTGCTTTGTTTTAAACTTCTAACTTTCGGAATATCTTCCTTTCGTTGAAGGTTAATTTAGTTAAAACTACTCAAATAGGCGAGGAAAAAGATTTTGTATAACATTTTTCTCTTCTCTTTGTTTTTCTATAATTATGGAAAGTAGCTTAAGAGCACTTTAGACCCCAAATTTTCGAAAAGGCAAAACTATTCTTAAAATATGTGACTTGCTACCTTTTGCCTAGATGGTTGCTTTTAAATGGTTAATCACACCTGTTACACACAGGAAGTTTGGTGGCCCAACTGCACTGCACACCTTTTGCAGGGTAGTGGCGTTGGTTGCCGATTAGTTCTAAGGCATATATTTTTCACAAAGTTGCATATTTTATGAGGGCTCTTAGCCCATCACTTTATTTACTCCCCAAATTGTCTTGCAGGATGGTTGTGTCGAGTGTTTGGGGAGCCAGATCGTGTAGGTTTTTTTTTATTTTATTTGTGGCTTCTGTTTGTTGATTTGCCCGTCGGACCCAACCCTCTTCCCTTCCTCTCACTTTAAACTCTTCACTTTTGCCGCTGTTGGGTCTTCTCCCCACGAGTTTGGTTGGATCCATTAAACGCTTTTTGCCTAATGGCTGTGGCCGAGTTTCGACTTCCAAAACCTCGCAACTCATACGGGTGATCGGTAGTGCTGGGTTCGTATTTTCTTAATACCATGAGTAGATATCATGAAGGCTTAGAAATGTCGTATCTATCACGGTTTCAGTACTCGTTAATGAAAATGATTTTGTAGTAGTTTTTTATTTTTTTTGTCTTCATTCTCCTGCCCCCATCCCCCCTCATTTCTTTCGGATGAAGGAATTTGCGTTTGTTTGATTACATCAGCTTCGTTTGCCTTTTCAATATTTAAAAACTGGGTTAGTTAATATTAATAATAATAAAAAAATGCGGGAATCAAATTTTGTGTGTGCAAGTCAACACGGAATACGGCTTATTCCTACGTGTTCCAAAGACCTGAAGCAGTGTTCCAGTAGAACATTGCGACCGCTACTTTCCTGGAACGAGTTCGTGGAACGGCCTTAAAACCTTTTAATTTGTTTTTCCTGAGTCGAGGGCTCTCGGGAGATTACAATTGGCTTTTATAAGAAATCCAACTTCAAGTATCTTGTTTCTAGGGAAATTCAATGTTTTCTGTTCCTTGAATTAAAGATCTCGCTAATTTAACTTCCTTCCTGGAATGTCTTGTTGAGGTTGACTGCTAGGAACATATCGTAAATAGGCTTCATCATTAGTAGTCATGCTAAATATTTAAATATTGTATGTAAAAAGGGTTTGTTCTTTCATATTTAAGATGCCAAATATCCTATGAGGAACATTTGAATTTTAACCACAAAGTTAGAGAATAAATGACTCAAGAAGGAAACCATTTAATGCTTACAGTTTTCTTAGGAGCAGGTAAAGAAAAATGTCCCCAACAACTTTGGGGACGCGTATTTTAACCTGGAATTTTTAAGATTCTGGGGACGCTCAACTAAACTTGGGTACTTTGGGTACCTGCTCCTGTTCTTAAGATATTAGGATCTGGTCAATATGTCCCAATAGTTTTTCGCACAAACGCAGACCACACAAAGGTCTCTCTGATTACGATTCAACGCTCGTTTTCCACATTTCCCCTCCCATTAAACCACTTTGATCTCCCCAAATTTTACCCCCAATGTTTTTAAGAGTCTTTATTTGTATAAAAGTGTTTCACTTAGGATTGATTTCATCCCACATTTCGTCGTTTCTTCTCGTACGTGACTTGCCTATTTCCAGTACAACTTTAATCCTAATTTCTGCAGAACTATTTTGCATTATTTTAGTCTCTGAATAGTTCATTGTCCTTCCCAGTGTGACACCAGCTCTTATTTATTTATTTTATTTAAGAAAATTTAACGCCCCTTTTCATCCGTCGTTGGATTCTTACAGACGCGAAAAAGACAGCGAGAGATTTAAAAGAGGTGAATCGACGACCCGAGAAAGAGAGAGGGAGAGAGAGAGAGAGAGAGAGAGAGAGAGAGAGAGAGAGAGAGAGAGAGAGAGAGAGAGAGAGAGAGAGAGAGAGAGAGAGCGCAAGAACCAGTTTCTCATGAAGCACTGAGGTCAGGGGGAGGAGGGCATGCCGCTGTCCAGGTAGTAGGGGTATTACTCGTGTTGCACCATTCACCCCCTTGCGGGTGTGTGTGTGTGTGTGAGAGAGAGAGAGAGAGAGCAAGAACCAGTTTCTCATGAAGCACTGAAGTCAGGGGGAGGAGGGCATGCTGCTGTCCAGGTATTAGAGGTTTTACTCGTGTTGCACCATTCACCCCCTTGCGGGGGTGTGAGAGAGAGAGAGAGAGAGAGAGAGCAAGAACCAGTTTCTCATGAAGCACTGAAGTCGGGGGGAGGAGGGCATGCTGCTGTCCAGGTATTAGAGGTTTTACTCGTGTTGCACCATTCACCCCCTTGCGGGGGTGAGGGAGAGAGAGAGAGAGAGAGAGAGCAAGAACCAGTTTCTCATGAAGCACTGAAGTCAGGGGGAGGAGGGCATGCCGCTGTCCAGGTAGTAGGGGTATTACTTGTGTTACACCATTCACCCCCTTGCGGCGGCGCTATTATTATTATGTTCCCCATTAACTGAAATTCTTCTGGGTTTCAGGAAAACGTTATGATATCGTCAGCAAAGAGAAGTCTGGTTTAAATATCTCCCATTCATTCAGATCATCTTTTCTTGCCACTGCAAAGTCCTGAAGATGTAGCCAAGTATAGTGAAAAGTGAGAGAGGGATTATATTGGTAGAGGCTGATCACCTGGTATTAGTTGCTGAGTATGAGGGATTTGTGATTGTTGATCGAAGTCTTTGATAGGGTAAGTGTGGTCGGGGGTTAAAAATAAATGCAATGATGGATAGGGGGGGGGGTGATTTTGGACTCCATGGTGTTACCTTTGAACAAGGGATAGTTTTAAATATCTAGGGTGTAGCGTGAATAATAGCGGTCCAGGTGAATTAGATTACGATCATAAGGGTTTAAATGACAGTGCAGTCTCTAGGGGCGATTAGAGCGTTAGTAAATACTCAGGATTTGAGCGTGAATGTGCATTGAAGCTGCATGAGTTTATGCTGGGACCAACTTTGGAGTATAGGAATGAGACTATGGCATGAAAAGAGAGGAAAAGATCTCGAGTGAGAGTTGTGCAAATGGACAAGTTGAGAGGGAAGTTTGGTCTCCTAATAGTGTAAAAAATGTTGTGAAAGAGGTGTTGGTTGAAAGTGTTATGAGGTGGTAGGGCATTTCGAGAAGAATGGATGGAAATCGACTTGTAAAGACAATATACGAGTGAGTGCCATAGTGTGAGCAGGGCTGGGAAACCGTGCCAAAGGCGAGTTGATTGTACAGGGTGTGGCAGAACCGATTGGGCAGTTTTGAGGAGTCAATGCTCGGAGGGAGGAGGGTGGAAGAAGATCTCCCCTTGCCTGTTTCCGAGGAATGGCTCGCTCTCCAGGGCTCCTCTCGGGAATGTACCCCCAAATATGGGGTACTGTCTCTATATACCCCCCTTTACTTTTTTATAACTCCTTAAAACTGCTCAATCGGTTCTGTCGCACTCTGTACAAAGGAAAAAGGATGGACAACAGACCATTCGATCCTTAAGAAGTTGCGTGCAGACACGTAGCTAAGTTTACTCAACTTCGGCGCCTTCATCATTGATGTTCCTTTATCTGATAGAGGGCGAAAACATAAAATATTACTACCTCATCAGCATAGTCAGTTTTTGGTTTGAGACAAAGTGTTTGTCTAGTTTGAGTTTAAACGAATCAACTGTAGTACAGTCAATAGCGTTAAGAAGGAGACCATTCCATAAGTTGACGATTAGATTTGTACGAGTTGAATAAAATGGTTAACCTATAAATTTACAACCATTTTCCCGTGTGTAATTAGCATGGTCGATTAGAAAGTATTCGTTACAGTTCTTATTAACTATGGCTTTGAAGAGTTTAAATATTTGAATTATGTCTCCTCTTAGTCTACGCTGGGTGGTAACGGCGCAGTGTTCCACAAGAGGCCGGACTAAGATTTGTAGAGTAAATATTATTTCTTTCGTCTTACCTTTTTGATAGAACCCCCATACTACCTGAATATGAAGTCTGATTTATAAGGTAGTGGCCGTGGTTCCAGTATAAATTTATATTGATATTGGCGTAAAATGACATGCAGTATTGTGCAGTGTATTTTACTCTAGGCAGACATGCCACGCCATACAATGAATTTTGAGGTGTCTGTCATTTTTATTGATGATATAGTGTGAAAAGTTCCCTGCTCTTCTAGAACCTACTGGGGGTTTTTCGGCCCTACACTGTGGCTGTGGCTGATCTAATAAAAGTAAATTGGTACATTAGATTTTGTTTTTTTAAGACTAGCCCAACATTCATGTTGACATCTCGCATCTTAATTTTTTTGTGTTATTTGTTTTTCCTTAGTTAAACATATGTACTTTTTTCCTTATCCTGTCCACTCCAGGCACCCTCCCCTAGTTTCAGTTATCAATCTCAGTTGTAATTAGTTTCCTATCACCATTATTGTTCATTCTTTGGAGTCATACGTTCACCATCCAACGAGTTCTGCCTCATTCCTCATACCCCACACTCGATTTCACGACCTGCGATCCCTCCTTCAAGTCAAACTTCATCGACAGCAAACTAGGACAAATTTCGTTCACCTTGTTTGTCTCTTAGACACTTAAACTTCTCTACATTCGATTTAAAGCATATAGGTAGTTTGATATCAGATTTGTCAGCTCACCAAGGGACTATATAATTAAGCTGATAATCCCTTCTTAATCTTACAAAGATTAACAAAGAAAAGGTTATAAAATGAACTCAAATGTGTAGTAACCATTTCAGAAAAAGCAAAAGTTTCAATAAAAATGGCCTGTGCACATTTTTTAAATATATATATATGAGAAACTCACAAAGTAGCCCGTGAGTAGAGCAATAAATGCAAAAATCCCACAGGAAAATGAAAGGCGGATTCCATGTACTTTCGAACTTGTTCAGTTCATTATCAAGGATAATGAACTGAACAAGTTCGAAAGTACTTGGAATCCGCCTTTCATTTTTCCCTGTGGGATTTTTTGCATATATATATATATATATATATATATATATATATATATATATATATATATATATATATATATATGATAGTGAAACCACTGTATAGGAGCCAAAAGTTTAATTTACTAGAGTAGTTTCAGTATGTAGTTTATCATACCCTCTTCAGTCGTATACTGAGAATGCAATTGTTAAAAAGTCTATAAATAGAGTACATATCAGAAAAAAAACAAAAAGAAAAAACACAAAGAAACACACACACGCATATATATATATATATATATATATATATATATATATATATATATATATATATATATATATATATATATATATATATATGAAAATTAACCCACAGGAAAATGAAAAGATGAATCCAAGCACTTTCGAACTATATTTACAAGTTCATTTTTAAAGAATAGCATGAAAATAGAGAAGACAACCTTATATAGGGTACAAATATACGAAGGGAACGCCCATCACATAGTACAGCCTAATGAAAAGACAAAAACAAGACAGAAAAATACCAGGAAAAAGAACAATAGGCAACTAATAACAGACATGCGCATCCTTAAAACGATATACACACAACAACGCCATGTATATGAATGGAATATGGTTGGATGAAAAAAACATTTTGAAGGATTATCATTAGAGCGAAAACATTTAGGGCTAAGAGTTTATCCACAGGCACAACAAAGACACGAGGTGGGGGAGGCATTGCGAATGATATTACACTAATAAAGAGTGACAACAGGCTGCATTATGAAGTTGTTTTATTTAATACAAGTTTTTTTAAACAGGGTCGAGTTTAAATAAGCCAGGGGAAATTTATATTAGGTAAGATGCCAATTAAGGAACACTCGACAATGTTTCTTTTTGTGAAATCAGCGGAATGATAAAGAAATTTTGCAGAATTCCAGTCAATAGGGTGGTTATTTTCAGATAAATGTAAAAATAAAGCGCTGTTTATTTCACCTCTTCTAATATTATACTTATGTTGGTAAATTCTAGTAGATAAATATTTACCAGTTTGCCCCAAGTAAGGTAAATGGCAAATAGAACATTCTATAGAATATACTCCACCTTTTTTCCTTGTATTATTGTGGACTAACATTTTATATAAAGTGGATTCATATCTAAAATTTACAGAGATATTAAGTTGCTTAAAAATACGGATGAGACAAAAAAAATGGTTCAAAGTATGGCAAGATAATACAATTTTGTAATTGAAAAACGGTGGGTTATCAGTTCTATAAAAAGTTTTCTTTGCAAAGTTTAATGAAGTATGCAAAAATTGACGAGGGTAACAAAGTTTCTTACCTACTTCCAAAATATTGGACAATTCCTTGTCCAAAATTCCGGACTAACAAGGCGTAATGCACGCAGAAACATAGAAGTGAATACAGACCGTTTAATTTTAACACTATGATAAGAATAAAAGTGAATATATGAACTGGATTTAGACGGTTTGCGATAAACAGAATTTAAAACCTGACGGCGTCCTATGTATCAAAATGTCAAGAAAAGGAAGAGTCCCATTTTCCTTAATTTCAAGTCTAAATTTAATAGAAGAGACTAGAGAATTAAGTTACGTAGAAAATTGTGAATATCTTTTGAGGAAGGCCAAAGGCATACAATATTATTAATGTAACGGTACCATACAATAGGAAAATCGAGGATTTGGGGCAAGAATAACGCCTCAAAGAATTCTATATATAAATTAGAGAGGGTGGGAGATAGACAACCCCCTATCGGAAGACCGAATTTTTGAAGGTAAAATTTATCATTGAATGAAAATTTACAATTTTTAGCACAAAGAGAAGTAAGACTTAGCAAAGTATTGACCACTACAGGGGGATCTAAATTATGTAATTTATCACAAAGGAGAGGAAGAAGATCGTCTAAAGGAACTTTAGTAAACAAAGAACAAACATCGAAGCTGAGAAGAATGAAATTATTGAAGTAAGGTATTGTATTAAGCTTATCTATAAGTTCACAACTATTTTTAATATGAGATTAGGAGATGGACCCCACAAGCGGGGTTAAGTGATTCGCAAGCCATTTTGATAAGGAGTATGAAGCAGAGCCTAACGAACTTATAATGGGGCGCATAGGATTATTGGGTTTATGAGTTTTTACCAAACCGTACATATATGGAAGAGAGGCGTTGCTAGATTTAAATTTAGTAATTAAATCGGGAATTTTTTTTAAAAGGGATCGAAGGTTTTTATGAAATTCACTGTTAGTTGTTAATGTAGGGTCTTTTTGTAGCACATCATAAGTAGATTCATCTTCTAATAATAAATTAATTTGTTTAATATGATTCACTTTGTCCATAATAACAAGTCACCCGATTTGTTTGCTTTCGTAATATGTATAGAGGGATTTTTTCGAATATTAGATATAGCACGGTGAAAACGCAGAGGGTTATTGTAAAGGTCTCGCCTCCCCCACCTTAAACAAGGTGGTACTTTGGAGTTTGTGTACGAAATTTTGCCGAAATTATTAATACTGAGTGTGTACATACAAAAAGGCCCTTCGTGAGGGAGGGGGAGGGGGATAAGTACAAAGAACACAGTTCTGAGACTAACCCTCCCCAACCCGAGATTTTCCCCATAAAGGAGAATTTCGTGAAGAATGAGAAATCCGTTCACGTTCCCTGAGCTGGTGAAGATCTAAGTTCGTATGGTTGAATTTTTTTACTTATTACTACTGTTAATTTATGGATAGGAATGAAACACCTATCCATGCCTCAGAGGAATAAACAGCATGCTGCACCCCTTGGATAAGAATGAAACACATATCCATGCCTCAGAGGAATAAACACACCATGCTGCTCCCCCATCGATAGGAATGAAACACCTATCCATGCCTCAGAGGAATAAACACACCATGCTGCTCCCCCATCGATAGGAATGAAACACCTATCCATGCCTCAGAGGAATAAACACACCATGCTGCTCCCCCATCGATAGGAATGAAACACCTCTCCATGCCTCAGAGGAATAAACACACCATGCTGCTCCACAATGGATAGGAATGAAACACCTATCCATGCCTCAGAGGAATAAACACCATGCTGCATCCCTTGGATAATAATGAAACACATATCCATGCCTCAGAGGAATAAACACACCATGCTGCTCCACAATGGATAGGAATGAAAAACCTATCCATGTCTCAGAGGAATAAACATACCGTGCTGCTCCGCCATGGATAGGAATAAAACACCTCTCCATGCATCAGAGGAATAAACACACCATGCTGCTCCCCCATCGATAGGAATGAAGCACCTATCCATGCCTCAGAGGAATAAACATACCGTGCTGCTCCGCCATGGATAGGAATAAAACACCTCTCCATGCATCAGAGGAATAAACACACCATGCTGCTCCCCCATCGATAGGAATGAAGCACCTATCCATGCCTCAGAGGAATATACACACCATGCTGCTCCCCCATCGATAGGAATGAAGCACCTATCCATGCCTCAGAGGAATAAACACACCATGCTGCTCCCCCATCGATAGGAATGAAACACCTCTCCATGCCTCAGAGGAATAAACACACCATGCTGCTCCCCCATCGATAGGAATGAAACACCTATCCATGCATCAGAGGAATAACACACCATGCTGCTTCCCCATCGATAGGAATGAAACACCTATCCATGCCTCAGAGGAATAAACACCATGCTGCATCCCTTGGATAAGAATGAAACACATATCTATGCCTCAGAGGAATAAACACACCATGCTGCTCCACAATGGATAGGAATGAAAAACCTATCCATGTCTCAAAGGAATAAACATACCGTGCTGCTCCGCTATGGATAGGAATAAAACACCTCTCCATGCATCAGAGGAATAAACACACCATGCTGCTCCCCCATCGATAGGAATGAAGCACCTATCCATGCCTCAGAGGAATAAACACACCATGCTGCTCCCCCATCGATAGGAATGAAACACCTATCCATGCCTCAGAGGAATAAACACACCATGCTGCTCCCCCATCGATAGGAATGAAACACCTCTCCATGCCTCAGAGGAATAAACACACCATGCTGCTCCCCCATCGATAGGAATGAAACACCTCTCCATGCCTCAGAGGAATAAACACACCATGCTGCTCCCCCATCGATAGGAATGAAACACCTCTCCATGCCTCAGAGGAATAAACACACCATGCTGCTCCCCCATCGATAGGAATGAAACACCTCTCGATGCCTCAGAGGAATAAACACACCATGCTGCTCCCCCATCGATAGGAATGAAACACCTATCCATGCATCAGAGGAATAACACACCATGCTGCTCCCCCATCGATAGGAATGAAACACCTATCCATGCCTCAGAGGAATAAACACCATGCTGCATCCCTTGGATAAGAATGAAACACATATCCATGCCTCAGAGGAATAAACACACCATGCTGCTCTACAATGGATAGGAATGAAAAACCTATCCATGTCTCAGAGGAATAAACATACCGTGCTGCTCCGCCATGGATAGGAATAAAACACCTCTTCATGCATGAGATGAATAAACACACCATGCTGCTCCCCCATCGATAGGAATGAAACACCTATCCATGCCTCAGAGGAATAAACACATCATGCTGCTCCCCCATCGATAGGAATGAAACACCTCTCCATGCCTCAGAGGAATAAACACACCATGCTGCTCCCCCATCGATAGGAATGAAACACCTCTCCATGCCTCAGAGGAATAAACACACCATGCTGCTCCCCCATCGATAGGAATGAAACACCTCTCCATGCCTCAGAGGAATAAACACACCATGCTGCTCCCCCATCGATAGGAATGAAACACTTATCCATGCCTCAGAGGAATAAACACACCATGCTGCTCCCCCATCGATAGGAATGAAACACCTATCCATGCCTCAGAGGAATAAACACACCATGCTGCTCCCCCATCGATAGGAATGAAACACCTCTCCATGCCTCAGAGGAATAAACACACCATGCTGCTCCCCCATCGATAGGAATGAAACACCTCTCCATGCCTCAGAGGAATAAACACACCATGCTGCTCCCCCATCGATAGGAATGAAACACCTATCCATGCCTCAGAGGAATAAACACACCATGCTGCTCCCCCATCGATAGGAATGAAACACCTCTCCATGCCTCAGAGGAATAAACACACCATGCTGCTCCCCCATCGATAGGAATGAAACACCTATCTATGCATCAGAGGAATAACACACCATGCTGCTCCCCCATCGATAGGAATGAAACACCTATCCATGCCTCAGAGGAATAAACACCATGCTGCATCCCTTGGATAAGAATGAAACACATATCCATGCCTCAGAGGAATAAACACACCATGCTGCTCCACAATGGATAGGAATGAAAAACCTATCCATGTCTCAGAGGAATAAACATACCGTGCTGCTCCGCCATGGATAGGAATAAAACACCTCTCCATGCATCAGAGGAATAAACACACCATGCTGCTCCCCCATCGATAGGAATGAAGCACCTATCCATGCCTCAGAGGAATAAACACACCATGCTGCTCCCCCATCGATAGGAATGAAACACCTATCCATGCCTCAGAGGAATAAACACACCATGCTGCTCCCCCATCGATAGGAATGAAACACCTCTCCATGCCTCAGAGGAATAAAACACCATGCTGCTCCCCCATCGATAGGAATGAAACACCTCTCCATGCCTCAGAGGAATAAACACACCATGCTGCTCCCCCATCGATAGGAATGAAACACCTCTCCATGCCTCAGAGGAATAAACACAATGCTGCTCCCCCATCGATAGGAATGAAACACTTATCCATGCCTCAGAGGAATAAACACACCATGCTGCTCCCCCATCGATAGGAATGAAACACCTATCCATGCCTCAGAGGAATAAACACACCATGCTGCACCCCTTGGATAAGAATGAAACACATATCCATGCCTCAGAGGAATAAACACACCATGCTGCTCCCCCATCGATAGGAATGAAACACCTCTCCATGCCTCAGAGGAATAAAACACCATGCTGCTCCCCCATCGATAGGAATGAAACACCTCTCCATGCCGCAGAGGAATAAACACCATGCTGCATCCCTTGGATAAGAATGAAACACATATCCATGCCTCAGAGGAATAAACACACCATGCTGCTCTACAATGGATAGGAATGAAAAACCTATCCATGTCTCAGAGGAATAAACATACCGTGCTGCTCCGCCATGGATAGGAATAAAACACCTCTTCATGCATGAGATGAATAAACACACCATGCTGCTCTCCAATCGATAGGAATGAAACACCTCTCCATGCCTCAGAGGAATAAACACACCATGCTGCTTGCCCCCCCATCGATAGGAATGAAACACCTATCCATGCCTCAGAGGAATAAACACACCATGCTGCTCCCCCATCGATAGGAATGAAACACCTATCCATGCCTCAGAGGAATAAACACCATGCTGCATCCCTTGGATAAGAATGAAACACATATCCATGCCTCAGAGGAATAAACACACCATGCTGCTCCACAATGGATAGGAATGAAAAACCTATCCATGTCTTAGAGGAATAAACATACCGTGCTGCTCCGCCATGGATAGGAATAAAACACCTCTCCATGCATCAGAGGAATAAACACACCATGCTGCTCCCCCATCGATAGGAATGAAACACCTATCCATGCCTCAGAGGAATAAACACACCATGCTGCTCTCCAATCGATAGGAATGAAACACCTATCCATGCATCAGAGGTATAAACACATTATGCTGATAGCAAACTGTTTTATCCAAATCTTCTTAAAAAAAACGGAAGTTTAGTTTTATTTGTCCTCAGGTCAGCTGTTATGCTTAATTAATCTGCACGACATACATCGTCGAAATTAAGAAAGACCCAAAATGAGAAATATAATTATAATTAATCATCTTATCACGAATTAGTCATGTAATTTGCTCCCTCAATCAACACAACTAAAAATCTATTAAGAGGTTTGGTTATGTAGTTCTTTTTATTCCTTCTCCTCCTCCACCTTTTTTCTTCGAGACTTTTAATACACCCAACTGCTCCCACTATTTAGAATTAAAGAAGTTCGCTTTAGCAATAATATGTCTCGATTTGTTTTTATTCTTCTTTTCCTCTCTGTTCATTCCCGTTGCTGCTTCTTTTATCTTTCCTATTTTACACAACCCTGCAATTTCCTAATAATCACGTCGATTTTTTTTTTCTTCTTCCATTGTACCTTTCACTTTTTTCTTCTTTTTTTTCACTCCACTCACTTTTGCTCTCACCGGGCTTTGTTTGCTTTCCTCCGGCTGTTGAGTGCCAGCCAGATCTCTCTACCTGGTCAAGTCCCAGCGGCACGAAAACGGACGGATACAGGTCGATCAAGGAGTGTGAATCTGGTTACATTTCCCTACCTACGCCCGTATCCAATAGATTGGTCCTGGCATGCAGGCAAAACTCACGATGTCATCCCCTGATTTAACTTCTATGAGATGCGATGACCCTTAAATAAAGTTCTTTGTCAGTCCCTATTAAATAGCGTAAAAGGTGCGTTGCCCGAATCCTTCTTTTTTTTGTACGATCGTGTTGCAAGTGAAGTTTCCTTTAATTACGTGCTTGTTCTTCCGAGGCATATACTACGCTACACCGTTTGTCCTTAGGATTGAAGTTCATTGTAATTTTTATCATCTTTAATGTTTATTTTTATTTATCCATCTTTAGATTTGACCATCCACTGAGTAGAAATACGCTCGTTGATCCCATTTTGTTGTGCGAACTTTCTTCCAGCAAGTCTGATAAAGTCTGATATTTGGAGACTGGAGCGGCTAGTCCATCCTGACCTTGCTTTGATGACGCTTTGGATAATGAGTTTCCTTTACCCGCCCCTTCTCCCACTCCTCTATTCTCCCCTTCTCTTCAGAGCGGATAGGGAATACGTTAGGACTGAGTGATTCTTGTGTTCTTTTGTCGACTAAAACGCGCTCTATTGGCCAGCAGCGTCTTAGGTCTACAATAAGGGCGTCCATGCATCAGCGATAAGACACGTCCCCTGATCTTAACTTCGCCCTACAGACAATAACGAAGCTTCCATGAATTTAATTATTATTTCGATTGCCCAAAATGGCCTCTTCTGCTGAAGACCTTGTGATTCAAGTTTATAATTTGATGGTAGGAGTTGACGAAAATAACATTATTTAAATCAGGGCAATAATTTGCGCCGACTAACAAATTAGAAACGTGGTTTAAATACCTTTATTTGAAGGATAAGATAATTGCTTTCCTCAGGGCAAGATATTTTTTTTTCTTAACAAACTCGGTGGTGGAATTGAGTTTTAAGACTACAAAAGTAATCTGTGTATAATTTGAAAAACGTATTTAAATCAGTAGGTGTTGTATATCCTTGAACCAATTAAAAATGTTTAATTTGCTATAGCAAGACAATACATTTATATAGTTTTTAAGTGGCCCCTATTATAAAAGCAAAAAGCTTTTATAATATTTCTGAATGATATACATTTATATATACGAGGTAGCAAACGTAATTCAAATATCAGAGAAAAAGTATTAAAATTTCAATGTAAAATTCCATCTTCAATCTCGTTAATTCTACCCACCGAAAAAGGCAAACGAAGGATTTAATCAAACGATGATACTGAGAAAAGTTAACGAGAAGGTAGACTATTTGATAAGGAATTATTACTTATAAAGAAGTGTATCTACGAGGCTTCATTTACAAAGTAGTTATTTGGGTTGTTATTTCGGTTTCGTTAGTGATTTACTCTACATTGTGTAGTGAATTCTTCCATTTACTACATATGAGTGGTAGCAAATTGGCCATATCTTGCAGACTGAAACTTTTCGGCAAATCAAGCTTGTGTTGGCTTTTTGTGCAGCCCATGACGACGGTCATAGAACTATGGGCCAAACTTCATGGCCTTATTTATATCTGATGTCATTTGATAACCTAACTAGAGGTTCCCAATCTTTTTGTTCTTCTGTACCCCTTGACATATTTATAAATTCCTGCGTGGTTCCCAATCTTTTTGTCCTTCTGTACCCTTGGCATATTTATAAATTCCTGCGTGGTTCCCAATCTTTTTGTTCTTCTGTACCCTTGGCATATTTATAAATTCCTGCGTGGTTCCGAATCTTTTTGTTCTTCTGTACCCTGGCATATTTATAAATTCCTGCGTGGTTCCCAATCTTTTTGTTCTTCTGTACCCTTGGCATATTTATAAATTCCTGCGTGGTTCCCAATCCTTTTGTTCTTCTGTACCCTTGGCATATTTATAAATTCCTGTGTGGTTCCCAATCTTTTTGTTCTTCTGTACCCTGGCATATTTATAAATTCCTGCGTGGTTCCCAATCTTTTTGTTCTTCTGTACCCTTGGCATATTTATAAATTCCTGTGTGGTTCCCAATCTTTTTGTTCTTCTGTACCCTTGGCATATTTATAAATTCCTGTGTGGTTCCCAATCTTTTTGTTCTTCTGTACCCTTGGCATATTTATAAATTCCTGTGTGGTTCCCAATCTTTTTGTTCTTCTGTACCCTTGGCATATTTATAAATTCCTGTGTGGTTCCCAATCTTTTTGTTCTTCTGTACCCTTGGCATATTTATAAATTCCTGTGTGGTTCCCAATCTTTTTGTTCTTCTGTACCCTTGGCATATTTATAAATTCCTGTGTGGTTCCCAATCTTTTGGTTCTTCTGTACCCCTTGGCATATATATAAATTCCTGTGTGCTCCTAAAAATTGAGAATGAAAAAGAAAAACAATTAAATTGAAATTTTTATATTTTATTACGAAATATGTTTGAGTAAACTGCACTGTATATATGTATATATATATATATATATATATATATATATATATATATATATATATATATTACGATTATCCATAACATAAATAGATGAAGCTCATGAGCCTCAAATAATTCATAAAATATGATACATCGCATACATTTTTTTCATCATTATTCATAGCATCAATAAACTAAACACTTAGTATACATGATGTTTTGATGCATCACACGCATATCTTTCTTATAATTACTCATAACAACAGTGAATTAAAGTCAGGTAATTTATAAAATAGTTTGATCCTTCATACATATTTATAATTATCCAGAATGATCATTACTAAGTAAAAATACACAAAACTATTCAAAACTATCTACCGATAACCAAAACTAAGCAATACTAATGAGATGGATGGGCTTGTTTTTTCGCCACAAGCTCATTTATTCGAGGGCAAACTTTAGCAATAGCAGAAGGAATATCGATCTCAGGAGTTTTGAGTTTTGATTTGATTCCTAACAGCACTGAAAATGCTGACTCAAAGCCATGTTGATGGAAATAACAATAGTGCTCGAATAGCATCTTTAGCAATCTGTCTGTATGAATTTTGTATCGAGAACAAAAAATCGCACATATTTTTCTCAGAGTACACATCACGTTCTGAATAATCATGTTGGAGCTCTACCAGTGTCCCTTGCATACCTGCCCCAGCCTGCAGCACCTGAGCATTTGCTGTAAAGGGATTCCTAAGATACACAACCTCATCTTCACCAAAGACTGGAAAATAGCCATCAGTTTCTTCCTCCAGCTTCTTAAGATGTTATGTTGCTTATTTTGTGATGTTGGTCTCAGATTGTGGTTTTTGATCTAGAAATTCTGTTACAGTAGTAAACATAGTCAAGGTATCAGACTGGATATTTCCCCTCCACAGCCGAAGTTTTGCACGAAATGCTTTGAGCTTAGTTATAAACTTACAAACTGTTATGCCTTTTATTTGGAGATTCCTGGTTTAGCGTATTCAGAGCATCAAAAATATCAACTAGGTAAGCAAGTTTCAGAATGAAGGAATGATCTTTAAGGAAGTGACACAACTTTTGCAGGTTGTGGGAATGTTGGAAAAATTCCAGAAATTCTCTATGAAGTTCATAAACACGTTTTGTGACATTTCCTTGGGAACACCAACGTACATCAGTATTGAATAGAAGTGCACTCCCCTTTTACTGAGCATGCAATGCATAAATGTTACACGATGAGCCACTTCCATGACACGAGTTCTAAAACCAGACCTTCGTCCTAACATAGCTCGTGTCACATCAGTTGTGCATCTTTTCAGATTTTCCCACTTTAAACTATATTGCTGCATTCATCAAGAACTATTCTTTAATGCCTTCATTACCCACATACCGAGCAAATATCACTAACTGAGCACAATTTGTCACTTCTGTGGACGTGTCAAGTTGAGTTGCAAACCCAGTTTCAGACATAGAAATCTCACAAATCACTTGCTCAAAAATATCTACTGACATTTCTGCAATTCGTCGTTAAACTGTGTGATAGAACGGGTTGAGGCCGCGTTAATTTCAACCACTATCACATGTTATTTAAAACCACGATGCTCCCCACGTGCATCTTCGCTTTGAAGCTTGGCGCCTTATCGCAGCCACTTGAGTCAATGTTTAAACAAGGAGGTTTATCTTCCCCCGTTCGCCCCCATACGCTGACCTCGCCAGATTGAGTTAGGCTTATGGGCAGATAAGGCATTGTTCCCAGGCTTGGCTGTGCATTCCCTCGAAGCTCCCACTCCATTGTCCCCCACGCCAAGGAGGTGTCTCGACTATTTAGATGGAAACTTTACTACTAAGATCAGATTGGAGATCCAGATTTTCGTCGCGAAACATCACCACGACCCTCTCTCACCTTGTGCGCCAAGGGACCTCGACCTCGAGATTCACCATTACTTGTCCAGAAGAAGGACAATATCCCTTGAGTGCCAAGGTTCGAGCCTTCGTGACGCCAACTCCACAAGGCTTTCCCCTTATTGTTCAGAAAGAGAACAACGTTAGAACAGCCATTGTTCTTGTGAGCCCGTTGACAAGAAATGGTTCTCCCCCCCCTGTTGTTCAGAAGAGAACAACGTAAAACAGCCATTGTTCGTTGGAGCCCGTTCGCCAAGAAACGGTTCTCACCCTTCCCCCTTGTTGTTCAGAAGAGAACAACATTAGAACAGCCATTGTTCTTGAGCCCGTAGACAAGAGACGGTTCTCACCCCCCCCCCCTGTTGTTCAGAAGAGAACAATGTAGAACAGCCATTGTTCTTCAAGCCATTCGTCGAGAAACGGTTCTCATTCCCAAGACGCCACGTCAGGATCATTTTATCCCCCCCTTCCTTCGGCTGGAACTCGCCAGCGGACCGAAGATTCCTTTACGCCGCCTTCCTCTGCACAACAAGTATGAATTACGTAAGCCGAACGTTACCTTTGAGTATTTAACCCTTTTGTCAATTCTATCCTGTGCTTTAAATGGTTTAGCGAACCATCACCTCCCTCTAACTTTATATTTGTTTTCCCTTTTTAAATCTTTTAATCCTCGGATTAGCTCGATTCCCCACGACCCTTTCCATTCTCTGTTTATTTCAATATTTTCCGTTTTGTGTGTTGTTGATAGTTATTATTAATAAAACTATTTTATTAATGATAGCAATATTATTATCCTTGAGCTCAGTTCCACTTGTTAAGCATATCGAAGATACATAATATCGGCCAGCCAGACATCCACGCACTCTAAAGATAATTAAAGAAGTTCCCTCAACGAATAGTTATATATGGTATATCGTCGAGAGTCCATTCTACGACAAACTGTATTGTTAGAGAGATAGAGTTATGTTTTGTTTTGCAGATTCATCTCAAAGGACAACGTACTATTTCTTTTGCAGCTGGAAGAAGGAGGTCTTCCTTACCCGATGGTATGAGCTTTGTTTGGCAATCAGAAGTGAAACTTCATAAGATGCCTTCACTGCTGTACTGGTGTGTTGGAAAAACCTACCGCTTGGATCCAGTCGTTGTTTCTTAAACATCGCTTCTTTACGCTGGAAAAAGGCGAGATCTTTGTCTTTGAATTCCGGATGAGCTTTGTCCAGATGTCGAGTGAGAAGGCTTGGCTTCAATGACATTGCCCAGTGTTTGTTTGACAAAGTACACACAGTGGAATATCCAAGCCATTGCTTACTGTTGATGCAAAGCCGAACTGCAAGTAGATCTCTGAGTATTTCCTTCATTTGCTCTCGTCTCCGAATTGGCCACACTCGCGGGCTGCACCGCCAATTGATGGGGCGCTCGCCTGCGCCCTACTATGAAGACTGCATTGTCCCCCAGACTGTTCGGCACAGTCTTATTGAATGTCCCAGTCTGGGTCATCTTCGCGCACGTTACCTGTCTCGGTCCCGGGACGAGCGGGGTCGCTACTGCTTGTCCCTTGTACTCGGGCCGGGTTCGTGCACACAGCATTGTGGCCCATACGACTTTTTTTAGGAGGCTGGTCCTCCTGCCCTTTATTTGTATTTGATTGTTATTTTTTGTTTTTTGTAGGTTGCATGTTCCTGCGCCGGGGGGGAGGTGGGCCTCCCCCCGAGGCCGGAGCGCCCTTCTTTCTTTCCTTTTTGCTTTGTTTTCTTGTTATTTTTTTTACCCTTTGTCCTTTTTATCGTTATTTGTTATTTACATATTGTTATTTGTTGTTTTTTAATATAGCCTAGTAATAGGCTGTGTTGTGTACGGCGACTCATGCCCAAGTAGGCAGTCGCCAGATGGGCTCCCAAAGTGAAAAAAAACCTTCTGTGGCTCCTCATTGTTAATTAACTTCATGAGGGATAGAAAGAAAATAAATAAATAAATAATAATGGCGCTTTTTTGTTTAGGGGACACAAACCAAATATGGCTGGTGACGTCACCAGGGTGGCTGCCTATGAGAGAGCCATGTGATCCACGAGTGTAAATGAATAGCTTAAAAACGCGTTTTTCTTATAAAGACTAAACTCTCCCAATCTTGGTACTTTTTTGGTTATATAACCTAACCTAACCTTAACCTAAAAAATCAATTTTAATGAACCGATTGAACCTGATTTAGTGAAAATATTAAAAGTAAAATAGCAGCAAAAATTCATTATTTTAAAGGATAGAAATTACTTATGTCTATAAATTTGCTGAACCAAGTCCAAACGAAGCAGCTTGGCAGAATATTATTATGGAGTCACAGTGGCCAGTCGACCTTTCTGCCTGGTGACGTCACCAGCCATTTTTGCTTTGTCCCCCCCTAAACAAAAAAGCGCCATAATAATAAATGAAAAAAATATTTAAATTCTAAATTAAAAAGCATGTGTGTGTGAGAAGAGTGAGCGGTAATTGTGTGTGGTATTGATATGTTATCAAGTAATTAATATATATTTCTTTATATAAATTTTGGATATTCTTATTTTTTTAATTTATTTTTTTGTCTAATAAACTATTCAGGCAACTCTTTTAGATTTCTCTCAAAAAAGGTGTTTGAAATATAAACTTACAGGCTTTCCCTATACATATACAAATACATGCGCGTATCATTTTGTTATCAAAATGATAAAGAACGCACAATCGTTCTAAAATCTAAATCCTAACAATTATTACGTAATTACTCTTTTCAATCAAGTTTAGTCATAAAATATAATAAAACAATTTTTGCATAGCACATCACTAAAATCATTACATTTGTTCAATAATTGCCTATTAAAATCCATTAAAAAATTATTAATTCATTTAAATGATTATTAAAAAGATGTTTAAAAAGCAAGGCACATAAACATACTCAGCTTGACTCCACCCACACAAGGTAGCTACCGAATGCCCGTTTTGCTTGCAGGCGGCGTTGCATATAAAGTGATAAAATTAAAGAGTTGCCAACTCGCACCAAAATATAAACGTCAGAAATAGAGAGCGGATTAATACGCTGTGCAAGCTGGATGGAGATTACACCATGTATTATACAGTACTGGTTTTTTATCTCGGATCCAATGTACCCCCTGAAGAGTACACATGTACCACTAGGGAAACATGTACCCTAGATTGAGAACCCCTTATCTAAACGACTGGTTTTCAACCGGGGTGGCGCGGGAACAACCAACAAATCATTTTTAAAATGCCTAAATTTAAAAAGAAATGTATTTCAAACATTAATAAAAGATTGAGCGACACTTAAAAGTATTTTAAAACAATCTTATCTGCAATTTGCAACATAAACACAACAAAAAGAGAAAGATTGCAGACAGTGAATGAAAAAATGAGGGTCGCTTTGTCAACTCTAAGTCCCAATATTAAAGAATTATGTGATACTCTTAAGCTCAAATTTCCCATTAAACTTTTAAAGTTAAGATTTATTTATTTTCAAATTTTTATCTCTTATTTCGATTAAATTAGGTTAACTGTCGATCGTGGTTAATTTTAAAGTGCTTTCCACGCAATTAAACATTTATACGTAATTATATTATATTTGGGTGCCACGGCTGCTTCTAGATATCATGAAAAGGTTGAAAACCACTGATCTAAATTATTAATTGGACGTCCAACGAAGACTAGTCAAGCGAGGTTATATATATGTATATAGCCTTTTAAACCTCGTAAGCTTTCGAGTTTCTCAAAAAAACAGAACAAGAGTTGAAAGCAAGTCGTTTATCTCTCCTTAAAACGTTTCAATTCGAGTCATCTATCATTGCTTCGGGAAGGATCTAGTTAGAACTACCTTACCATGTTCTCTTAATCTATTAGAAGAAAAATAAACCCGAAATAAAGACGCAACATGCATTGTCCGGTATCCCTTTCCGGTCAGCAAGTACCGAAACCCTCACATCAGTCGGTGTCCTCCAGTAGCCTATCATACAAAGAAAAAGTTACTCCTAATGAGGCATTTAAATTCACCTGCAAATTGATCTGTAAATAGTATTAGCGTGAACCACATAACAATGTATGGAGCAAACGTGGATTAACTGGAGGTCTACACCACCACGTCCATATGGAACGATGCAGCACGTAAACACCAGTGTTATATTCTTCCAAAACTTGTGGGTGCTTTCAACGACGGCCTTTTACTCAATTCTATCACGTTCGTCCTAGTACTGACTCCATCCACTGTTGTAGTTCCACCCCTTTTCACTTACGCAGGCCGAAGCAAACACTTCAACACGCATCTGCGACAAGCACGGTACGCCCGCACCGCAAACTTACCCGCAAGGGGTTCCCAGGTGTAGCAGCTAGATCTGCGGCTATATATCTCTTCCACACATTTTTCATCTCTTCATCATTTTCTTTACAGAAATCGCCTTACAAACTTTCTCCGGGAGATGCCCCATCGATGATTTTCGCTACAAAATAAACGTCTACACCATGACAGTTAAGGCAATCCATCATTTTTCCAACAAATATATACAACGTCGTCTTTCCATACAGACAGCAAACTATACCTACCTTCCATCTTATTAACATTTCAACTAATTCACTTGATCTCTTTATCTTCAGTTCATTATCACGACCTGTTATACCTAAATTTCTATTTTTGTAAAGAGTTTACGTATTGCTACATACTTGTTCATCATAAAGTGGTGATCCCTGGACATGGCACAACAGCGCCTCCCTCATATGCAGGTATAAATCCAAGGATAGTAAAACGGGGGATGTAGACCCCCTCTCCCCCAGTCAGGAATCCTTGCGAATTGGAATAAAAGCAGACCTCAATAGATTGCATGTAACCGACCGAGTCAGCTGGGAGAGGCTTAAGTCCGTGTTCCTCTAAATATATTTAATTAATATTATGATTGATTTATAAATTCCAGCTCATCGATTCCCATTTAGAGAAAGAAGGCTTTGATCGTGTTTGCGAATCAAATACCGCATTTGGAAATTGAGGTACAAAATTTCATGGATGTAATTTTCACTCCCCATTTTGCCTTCCCGATTCAGTCTAATTAAAAATATACACCGTAAACCCTCTATTTATAGATTGTACTTAAATTAATGTGGAATATCATCCACACAAGCACACCTGGCTTCATTGTGTAACGTGCCCCCATACATTTTTACTACCTTTGACTTTACCCGTTCCTTTATGAAGCTATTTTCAAAACCTTTGGGAAAAAGGTACAGCCTTTTTTTTTTACTTTTTATTTATTTAATGTAGAAAGATGGTGAAATAGTTAAGACTCCCTCCTTGTTTCCTTTGATAGGGAGATATGGGAAGAGAGGAAAAGTGGTGGAACTTAAATGCAGGGAAAGGTATGTAGAAAGTGTGGCCGGGAATCGGGCCTTCTCAGTATTTACAAAATTTTGTATCTATACATTTTAAATAAATTTTTGCTGAAACAGCCATTAATTAAGGCGCACAATTTTATAATTATGATGTTATGACAAAATATAGATTGGCAGCCATCTTGTCATTGATATTTTGTTGTAACCCACCAAAAGAATTGGTTACGTTGTGTTTAGGTAGATTAGTTCTTTGTATTTTTTTTTAAACGCTTAAAACTAAATATTTGTGAAATAACCTACCAACGTCGTTAAAAATATTGGAACAGCCCGCACAAGTTGATGAATCCGTATCCATTGTTTAATTGATTTAGTTTCAATTAGGATCGCACCAGGGTCATTGGGAAATACTGAATGCTCATTGACTATGGAACTGGGTGCTGTTGGGTAGGACTGGATCATGAAGGTAATGGGACGAGAAAAACTAGTGCCGATTGATGTACAACATTATAACGTGAAGAAGCATTTGTCCAAGGTTTGGAAGCTTGTCTCAAGCTAATTTGAGGTTGCTGATTAAGAATATATAACTGAAAATTGCGTTAGCTTAGCCAGTCATTTAAGGAAAATTTACCTAGATCATAAATAATACAGAATAATAAATAATAATGATCTCTCATGTTACACTAGCGTGTTGGTATTAGCCCATAACAAGTATTTTTGTTATAGTCAGAGTTATGTATCTACTGGATTCACTTTATAATCCACGAACGAGTTGGCTGCAGGGGTGGCCACTGACCTTGCTGGAGGCATACCAGGTATTGCAAAAGTCCTGCTAGAATCGTTACGACTCCTTCAACAAAGGCCACAATGATAGTTTTGAAGCACTTAGACAGGTTTTTATTGTTTTAACATATAAATGTTTCAATTGTAAAATTAATCAATGACGCAGCTCTCGGTGGCAAGCACGTTCTCCAGCGGAGACCTGAAGGCCGCGCAAACGTTGCGGACAAAGTCTTTCCTTATGCTGGCCCATATACGGTTGACGAAGAAATTCAGCTCATCGACGTTGCAGTGGTGGACCTTGCAGGCCTTACCCTCGAAATGCGTCCACACGCTGTAGTCGAGGAAATTGAGGTCGTGCGACTGAACGGGCCAAAATTCTTTTGACCCACACCACTCTTGCACGGTCAAATGTTGCATGGGTCTGTGCACCGTCCTGCTGAATGACGTAGTCTGCCTTCTTCGCGATCTTTCTCACGCAAGGCAGGACTTTTGTGCCAATATGTACCTGTAATCGGCCGCGGAGAGCCTGTAACCGGCCTCGTACCGCACCCTTTTTCTTGCCATTCGAAGCCATGACACCGAGCATCATCAGGGAGACCGAATGCTTGGTCGTGGACACGTAGCGGACCTCGGAGACGTACTGGCCGAAGCTTACCACCAAGTCTTCTGCTCGTTAATGACAGGATCGCCCGTAAATGTGGTTTTTTTCATCAGAAAAACTGAATTCGATTGCCAATGCGCTTCAAGTCCTTGTGAAGGCAACGACAGCGCTCCCTACGTTGTTCTCCGATACGGTCGGTGAGCAGAGGCCTTTCCACGCACCTTGAAGCTCTTGCCACCCTCTTCTTTGACGGCCTTGCACACAGTGGCCGCCGAGATTTTTTTTTCTTCACAAGCGCTCTCATCTTGAGCTTCCGAGCACTTTCGAAAGCCTTTCTTACAATCCAGCGGTTGGCAACTTGAAGTCTATCTGAACGAGTGTAACATAATATTTTCAAAACCAAGTATCAGACTTGTATCTCTTTTGGTCCTGTAGTCTGACCGAGTCGTCTACAGTCCCTTGTGGCAGAGTTGCCTCCAGACTGTCCGATATAGCGGCACTTAGTGAATGCGGGAAAGCATTCACTGTCTCTATCCCGGTTCTTGTGATGCCCTAGTAGGCAGTCGCCAGATAGGCTCCTTAAAAAAATCCCGGTTTTTCTGTGAAGTTTCCTTGACGTGACATAATCGTCCCATTTGAATCATTCTGCTTCTCGAGGATGTATTGAGTGGAATTGCTGGGCACAACACTTTCTTACTAGGGAAGTATATATGAAGTATATATTTTCTTGTTATTTACGTTTAAGTTTCGAAATCGGTGTAGTTTGGTAAGTTCCTGTTTCGCAACTTGAAGCTTGGTGTTTATGTGGCTTGTGTGTCGTGCTTGGAGATCCTGAAGCCGAAGATGCTCGTGCTTGGGGAATAGTATGTGATAGAACGGTTTGAGGCCGCTTAATTTCAACCGTTATCACATGTTGTTTAAAAACACGATGCTACCCACGTGCATCTTCGCCTTGAAGCCGGGCGCATTATTGCCGCCACCTGAGTCAATGTTTAACCAAGGAGGTTTATCTTCCCCCGTCGCCCCATGCGCCGACCTCGCCAGATTGAGTTAGGCTTATGGGCAGATAAGGTATTGTTCTCAGGCGCGGCTGTGCATTCCCTCGAAGCCCCCACTCCATTGTTCCCTACGCCAAGGGGATGTCTCGACTATTTATACGGAAACTTTACCACTAAGATCAGATTCGAGATCCAGATTTTCTTCGCGAGACATCTCTACGGTCCAGTCTCACCTTGTGCACCAAAGGGCCCTCTACCTCGAGATCCACCATCATTTGTCCAGAAGAGGACAATATCCCTTGAGTGCCAAGGTTCGAGCCTTCATGACGCCAAGTCCACAAGGCCTGCCCTGTTGTTCATAAAGAGAACAACGTTAGAACAACCATTGTTCTTTGAGCCCGTTGACATGAAACGGTTCTTACCCTTCCCCCCTGTTGTTCAGAAAGAGAACAACATTAGAACAGCCATTGTTCTTTGAACCCGTAGACAAGAAACGGTTCTTACCTTTCCCCCCTGTTGTTTAGAAAGAGAACAACATTAGAACAGCCATTGTTCTTTGAGCCCGTAGACAAGAGACGGTTCTCTCCCCCCCCTGTTGTTCAGAAGAGAACAACGTAGAACAGCCATTGTTCTTTAAGCCCGTTCGTCAAGAATCGGTTCTTATTCCCAAGACGCCACGTCAGGATCATTTAATTCCTCCCTCCTTCGGCTGGAACTCGCCAGCGGACCGAAGATTCCTTCACGTCGCCTTCCTCTGCACAACAAGTGTAATTACGTAAGCTTAACGTTACCTTTGAGTATTTAACCCTTTTGTCAACCCTATCCTGTGCTTTAAATGGTTTAGCGAACCATCCCATCCCTTTAATTTTTATTTGTTTTACCTTTTTAAATCTCTTCCAAATCTTAATCCTCGGATTAGCTAGATTCCCCACGACCCTTTCCATTCTCTGTTTATGTCAATATTTTCCGTTTTGTGTGTTGTTGATAGTTTCTATTAATAAAACTCTATTTTATTAATGATAGCCATATTATTATCCTTGAGCTCAGTTCCACTTCTTAAGCATATTGAAGATAAATAACCTCGGTCGACCAGACACCACGCACTCTAAATATAATTGAATAAGTTCCCTCAACGAATAGTCATATATGGTATATCGTCGAGAGTCCATTCTACGACATAGTACACTATCGACATTAAAGAGGGTGGGACTAAGACATCTTCCTTGGATGACTCCGGATAGCAAGTCAAGCGGAGCTCCAACGTTTTTTCCTATTGCTATCACCGCTATCATGCTGGTGAGGTAGCTGTGAAGGATTTTGCCGAAATGGAGGGACAGTACGAGTTTCGATCATGTACTTCAGACTATCGATCCATACCTTGTTAAGGCTTTTTCTCGTCCCGGCATACCACATTCACCATGCAGCGACATACTAGCTCCTTGGCGATTGCAGTCTCCGTGCTCCTTTTTCTGTTAAAGCCATGCTGTTCGGTGTTCCAAGGGTGAGTGTTACGTCAGCTGGGAGACCAACCTCATATTTAGGATATTTCCGAATACGTTCCCAATTATCTCGAGTTAGATAGGCCTGATGTTCATCACTTGATCTTTAAGGTTCTCTGGGTTGCGAATAAAGATCATTTTGGATATCTTCAGGCCGTCTGGGAAGTATCCTGCCTCTAATCCCGCATTGAAAAGATTCAACAATCTGGACTTTGTCCTCACTGGTGCCTCTTTCAAGTGCATCGTGATTAGGCTTAGGCCAGGAGAATTATGCTTAAAGCTGGAAATTGCAGTGTCTAGCGCTTCTTGCGTGATCGCCATGCCTTCCAAGCGGCATGGCGGTTCTGTGCAGGGTGAATCTTCTGCAGTCCCTCTCCATGTGCTCCAGAACGCTGTCTTCGAAGCCCAGATCACAGTTTTCCTCCTCTTCGGAGATGCGAAAAGCGTTCCTCAATTCTGTAAAAAATCTCGACTTTTTATTGTGGAGTTCTGGTGCGATGGCTAAGGTGCATTATGGGAGAGTCAGCCTTATATGTTGGTCGCCCTCTCAACTTGCTGATGACGTTCTAGAATCCTCTGAGTCGTCCTCAACATCCAAGCTATGGATCATACATTCCCACTTTTCTTTGATCTACCTTAATAGCGCCGTATTGAGATGGCCTATCTAGCGACCCAGAATTTGTCGTAAATCAGCTTGATTCGCTACTTTTTGAGCTGGGCGCGTCGGGATCATGATCTTGTGCCGTGTGATCGGGATTATGCTATCTGCAGTGGCAATGTTGTCATAAATGCTGGACAGCTGTTCGTCGATCACCTCTTGTGTTGCAATATATATAAGGGGTAGTCAATAAGTTTTGCAATTCGGATATAAGGAAACGAGATATGAGGAAAAGTGTTTTATTATTTTTTAATATAACTACCCTCGACTTCAATGCACTTGCGCCACTTGTCCCTGACGCTTCGAATTCCCGATAACAGGAAATCTCCCGACTGCTGTTCAACCCACTCCTGGACGGTGAGCTGGACATCTTCATCGTCCCCAAACCGGCGTCCACGCAGTGCAGCCTTGAGCTGGCGGAATAAAAAGTAGTCGCTAGGGGCCAGATCTGGACTGTTGGGGGGATGGTTGAGCTCCTCGAATCCGCACTCGCGCAGGGCACCTTGTGCAACTCTGGCCTTGTGGACTTTGACGACGTTGAATTCGATCATGGGGCGTGAGGTTTCTAGGGACCCAATGGGCAGAGACTTTGGTCATGGCCAAATTTTTGTAGATAATGTTGATAACACTTCCATGTGGTATTCCAAGTTCTCGCTCGATTTCTTCGACCCCCGTAAGGGGCGCGGCGATTTGCCATCCTGGCCGCCGTGCTGACGGGAACCAGCGCTCCGTCCGGCCCTAGCTTAGCCACTCTTCCTTCCTTCAGATAGCCTGTATTTCTTCCCTACGTCGCTTTTCAAACAACCTCCCCCACAGCTTTCTCTGGTCAGCCTCTAATTCCACAGGGTAGATGCTGACCTTCTTCTCAGCCAACCGTCCCGGATCGGGGCTGAGGGGGGAGGGGACATTGTTCCCTAACCCCTGAGCTCCGGTCTGGGGTGGTTGGTTTTTAACAACCTGCTTCATCCCCACCCATACCTTCCTCACATCCCTTTTCCTATCGTCTTCAAAAATCTATCTTTTTTACGCTGTGTTCAAGGTGGAGCCGCCAGGCCGATGGACTCCTAGGCCACCAGGCGGGAGGGGTGGTGCGAAATGGCGGCGCCTGGCTCTGCCGGGCCTTTAAGCACCTCTTGCAGTGCGGGCTACTGTGAGAGGTGGTGAGCGATTGCGTCCCGTAAAACAAAGATGGTCACCATGCCCAATGATGCAAAAATAAAAAATCTCCCCTTAATTTCCCCTATAACAACGATGAAGCCGCCCTGGTGCAGCCCCACCGAAAAAAATGGAAGTCTCCCTCCCCATGTGCTTGCGCAGGGGACCCTCCATATTTCTCTAACCGGGGAGGAGGCTTACTCCTCTCCTTCGCCTACGGGTGCAGGGGACTCCCCCTCACCCCCTTCTCTGGAGGTGCTTTCGGCACCTCCCTTTTTCCAGAGGCAGTCCCCTCTTTTCTTTCCAAGGGGACTGCCAAGAAAACCAGCAGGCAGCCCATTGCCGACCGCCCCTCGTGTAAGCGGCTCGGTAGGGCAAACCCCCTTAGGGGGAAAAAGGAAGCCAGGCCCCTTCGGTCGCTTCCCTCAAAAGACCTACTTGCAAGAATACTGAACCTTGCCGGGGTCAAGGCCTGTGTCTCCCCACACAAGACTAGTGACAATACAGCCAACGAGACCTGCGATGTTTTGGGAGGGGATGGCCAACTGGAGGCCCCTCCTGTGACACACATGGTCCTTGAGGAAACCCAGCCTCAGACGGTAGGGCCTTCCATGGGGGGAAATCCGGGCTCGGCGCCAAGCACCGAACCCGAATCTGCCCCTATGCAAGGTCCTCCTCAAACGGCTAGGGTCTCTGAGGCAGTACAAGGAGGGGAGGGATCTCCTCCGACAGGTGCCCCTACGATTACCAGGACCTTCTCCATTTCGGAGAAGGACCTGGCTGAGGCCAGTCCATGTGGCCTGGGGACTTCTGCCGGTGGAGGTGAGAAGCGGGTTCATTCCCCGCCCTCTTCTCCAAAAAAGAAAAAGAAAAAAACTAAAAAGACCAAGAAGACTCGGGGCTCCTCTCCATCCGCGGGGGCTGCGGGGATGGATGGGTCGGCTGCCACTTTGGTAGGCGACCAAGCCAAGATCGCCACATCCGGCCCCTCTGCTCCCCCCCCCCCGTGTGCGGGGCCCCTGACTAAGACTAAGACCAAGAGTGCACAGGGCGGATCCTCGATGACATCGGGGCCCCTCATTCAGAGGTTACCTGGCGTTTTCGAGCCCGCTGGCTTCAAGCGCTTCCTCGTTATTCGCTCCACTGATGGCATCATGTTTTCCAAGGGCAACATGATCCATCAGAGGAGAGGATTAGCTAGTGCAATTGGTAGAGAGCCGAAGGTGACCCGTTTCTTGGACGGGAGCCTTCTGGCGAATGCGGCGAATCCCGCCGAGGCGGCCAAGATAAGTGCTCTTCGGACACTTCATGGCACCCCGGTGAGTGTCACGCTGCACTCCACCATGAACTTTGTGAAAGGAGTAGTTTATGCGAGGGAACTCGTTGACTACTCCATTGAGGACATCACCCTAGAGCTGGCCGACCATGGGGCGGTCAAGGTCGAACGTGTGATGAGAAAATAGGAAGGGGCCTCGAGACCCACCCCTACACTCTTCGTCACGTTCGACTGTGACAAGCTCCCTGAGTCGGTGCGTGCCGGTTGGTACCGCTACCGCGTGAAGGCATTCGTGCCACTGCCGCGGCGGAGTGTGAGACGGCCCTCAAACAAGCGTTATGCCTACATGCGCTATAAGCGCCGCCCGAACGATTTCACTGTCGCTGAATTTCGTCGGGCTAGGGCTAGGCTACGTGTATTCACTTAACGGGAATACCCCTCTAGCAGAGGTGTGGAAGCGAGTCAAAAGGATTCGGGGCAAGTTCTCCAGGAGAATGGGACCGCAATCTCGGACCCTGCTTCCGTGGCGGAATCCTTCGCGCTTGCTTTTTGCGCATTCTCTAGCCGGGATGCTGCTCCGCGAGCATTCAATGCACGTTGTCATGTCGCGGAAGGCCGCCGCCTGGACTTTACCTCCAGAGGCGGAGAACCCTTCAACGACAGGTTTACTGGGAGCGAGTTGCGCTTCGCTCTCGCTTCGTGCGCGGACACCGCCCATGGTCCGGACGATGTCCCGTACGCCATGTTTCGACACCTGGGTGAGTAAAGCATGGCCTTTCTGTTAGATTTGTTCAACAGGATCTGGGTGGAGGGTCTTCTCCCAGATTCCTGGCGAATCGCGACTGTTCTCGCCTTTCGCAAGCCGGGGAGAGATCACTCTACTCCGACCGGTTTCCGCCCAATCTCTAACCTCTTGCGTGTGCAAGTTGATGGAGAAATTGGTAAATGTTAGACTAGGTAAATGTTAGACTAGCCTTTTTCCTGGACTGCGGAGGCCATCTGTCTTCTGCACAGTGCAGCTTCCGCAATTTCCACTCCACGTCGGATGCTCTGCTCCGACTGGAAAAGGCCGTCTGCCAGACTTTCCTTCGTAGACAGCATTACGCCATGGTCTTTTTCGATCTGGAGAAAGCCTATGATACCGCATGGCGATACGGTATCATGGAGACTCTCCACACGATGGGGGCGATGGGGACGCTTCCCAGTCTTTATATCTGAATTTATGCGAGATCGTCGAATCTGCGTACGGGTGGGGGGAGCTCTCTCCGGCCCAAAGGAGCAGGAAGAGGGTGTCCCGCAGGGTAGTGTCCTCAGTGTCACACTCTTTGCCCTGAGCATCAACGGCATCACCTCGGTGCTGCCCGAAGATGTTCTCGCTACGCTGTACGTGGATGACCTTTCGATCTCTTTTGGCGCGGCCCAGATGCCAACTCTGGAGCGTCGACTCCAACAGGCATTAAACCGCGTCTCTCGCTATGCCTAAGCGCACAGTTTTCGTTTTTCTTTGGCCAAGACTAAGGTTGTGCACTTCTGCCGCCATCCACGGCTCCACCCCGACCCAGACTTGTTTCTTAAAGGGGTGCGCCTGGGTGTGGTTAAATCGCACTGTTTCCTTGGTCTTGTATTCGACCGACGCCTCACCTGGGAGGCTTATATTCGCAACCTTAGGGTCTCTTGTACCTTCGCCATGGATATTCCCCGTTCCGTGACGTTCAGCGCTTGGGACGCTGATATGGATACTGCCCTACTTTTTTATCGATCCTTTGTTCGTTCGAAGCTCGACTACGGATGCGAGTTTTATGCATCCGCAGCCGAGCGTTTATTGCGGAAGGTGGATTCGATCCACCACACCGGCCTCCGCCTTGCGACCGGTGCCTTCCGCACTTCCCCCATTGAGAGCCTGTTGGTCGATGCTGGGGAGATTCCACTCGCTCTACGCCGCGTGCAGTGCATCACTCGCCTGTACGCGCGAGCCCGGCGCCTCCCCCAGTCGCCAACAGCTCTCACTGCATCCGCAGCTGATCTCGATGGTGCCTATGCCGCCGAGAGACGCCAGTCATATCCTAAGCTCTTTGGGTTTAGGGCCAGGAAACTCCTTCGAGAGCTAGATATAGCTCTCGGGGTGGTGGTGCCCCTGGTTCTGCCCAGGACATTACCCTGGAGGGTACAAAATTTGGCTATTTGTCGCCACGCCTCTGCTCCCAAAGCTTGTACGGCGCCGGGAGTATTGCGTTCGACCTTTTTGGAGCACACCTCGTGTCACGCTGGAACCGTGCCAGTGTATACGGATGGCTCCAAGTCCCAAGAGGGGGTCGGCTTCCACGCCGTATCCCCTCTGTTTGAAGTCAGCGGGGCTCTGCCAGGCGCTGCGTCTGTCTTCACGGCCGAGCTGGCGGCAATACACCACTCGGTACGGGATATTACACGACGTGCCCGGTTCGGAGACCGGATTGTGATCTATAGCGACTCACAAAGCGCCCCGGGTGCTCTCGGGGCATTGGAATCTCCGCATCCCCTGGTTCGCGATATCCATGACGCCACGGTTTTGGCGAACCGGGCGGATGTCGAGATTATCTTCTGCTGGGTTCCTTGACATGCAGGAATTTCGGGGAATGAGCGCGCCGATGAGGGCCTCAAAGAGTCGGCGAGGACTCTGCGACCGGACCAGCGTTTCGCTCTTCCTCACACCGACTACATGGCTGGAATACGGGCAGCTCTTCGGACTGCTTGGCAAAGAAGATGGGAGACAGTCGAAGGGAACTTAAAGTTGCGTGCCATTGCGCCGCGATTGTTCCCATGGACCTATCCCCCAATGCCGCGGCGGCTTCAAGTTGCTTTCTGTCGTCTCCGAATCGGACACACTCGTGTGACGCATCGCTATGTGATGGAGCGCTCGCCTACCCCCTATTGCGACGACTACCTCGTCCCCCAGTCTGTTCGGCATATTCTTGTCGAATGTCCCAGTCTGGGTGATCTTCGCGCACGATACCTGTCCCGGTACTGGGATGGGCGGGGTCGCTACTGTCTCTTCCCTGTACTCGGGACGGATTCGTGCACATTGACTTGTGGACTTGTTGACTTTTGGGGGGAGGCCGGGCTTCTCATCTCTATTTAAGGTTCTTTTTTGTTTTTTGTTTGTTATTGTTTTGTTTGTAGGTTGCACTTTCCTGCACCGGGGTGAGGGGGACCCCCCCCCCCCTGCCAGAGATTGCTACCTGATTGTTAAGTTTTTTCAATTTATATCATTGTTATGTTTTCATATTTTTATTTTAAAGTAGCCTAGTTCTAGGCTGTCGTGTTTTTCGGCGACTTATGCCCAAGTGGGCAGTTGCCAGATGGGCTCTATAAAAAAAAAAATCGATTTCTTCGACCTTCACCCGTCGATTTTCAAGGATCATCCTCTCCACACAGGCCACATTGTCCTCGTTGGTCACGTCTGACGGGTGTCCTGGACGGGGGTCATCTTAAAGGGACTCACGACCATGGCGGAACTCCCTATTCCAGCGAGCAATGGTTGCATAGGAAGGGGCGGTATCGGTGTACACTGCAACCATGCGTTCATGGATCTCTTTTACATTCTTGCCTTCCTTGGTCAAAAATTTGATCACTGCGCGGTGCTCAACCTTCTCCATTTTGCAAAATTTGTGACTGACGATCTGCGATCAGCTACTGTTTCTTAAATACACGAGACGAGATCGTGCGGCTGCAGGTCCTGACTTGTCATAACTTGTCCTAACACCCCTACAAACAGCCATCCCCCTTCCTCTGTTTTGCCCTACCGATTCGCAAAACATTTTGACCGCCCTTCGTACATCTCGGGAATTTCCTCCGGAAATGACCTGTAGGCCTCCCAGTCTGCAACCTTAAATTTCTTCCTTTATGGCGAGCGGATGGTTATGGGTTCGGTATCCACTGTGATGGCCACTGGGTGTGATGGGGCCAGGCTACACAAACTAGTGGAAGGAAAGTTGCGATCCGTAAGCACGAAGTCCGGCTTACATGAACGTTGGGAAGTCCAGCCCAATCCTCTACGCAAGAGTAAATCGAGGTTCTTCCCTCGACTGTCCGCTCGGGCGTAACCTCCGAGACTTGATCTAGCGTTGAGGTCTCCAGCGAACCTCAACGGGCCTTTCTGAACTTGGTGAACAGGTCGTGGATTGACAGATACCTTCTCCTTGGATGCAGGTACCCTGGACCCTATCAATTTTTCTCATGTAGGATTTAATAGTGACGGACAGGAATGACTTATCCATCTCTACCCTTCACATATTGTAGTCCTGCCCGCACCGCTATTGTCACATCTCTCTCGCCAGTCAGTTTCCTTTGTAAGACGTTGAATCCGAAGATCTTGATGGAGTCATTGTCTCTTACTCCTGTTTGGGAAAGAAGAAAGATATCCTGATCAGTTTATTTTTAGATATTAAACAGCTGGTGTCTGTTATTGTCCCACCCTTGCACATTATACGCAAGAATCACCAGTCTATTTCTTGCGGCCATGTTTACTTCCTAGGCCTGGTCGGAGACTTTGGTACTTTGAAAGGCTGTAATTCCTGCCTGAGCGTAGTTTTTTGTACAGACTCCGCTCAAAGAATTTGAGGTAGGAGTCGAAGTACCATTTGAAGTGCCCTTTGCGTATACCTGTGGTAATTTCCTCAATAATAAAGGTCCTTTGATTGGTGATATTCTTATTCAGTGCAATGACCAGATGGATTTATCTGGCATCGAATGGATAGAACTTGGAAGTCTGTTTGTTTTTGCTTCTTGTAGTTAGTTTTTCTTCTTCAATTTTCATTGGGTTCGTCTTCGGAAGGGCCTGTGCCGTGCGGGGCCAGCGGCATATCTTCGTCCGCGAGTATAGGTTCTTTGGGCACTGGAGCTACTTGTGTACTTTCTGCTTCGACAGTTGGAGGGAGGAGGGCACACCCTGTAGGGCAAGATCTTTGTCAACTGGAAGGTTGTCGGGAGACTTTAGGGGCTCTCTGCCATTTGCCTCCATGATTTTGTTGAGTTCCGTGTTGAAGGAGCCAGAAGCCGCGTTATTAAGAATGCATGCCAGCACTTTCTTAGGGGGTTGAGTCAGATAATTGTAAGACTATTTGGGGCTGATTGCAAGCCAGCTCCAGTGTCGTACTAGCTGCACACGCGTATTTTTGGTTTGGGGAGAATCTGTCAGCAGTTTTCTTACAGCTCAGGTGTTTCCTGCGCACATAGCACTGCTTACTCAGGGTTCTATTTAGCCCCGAACAGTTTAGGCATCTTTTTACTTGCAAGATGCATCGCATCGATGAGTGACTTTCCTAGTCGCATTCTGAGCAGAGTCCTCTTTCTCAGCGTTTTTCAAACTTTATAGTCGCGTGCGAGTCTAGTCGCGAGCGACTCTACATCTCACTATGTCGGTTGGTCGGTCCCCATTTTGCTTTTTGTTGTAATAACATCGTAACTATTCGACCGATTCTAATGAAATTTCAAAACCTTATGTTGTTTTGCATTCTTTTTCAGTTAGCCCGGGAGTTATTTTGTTTTGGTAATAACATCATAACTATTCGGCTGATTCTAGCGAAATTTGAAACCTTTATGTTGGTTTACATTCTCTTTCGAAAGATATGATTGACAAAGTCTTGCCCAATTTAGTCCGGGAATTATTTTGTTTTGGCAATAACATCATAACTATTCGGCTGATACTCTGCTAGATTAGACTAAGCTATATTATGCTATACTCTGCTAGTCAAGCCTAGAATAGGCTATTGTCGTTGTACACCACTCTATACCATACACTACTCCTATATTATGTAGGGGGTAACTTAATCACCTACTGCAAGGACTGTTGGCAGGGATTAACGATCTACCAGGAAGTCAAACTCGAGGCGTTGGGTTTCAAATCCTTAACAAATCAGGCAGAGTGCAAAGATGGTTGGCGAGATTTACTTGAATAGGCCGAGAATATCGTTCGAGGTTAATTAAAGATGAAACAACAAAAATATCATTTTATTTACAAATATCAAAATAAGAATAAAATAGTTAAAAGGGAATTATTTAAAATGAAATAGTCACTAACTCTATAATTTAAGAAGGGGATTTTTTTGAATATTTGAATAATAATTTCATCTTAGTTTGGTTATGACTTATGTTCTTTATAAGTATCGAAATTTTGTGAATTTTTTATAACCCAAGGAATTACAAATGGTGAAGTTTAGAAAATTTACTTTTATATATCTTCTATAACTCTCTTTTAGCAACGTGATATTTTGAAAGGGGGGAAATTTAGTTTAGAGTTCCTTTTTAGAATTATTATAATTGGCGAAGTTCAGAAAATTTATACAAATTTAACCATGGATGCTTTTTTCTAGATTTTAAATTTTAGGGGGGAGTGGCGAAGCCATTGCCTGGTCTCTTGATAATTATGATAAGGATGAATCCTCAAATAAAATTAATTAATTAGCGTTACTATGCTCAGATCAAAAAGGGGAACTTGACAATACTAATTTCTTGAGGGGGTTTCCATCTTACGGGTTGGTGGCTTCGAGGAAGGTCCTGCTTGGGAAGAGGCGAGTGGGGCACGATCCGAACCAAATATCCGAGGAATAGCGATCACGATAGCCAATCTTCAAGGATGATGTTCGACGTGGAAATGTGGGAAAAGGGACCTTCTTTTCCTCAAAGGTAATCGATGCAGATTTCCTTCGGATCGATTAAACGAAGCAGACCTTGTTTTTACAGCGACCCACATCAAGAATCTGATTTTGCATTGCGACCCATTATACGCACGTGTAATAAAATCAAAGACAAACTTCACTAGGTTCATTTATTTAGCATCGACACTTTGTATGTATATTTCTTAGGAACCGCAGATGTTGGAATTGTATGTATCTTTGTATGAATGTAAAAATATTACTTGAAGAAAAAATAAACTTGAAGCAAAAGGAAATTCTTTTACAAATATAAAGTAAGTAATATTTGAAAGAAATAACATGTCATTTAATGAGTTTGATGAACTTGTTTGTTCAAAAGAAGCTGATCTCAATTGGGCACACAAGAAGACAGTGCTACACGCATATCAGGTGCAGTGTTGAGTCTGTTTCTCGCCTTCGTCTTTAACTGAGTTAATATTGAAAATCTAAGCTCACATAAGTAAGCAATTGTAAAAGGCAATAATAATAGAATAACTTTTTTTACTAAGTAGTGGAAATACTCCTTTGTTCTTAATCCAAAATAAGCACAAATTTAATTTCTCAAAATCATTCTTAAGTGTGAAGGATCAAATAAGATGCAACAATTCAGGTTCCTCTTCAGGTAACAAGTTTAACTCGATTATCAAAAGGCTTGTTTTAGCTGGATCGAATTTCTCTTCAGGGAAATACTTATCAAAGCTTCGAGGTAGGGAAGTGAGATGTGACAAAATTTCTAGTTTTAATCCCCTTAATTGGCTTAATATGTAATCGTTGACAATGTTTTCAGCAATGTGTTGTAACAATGTTAGGAACATATCATAGGTGGTATGTTCACTTGTAAGTCTTTCTTGCCATAACCACAGCATTTTCTGAAACCCTTCAATATATTCTATATGTTGAAATCTATTGCTACTAGATTTTTAAAGTTTCATCTTTAAATCCTTACGAACGCCAAAAATATCAGTTAAATAAGCCAGCTTAGTAACCCAAATATCATCTTAAAAAAATTGTGCCAAGGGATTATTTCTTTCTACCGAAAATATGTGAAGCTCAATTCTAAGTTGATACACCCTGCTAAGTACTTTGCCTTGTGACAACCAACGAACTTCTGTGTGATACAGTAGGTGGGTGTGTTGGGATCCGATCACTGAATAGAGTATTTCAAATATTCTACTATTTGGTGAGCTCACTTTGATCAAATTTACAATCTTAACTACACTTTTCAATACTTCCTTATGATTCTCCGAAAGTCCCTTTGATACCAGTGCTTGGCGGTGTATAAAACAGTGATTCCAAATTGCATTATCATCATCTGCATCTGAAAATCTTTTAATAACACCGCTATTTTTTCCGGTCATATTTGCTGCTCCATCGCTTGTAATCCCTTTGCAGTTTTTCAAGTTAAATTTATATTCGCCAACAACAAGACACTTCTAATGCAGCAAATGCGTCTGCATCAGTTGTATATGATGTCATATTTAGACAGCATACTAAGTCTTCCAACATATTTTGCCACACGTATCTGACACAAACTAAAAGTGTAGCTCAATTTGCACTGTCAGTGCTTTCGTCTAGCTGTTTTGCAAAATCTATACCAGATTGCAGTCAGGCCATTTCTTCTAAATGCCCCGCAATTGAACAAATTCTCCGTGATATATTGTCACTGACAGGTATTACAGGTAATTTGTCAGCAACTTTTTCATCAAGCATAGTACGCACAATATCCAAACATGAAGGAAGAATAACCTTTTCAGCTAATGTATGCTATGCGGCAGTCTCTCTTCAATAAAGCTTTCTCATTAACTTGTAAAGTGACACAAAACTTTTACTGATGTCTGTAAATCTTTTTTCTTTCTTTGAAAATATTCCAAAGGCTTATTTGAAAGTTCGTTTGGCTGTTTTTTCAGGTGTCTTTTTAGTTTCGAAGGTTTCAAAATCTCATTAGCAAGAACACCCTTACAGATCAAACACTGAGGCCTGTCGTTTCCATTAGAATCCACCCATTTCACACTCACCATATTTCAAGTATCCCTCACTATAAAGTCTCGTTACTTTCATCTTCTTATTAGGTGTCTCAAAAGAAGTCAACGTTTGTTTTTTAAGATTATCATCTTTAACAACTTCCGTGCAAGATAAATTTCCAGATGTAGGTCTCTTATTAATGTTGATGGTCCTCCTGTTCCTTCATCGTTGTTTCATATATATAAATGTACATAATATATAGCAAAGATCGTAGCCACTTATTGAGAAATAGGACTAAATATCGAAAAAGTGTTAATGAGAAAATCAGTATTTTAACGAGTAGCGTAGTCACGAATGCAAATGACAGTTTTTTCACCCACAAGATGAAATATACATGGTATTTACCAATAAACTACAAATATTCTATTAATTATATAATAGGCAGTGAGACTTTTCACTTTATTCTCGATTTATGCGCGGGTAAAGTTTGAAGCAACAAACATTTGGGCGAGGAGAAAACAGTTATATTGACCAAAAGTAGAGTTGCTTTATTATATTATTTAAAAATGTTTATTTACTTACGAGTACATATTTATGCTTCAAAGTAAAACCATCATCAATAATCCCGGAAATGAATGTCAATGGCTATCCTTCCACTGCCAGAATACACTGCGGAATACACTTTGTGCATGCATGCAGGGTTACCAGATTTCTTTCATGGAACTATCGTACAGATGCTTCATAATTATCCCATATTCACCAAAATTGTCGTACAAAAGAAATTGTCCATGTATTTTTCATGGGAAAAATCGGTAAAATGAACGATGATTTATGAGTGCTGTGTATTTTTTCTTTCCTTATTTTTGCTCACGACCCACTTTATTTATCTCGGGAACCACAGTTTGAAAAAACTGCTCTATTTTATAGCATGAGAAGCGCGTCTGCAAATAGTAGTGCTTCTCGTGCGGAATCTGCATAGAGGCGATGGCCATACTGAAGAGCCTCAGCCCGATCCTCTTCGCATTTACTGCCATCCTTCTCTCTCCAAAGATCACCTTGAACACATGCGGTAGGTCGCGGAACTTGACGACCGCCGCAACTCTGCCCTACGCGTGGTTCCTCTTTATTTCCTCTTCCCGATCTGTCTCCCACCCAAGATTTTATCTGCCTCCACACCACTGCCTTTCTCGCTGTAACTGAAGAACAGGTTTCGGCTTGAGTCCACTTTGGCTAGTATATCCGAGACCTTTTTGGAAATTAGCTTCTCTAGGTCCGAATTGTTATGACAGATGTTGCGTCAATTTGTCCAAAGATGACCTCGAACACCTGGGATTTGAGGGGCTTTCTTCCTTGGTCTAGCGAAGGGAGGCTCCTCTGGGACGCTCATTGTTCCTCCGTCACCCGATTCCCATCAGAGCAGACACGGTTGTGTCTTCACCCTGCCCATTTACTTACCCACGGCTATGGGCGAAATAGGAGGAATCTCCAATCAGTCGCCCTCGACGTTTTTGCACAGTGATGTTGATTAAAGCAGGATGACTCCAATCAGTCTATCGTTTCTCTCCTGAGTCCAGCCGGGATGTGTGGGAGGTCTCCAGATACCCGCCTTTCAAGCAGAGAAGGTATCTCCAATCAGCCTCTACACGCTTATGCCACTGTTGGGAGCAAACGAAACAGGAGGAATCTCCAATCAGTCGAACGCTTCCCTTCAGTGACAAACGGTTATGTTTTGGGGCGCCGAAGAACACCAGTATGCAACGGAGGGAGGATTTCTGGTCCCGAAGTCTTGTTGGGTGCATTCCTGGGGGTAGGGCTCTTCCGGCTGTGTAACGAGGGTCCCAGCCGCCTACATCATAGAGACGCTCGAGCCAATACCCGAAATGTGTCCCAGAATTCACTGTTTTTGATGCTTCTTCTACTTGGCCTTGCTCCTTTACTGGGTTGAATTTTTCGAAGCGAAAGAAATGTGAAATGTACTGATGATCTCTCTATAGCCTAATGATGAGCACTTAGCAGTGAACCAGCCCTAAGTTTGCGATTTTTAAACATTATATATACAAAATATATACCTTGATCGTCCCATTAACAGAACGTCGAAATTAAATGCTCTCCGCATCTGTGAAAACAGGGTCTGCCCGATAACAAAGCAGGAACCATGTTGGATTGCAAACGACTGATTACGTAGCCTAGCAAGAAGAGTGCTGCTAGGGAGCATTTTGACTTCGCGAAGACCAATTCGTTTTCCATTTACATATTTAACATAGCTTCTGTTTAATCCGGCATGGACTTCGCTGCGCTATCGTGAGAGGGACGGGATAGAGATATACCAGCAAATGATGAGAAAAAAAAGTGAGCTGATTATTATAGACAGCTTTGTCCGACTTCAATCACCGGACTCACTCTCCAAGCGTCTTGATATGGCCACTTCCTCGATCGACGAGCATTCACGTCCTTGGTTCGTGCCTTTAATCTTCTCTCTGTTAATTAGCGTCATTATTTCATGTTTGGCGAGGGTCCCTTTTGTCTTCATTCACTCGCTCGACTGATGAGTGACGACCTTTCGACGATCATCTTTTAATTTTGTTAACATGATAAGATGTAATAACGAAACGAACTATTCCCTTTAGATGTGCGTACTCGTACCGGCGGCCCATTTCTCACATCATCCTTCAGGTGAATACAAATTGGAAGCATTTATGTATATTATTTGTGCCTCTCAGTAATGTAGGGGATTTTTCACGACCCACGTCTTCTTATTCTCACGTTCCCCGCTTCTAATCCTCTCTCCCCTTCTTCCCACTTATCCTTCTCTCCTCATTCCACGCTTTTTCACCTCTTGATGTAAAAAATCTAAAAACAATCAGCGTTGATCATATTAGCGGTTTATCGCAGCGTTGATTGACTAGTTGATTGATGCTTCCTTTAGCAGGGTACCCAAATTGGTTCTCGGAGGAGGGGGAAGAGAACTCCATTCACCATGATTGTTTATTAAATTTTGAAAAAATCTTTTCCTTCTTTAGGTAGGTTTAGTCTGGGGCACCGAATATAAAGGGGCTTAGAAAACAGGTGTTTAATTTAAAGAGGAGATGCGCGGGGCGGGGAAGGGTTTCTTGTGAGAATATTCCATTAACGAAAATTGATTAATTGTCTTCTTGTGAGAATGGGGTGGGAGATGAGTGTTTGAGTTTTCGTGTTTGTCTAGATACTGAAAGATGTGCCGCTTTTTGGTAATTTCGTCCGTGTTCTTATTTACTATCCGTTTAAAAAGAATCATTATTCGTTTCATTGCATATTCCTTCGTTCAAAATATTTGTTGGATTAAAATGACTTCTCGGTAGTGCACCCGTTTATGATGGCGACTAACAGCGACGCTTGCGAATGCGAAAAGAATAATGCATTTTTCATTCTCACTGACAACCGTATCCGAAAAGGTCCATCTCGAGTGTACTAGGTAGTCATCACTATGGATTTTCTAGGGCAGGGTAGGTGAAAACCTTCTTTTTGTTTGAATTTTACAGATGAATATAGTCCAATTTAATTGGACAACATTTTCTCTTCACTAAATCCGACCGTGAACATTCTGAACATTTCGTTGACATATTTCCTGAAAGAAAAAGCAGGATATTATTTGCGGAACCATAATTTGTACTTAATACATAATTTTTAAAGCAATCTTGTTTAAATATTAGTTTTACTGAAAATGCGCCATAACTTTGGTTACAACTTGATACTGCATGGCTTTCCATATGTAGACACATAATTGAAAGTCAATATCTTCCAGTTTCCCATAAAGTGGGGGCTGTGCGCTCCAATACCACGAGAACTACCCGGCTCTCTCATCCACTATATGCCCTATTAAGCACAAGGTCACGCATTATTTTGTCCATGCCCTTCTACCTTTGACCTCCTGATTGCTCACTGTACTCCACCCCCTCCTCTTGTCGTTGCTATTCTTCCTGTTTCCATCCGGATCCTCATTCTTCTCTCCAAATACTTTTCACCTTGTATGTATTCAACCGTATCTCCCTGACATACTCATATGCACTATTAAGTATTTGTAAGTATGCCTTCCTTTGGCTCTTCACTTACAGGCCTCTCATCAAAAACCTACCATTCAGCATTTTGCTTCCTCTTTCCAGTTCTGGCCTGTCCACACGCAACCCTTACACTACCTACTCCCACTTCCTTAATTTTGTTCCACATTTGCTTATATCCTCTTTTCTATCTTCAAGCATTCTCACAGTCTCCCCTTGCTCTGCACTTCATTAACCTTTCACTTCGGTTTTTTCCTTTGTTCCCTGCACCAAAGAATTTACACTGTCCCCATCCGATGTGTATTTATGCATAGCGTTGTACTGAAAGAATGTGTTTGTTCCACATTCTTTCAGCACATAACTTACCACCTCCATTTTCATTTTCCCTGGGTGTACCAACGCAGTTCTAAAGGGTGTTCCATTAAGACGGATCGAAGTTAGCAGTAAATAAAACAGTGTTATTGGTGAAAATTTATGGATTTCACTATTGGATTATGTTATTTGAGTCATGGCAATTATGTGTGAAAAATAATATCGCCTAAATGACCGCCAAGGCTTTGGCGGCACACCTCCACTCGATGGTCAAATTTTTTGATGACGTCTCTGCATAGTTGCTCCTCGATCTCACCAATATGCCTTATTATCTCATCCTTCAGCTGTTGAATTGTTGTTGGCATAGACCTTTCTTTTGAGATGACCCCAAAAGAAGAAATCTAAAGGCGTCAAGTCACACGATCGTGGTGGCCAATTGACCTCGCTGTTTCGAGAGATGATGCGACCTGGGAACTTCTCATTCAATAAAGCCATTGTTGCATTGGCTGTGTGGCATGTGGCGTCTTCCTGTTGAAACCACAAATCTTCGACATCCATAGAATTCAATTCAGGCCATAAAAAATTGGTTATCATGGCACGGTATCACTCGCTTGTCCCCGTAACCGAATTTCCGGCATCATTTTCGAAGAAATACGGCCCAATGATTCCGCTAGCAAAAAATGCACACCAAACAGTGACCTTTTATGGATGCAGTGGCTTTTCAACAATCTTCCTGGGATTTTCCTCAGCCCAAATGCAACAATTCTGCTTACTAACGAATCCCCCAAGATGAAAATGGGCTTCATCACTAAAGATGATTTTTTTGCGCAAAAATCATCATCGGCTTGTCTTTGCTCTTGCACCCAAGTGACGAATGTACGGCGCTTCAAATGGTCAGAGGTCTTCAGTTCTTGTGTCAATTGAATTTTGTAAGCGTGTAGAGACAAATATTTGGTCAAAATTCGATGTAACGTTGTTGTGGAGACGTTCAATTCCTGCGCGCGATGACGAATAGAGGTGTCTGGATCTTCGGCCACATTCTCGCGCACTGCAGCAATGTTTTCAGCTGAATGACGTAAAGGAGCACGCATTGGCGTTTACATATCTGCCACCGACCTCGTTTGTTTGAATTTACGAACAATTTTCCCAATTGCACTCTCGGTTGGTCGATTATGTTGACCAAAAAAATCGCGAAGTGCCTGAAATGCGTTTCTGTTTGAACGTCCATTTTCGTAATAGGCTTCGATAACTTTAACACGTTGTTCGATTGTTAATCTTTCCATGGTTGAAATTGTCAAAGACTGAAGTTGTTAAATCTGAAAGAAAAGAAAAAAATCCTTAGACGCTTAAACTTAACTCACATTTAAAATCGGTCCAAGTTATTGGAACATCCGTTAGTTACCTCCTCTCTCTTCTGTCACCAATTCCTCCATTCATATCATTCACAACCTTCAGTCGATACTTATTCCTTATTCCATCCATCACTAATCCCAAATCATTCCAGAACCTTCCTTTTTCAGCTTCACTTCTATCGTTACAAGATCCATACACTTGCATTTCTCAACTTCACTCATATAATTTACTCCTACCTGATCGCACTCCGTTCAATTCATCCCACACAACTCTTCATTCCCTTTCCTCGTTTGCATCGCAGAGCAAACATCTGCAAGCTCACTCACTGATTTACAGACATTGGGTACAACTTTCCTCTTTTTCCAACATCATACATTCCATGCACTCACCGATTCACACATTCACTAGCCAGAGTGTACGGGGTCCTCAACCGCCCCTCCATTAGCGTCTTCGCGTCTCATGCTACTAGGATAAACCTTTGGGGGCGTGGCTTCCCAACCAACGGCCCCTTATCCTGGTTTAGTGGCCTTTTACGACACGGGCCGGAGGAGGGTATGGGCATTTTTCCTACCACACACATTTACCTCATATATGAGGTAACGCCGCTTTCAATTGATTTCTTGCCCTTAATATATTTCTCTTTCTCACACACGTGCACATGTGCACCCTTCCGTTTCCCAAATTTAATGTATAAGAGATTTGCGATGGGATCCTTTTCAGCTACGATTTTTACGATTGTTAGGTTTAATTTTTCTTATTTCTCCTGTGTATATGATTCGCTCACCCCCCGCCCCTAGTCGAGTGTACTCTCGTTGGACTACAGTAATTGAATTTACATCCTCACTAAATACAAATAAGTTTCTTGAACCTAGAATTTCCCGTCTCCTTCAACCGCTTGGCGGTACCCAAAGACAAAGTACATGGTTCCGATCCCCCATAATTCATTTTGGACTCTTTTCTAGCAAAATAATTTTGGAAACCTATTAAGAAGCTAGGCAAAAGATACCGTGTCTGTGTGTGTGTGTGTGTGTGTGTGTGTGTATGGCGATTTATTAGCCAAGTTTTGGCACGGTGACTTGTCTTCAGAGACTGGGGATGGTGAAAATTGCAAGATTTCGGAATTTTTTGTCCTGTATTTGCTAACCAACCTCCTCTCGTCTCCCGTTTTATTTGAGTTTTAGTTCCGTTTTCTTTTTCCTTTACGCGCGCAAAGAAAACGCAAGTTAAATGTTAATAGCCTTGAAAAGAAATTCTGACGAAGGGTGGCTTTGGTATTTACTTATTTTTGTTTTGGAATAATGTTTAAACTCTTTTCCCCGTTGTTTTTAAAGAGATATTGTGTAAAAAGTAGAAACAGTCAGAGGGAGAATAAAATAAGAATGAATCAAGAGGAGAAAAACGATTGTCCAAGGAATATATTTACTGGTATTTTATATTTTAATTATTATGGCACTTGAGAAGAGGACGACTTGGTAATACGAAGAATCTCTCATTTTTTTTTATTTTGATTTTAATGAAATAATTGTCGAAATGTGTAGTGGGTGTGATAGGGGTAGTTTTGATCGCCCTGGTGATGAGGGAATCTCCTGCATTCTTCTACCGTAATTTTCTTTTCGTATTTTTCTTCCTTTGTCTCCAGTGTTTCCACTGTTGGCGATGTTGATCGACAGAGTCGGTCGTATTCTTCCGTGTTATATATATATATATATATATATATATATATATATATATATATATATATATATATATATATATATATGATGAAAATTAATGCAATATCGCAAGAAAAGATGAGGAATTAAACCACATTCTCCGAAGACAATTTAATTCAGAAGAGTTCCGGTGTATCTCACACCCTTTTTCAACTGACACTGGATAGAAAATATAAGAAAAGTGCATACAAACATAACACAGGGTCAGTTCGTGAAAGATCCCCTCTTTTTTTCCCCAATCCCCTACTTGTGGCTAACTCCCCCCCCCCCCAGATTAGCCACAAGTAGGGGATTGGGGAAAAAAAGAGGGGATCTTTCACGAATTGACCCTGTGTTATGTTTGTATGCACTTTTCTTATATTTTCTATCCAGTGTCAGTTGAAAAAGGGTGTGAGATACACCGGAACTGTTCTGAATTAAATTGTCTTCGGAGAATGTGGTTTAATTCCTCATATATATATATATATATATATATATATATATATATATATTCTCTTTTAATTTTTCTTCCGTCGTGGCTTTCAAGCCTTTCAATTAAATTTATTTGCTAACTTTTTAGTTTTCTCCTTAGTTCATTCATTTTATTTTGGGGGTCACTTCGCCTCTTTTGTTTATTTTTTGCTTTATTTCCTTTTCCCCCCATAGCCATGGTATTGCGCGCTCGGATTCACCTCGTATTTTTAGTCGCGTGCCCAAGACTCTTATAAGTTAGTATGTCGGTCCGTCAGGCGGATGGTCAGATGGTCTCTTGACCTTGTTCTTTCTTGGAATGGAATTCAAGTCTAGATCAGTGTCTTTTTTTTTGCTTTTTTACTCGTGTAATTTTTTAGGGGGCATTCCTCAAACCAGTCTTTCAATCCCCAAATCCGAGACAAAACTTCACTATGGGATCACATTTTGGTGTTGGAACGGGACTGGGTTCAATGGAAGTTCCCGGCTCTCGATTAACCCTCGCTCCCCAAATTGTATCTCCTGTGTTGTGGCTTCTAAACATTTTTGTTTCACTTTGCTTGACAATTTCATAACCTTTTTATCGAAAACTTTAAGATGTCCTTTTAGTTTTCGTTTATTTTTAATCTTTCATGTTACGCGAAGTGTGGTTATATTTTATGTCCTTGTTGACCATCATAGCTATTTTGTTCTTTCTATAACATTTTAGACTCCCTTCTTTTTTTATCCTCGTTCCAGAGCATATCTTATTGCTGGCTACGTTGTTGTATCTTGGCATACGACATCACTCGCCATTCTTACAATTGCCATGGTTACGACATTACTCACCATTCTTCCAATTGCCCTGGCTACGATATCACTCGCCATTCTTCCAATTGCCCTGGCTTCCACATCACTCGCCATTCTTCCAATTGCCCTGGCTACGACATCACTCGCCATTCTTCCAATTGTCCTGGCTACCACATCACTCGCCATTCTTCCAATTGCCCTTGCTACCACATCACTCGCCATTCTTCCAATTGCCCTGGCTACCACATCACTCGCCATTCTTCCAATTGCCCTGGCTACCACATCACTCGCCATTCTTCCAATTGCCCTGACTACCACATCACTCGCTATTCTTCCAATTGCCCTGGCTACATCACTCGCCATTCTTCCAATTGCCCTGGCTACCACATCACTCGTCATTCTTCCAATTGCCCTGGCTACCACCTCACTCGCCATTCTTCCAATTGCCCTGGCTACCACATCACTCGCCATTCTTCCAATTGTCCTGTCTACCCCATCACTCGCCATTCTTCCAATTGCCCTGGCTACGACATCACTCGCCATTCTTCCAATTGCCCTGGCTACGAAATCACGCCATTCTTCCAATTGCCCTGGCTACGTCATCACTCGCTATTCTTTCAATTGCCCTGGCTACCACATCACTCGCCATTCTTCCAATTGCCTTGGCTACCACATCACTCGCCATTCTTCCAATTGCCCTAGCTACGACATCACTAGCCATTCTTCCAATTGCCCTGGCTACGACATCACTCGTCATTCTTCCACTTGCCCTGGCTACCACATCACTCGCCATTCTTCCAATTGCCCTGGCTACCACATCACTCGCCATTCTTCCAATTGCCCTGGCTACCACATCACTCGCCATTCTTCCAATTGCCCTGGCTACCACATCACTCGCTATTCTTCTAATTCCCCGGGCTACCACATCACTCGCCATTCTTCCAATTGCTCTGGCTACCACATCACTCGCCATTCTTCCAATTGACCTGGCTACGACATTACTCGCCATTCTTCCAATTGCCCTGGCTACCACATCAGTCGCCATTCTTCCAATTGCCCTGGCTACATCACTCGCCATTCCAATTGCCCTAGCTACCACATCACTCGTCATTCTTCCAATTGCCCTGGCTACCACATCACTCGCCATTCTTCCAATTGTCATGGCTACCACATCACTCGCCATTCTTCCTGTCGTAGAATTCTTTCTGATAAGAACCCTACTTACTTGACTCCACTTTTATTTAGTGTCGTAGAATGCCCCCCCTTTATTTTGTTCTATTCTAAGAGTGCTAAGAGTGTCTAATATATATTGATATTATAAGAATATCTTAAAGAACAGAGCCGTTACCAAACACGTAAGGATATAAAAGAAACGCCCACTAATTCACAAAATAAACTTATATTTTATCTTTAACCATTGAATACACAACCTTTATACATTAACTACAGCAATACTCTAAATATTATTATAAACAAGAATTAATTAAATTAGTTTCCCCACAAAAATTGGTTAACATTTTCTCTAGACAAAACAATAATATAAGAATTAGGCTTACGGACTCATGTGGAGTTTAAAGGCCTCAGAAATGTTATTGACTCACGACGCGTGCCGGATGTCCAGTTGTAGATGGGCGAAATTCCACGGTCGTTTTGGCGAGGGTAGCAGCTGGGGACTCCACACGTTCTTCCGGGGGGAAGGGTTCTTTAAGGACGAGAACCAAGACGGTACTTTATGCAACGCCTATGCAGTCGTGGTCTCTCTGGCGAGAGTGAGTCGAACTTGTTTCTTAAATCAAGTTAACTTGGAGTGCGGTGTGATCACCGAGTAACGAGCTCGAGGAGGAGCTTTTCTCCTTCGTTACTTACTTCCTTAGGGACGAGGACTGAACTCGGGGAGGGTCTTCTTTAAAGGCGAGGATAACGGAGGGGGGGTTTCTCTGGCGAGAATAGTTAGCTAAAGTTTGGTGTGGCCACCGAATAACGGGCTCGAGGGGGAGCCTTTTCCTTCTTCTTCTTAATTCCTCAAGGACGAGGAATACCCCTGGTGTTTACGGTGCACCAGGATATGAGGAGTCTCTCTGGCGAGAGTAAGTTGAACTTACCAAAGTTCACTTATCGTTTGGTTTGATAACCAGGGACTAAGCTCGAGGATGAGCTTCTTCTTAGCCCCTTAAGGTAGGTAGCCCTGCCTCTCTTGCAGGGTACTTCTTGGTCTGGGCGACCCAAGTAAACTACCTCTCCAGTCTCGGTAGCTCGGTTGTGGATCCGAGGACTTCGTCACCTAGAGACTGACGTATACTACCACTTCTTTTCTTAATTCCTCAAGGACGAGGAATACCCCTGGTGTTTAAGGTGCACCAGGATATGAGGAGTCTCTCTGGCGAGAGTAAGTCGAACTTACCAAAGTTCACTTATCGTTTGGTTTGATAACCAGGGACTTAGCTCAAGGATGAGCTTTTTCTTAGCCCCTTAAGGTAGGTAGCCCTGCCTCTCTTGCAGGGTACTTGTTGGTCTGGCGACCCAAAGTAAACTACCTCTCCAGTCTCTGTAGCTCGGTTGTGGATCCGAGGACTTCGTCACCTAGAGACTGACGTATACTACCGATCCAGTCTAGGTAGCTCGGTTTTGGATCCGAGGACTTCGTCACCTGGCCTAACGTATACTACCCCGATTTTCCTCAGAGTTCCTCATTTATACCTCGCATCCCCACTGGGGGAGTGGTAAGGGGGAGAGGGGCTTGAGGACGGCCCCAGGAGAGTTCTTTTTCCAAACGGTCTTTCCCACGAAGTCAAACATCGGCTCCTCGTTAGCCATCGAGATTGGGAGAAACCCGTCTCCAATTTCTTGTTCGACGAGAAACTGGATCTCACTCTCCTGGGGGAGATCTTACCTTTTTGACCTTTAGGGTCTTTCATGGCACCAAGTGGTGCCACGTTGTGGTTACGCTTTAGACTCGCCGATGCCTGGGGCGGATGTCCTTGCGGTAACCGCCTTGGGACTGCATCACGAGTGAACGGGATGGGAGGGGGGGGGGGAAGTGACCATTCCCCTACACTTCCAATTGCCCTGGCTACCACATCACTCGCCATTCTTCCAATTGTCCTGTCTACCCCATCACTCGCCATTCTTCCAATTGCCCTGGTACCACATCACTCGCCATTCTTCCAATTGCCCTGGCTACTACATTACTCGCCATTCTTCCAATTGCCCTGGCTACATCACTCGCCATTTTTCCAATTGCCCTGGCTACCACATCACTCGCCATTCTTCCAATTGCCCTGGCTACCACATCACTCGCCATTCTTCCAATTGCCCTGGCTACCACATCACTCGCCATTCTTCCAATTGCCCTGGCTACGATATCACTCGCCATTCTTCCAATTGCCCTGGCTACCACATCACTCGCCATTCTTCCAATTGCCCTGGCTACGAAATCAGGCCATTCTTTCAATTGCCCTGGCTACGACATCCCTCGCCATTCTTCCAATTGACCTGGCAAAGACCCCACTTTGTAGGATATAATTTATATTATGGATACTCTTCAATGTTGTGGAAACAGTACAATTAAAACAGATACTAACACCGAATCATTATGGTTAGACGTTAAGAAGGAGAATCCTAAACCTGTCGCATCTTACTAAGGAAGCTTCGTGTCCTCTGTGGCAGGAGATAGAACGTGTACATATGTAGAAGTAAACATGTGTGTACATATAATGGGTGATTTTAATTACAGAAATATAGACTGGGAAGCTCTTGTATGTGATCAGGGGGCTGGGGAAGTTTTTAATATGGTGCATGATAATTTTTTTTAAACAGGTTTTAAGCTAATACCTCTAGGGGTAATAATATATTTGATTAAGTTCTAACGAATAGGGAGGGGGGGGGGGTTATTGATATCGTGATTGGGGAAAATTGTGAAAATAGCGACAGCTGCAAAATTACATTTAGTTTAAAAGGGAACGGCGTTCTCAGTAGTACCTAAATATATGTTAATATCCCCGACTTTAGAAAATTGGATTATAGTAGTCTGAGGAGGCGCTTAAGACTAGATTGGGGACTAACGAGTGAGGTCAAGGATGTGTTGGATAAAATGAAATATTATATGCATCGACATTAAAAGGGACCATTTATAGGAAAATAAAAAAAAAGCAGGGATCAATTAAGGGATATTAAAAAGTTAATTTAAGGTAGCAAAGAGAAATTATGAAATTAAAGTTGTAAATAAGGATAATCAAGATCACAAAGGTTTCTTTCAATTATACAGGATTAAGACTAGAGATAAAAACGCCAAGTATTTTCTGCCTGTATTAACAGTCGAAGGTCATCTAATAATGCCCCAAGGGACATTGATCTTTATGGGTAATGAAGAGGAGAAATTAAATGTAGTAAAGCACGGGACCCTGATGTTTTCCCTAGGACTTTGAAGGAATGTAAAGATGTGTTAAGTGACCTATTCTAGCATTCATATTTAGAAAATCGTTAGACCTAGCATTGTACCAACTGCATGCAAGAAAGCTAATGTGATACCTATCTTTAAAAAGGGAGATAAAACGATTATGTCTAATTACCCGCCAATGAGTTTGACATCGGTGGTGGGGAAAATGATGGAATCTGTGATAGCGAAATACATTAGGGATCACTTAGATAAACATAGTTGATTAAGGAATCTCAACACAGTTTTACTAGAAGCAAATAATGTTGGACTAATTTACTGTCTTTTTATTGAAAGGTGTACGATACTGCTTATGCAGATGAAAATTGATATTTTATATTTGGATTTTAGTAAGGCTTTCGACATTTGAATAAAGTGTATGGTATTAATGGAAGTATTTTTAGGCGGATTCAGTCGTGGCTACTTGACAGGCAGCAAAGAGTTAGTATACTCGTAAATTAGATTAAATTGGAGTGGGGGAATGTTGCCAGTAGCGTTCCTTGTTATTCTTGATTTATATTAATTTATATTTATAGTAATTGGAATTTAATATAAGCAAGTGAAGCGTACTCAGTCATCCCTATCCCTTCAGGCCCAGCCAGGACCACAGAGGGACATACAACGGAAGCAGCCTCGATACCCAAACCCCAGAAGTGGCAGCACCCCGGGTGGTGGTAGTTGATTCAATCACCACCCATTAAGTTCGCCATGACTCATCCTTCTGGAGGGCCTCCCCTGGTCCATCATCCCATTCATCCTTCATTTTCACCCAGGCAGTTACACCGGCTGTGCTAAAGATTGTGGGGGCAGAGGGATCATCTTCATTCTCATATAACAAAACTAAATATCTTATGCCCAGGCAAAAACCAGGTACGAAGACAAGGAACGCACCATCAAGAAGAATGCTCCCCACGAGCCACCATAGATGATCACGAGGGTGTGGTGCCTCTTCGTATTCTTCCCGGGAACGAAAAACCTACGAGAGAAAAAAACCCTGCAAACCCTATACGCGGAAATCGAAGTAATATTACTCAGGCTGAAGGACCAATACAATGGATACGTTGCGCTTTGTGACACAGCTCGACAGACTTAGACCTCCTTCTAAGTGAAGACGCAACAAAAAAACTAGTCAAAATCAGACTCGCACCCCGCATACCCACAAACGTCACAACGAAGAGATCTGTAATTTGCCGACGCCTCGACCCATGAGTCCGGAGCCCACTTAGCCACAAAAATTAAAAATGAATTGGAGAAATAACCAAATTGGGCTACCATCGAGGGCGTCTGAAGTTCAAAAACCAGAGAGGAGAAGAACGCGAACATATCTTTAAAGTAATCTTTCGAACCACGGAAATGGCAAAGAAGGCCTCAGAACACGGCCTACTTGCCTTCTACACGAAGATCTCCGCGGACCAGATTGAAAGAGAAACGTTCGACTCTGTCCAGGTGTGTTTCACCTGCTATGCCCTGGACCAACACACGGCAAAGGAAAGGTTTGTTTGGAATGTGCTGGAACGAGAGTATAAACTCCGAGAAAAAGTGCCTGAACTGTGGGAACGGACACAAAACCCTAGCAATGTCGTGTCCAATGAAGAAGCAATTGATAAAGAAAAAGGAAATCGAAATATCCGAAGAAAAGGAAAGAAAAAAGAACACAACCTACGCCGAGGCAACAGCAGGAGGAACGAAGAGGATATATAGGGAAATATGCCACCAGACCTCATACATTTCATTAATATTGCAAAGCCTGGATCGTACGCGACGGAACTAAACACAATGCTTGAAAAGAACGGTCTAAAGAAAATATGGTTCCCCGAGAATCCACCCTCAAGTGAAATATACAATATTAACATGAAACCCATCGAACAAGAAGAAAAACACACGATAATCAAGAACAAACCCAAATGGACACCGACCAAGAAACTGAGGAAGATACGTGCGACGAGGAAATTGCAAAAGCAACCAGAAAAATTGCCCCAAAATTCGAAAAAGAAAAGGAAAAATAAAGAATAGAGACCAAAAATAAATACTCAAGAACTGAATATTAAAATATACGGTTCTCACACGACACGACCCCACTCCCTAAAACTTGCAAACAAAAGAAATCGTTGACGGACTCGTAAAAGGAAAATATAAATAAGATTACGAGGCAGACGCCGAGGAAACAGAAGTCCATAATGCATTCAAACAGGGAATGATTTTAATCGTCCCTGAATCCTGCTACAACATATCAAACCACAGCAACAACCGATAAAATAAAACCAGGAAAAGAAAGTAAGAACTAAATCCAACGTGTTCACTTATTAGCGAAAGATAAAAACATTTACACTCAACGTGAACGGCTGGATGGACAAACGCATTATCTACTCAACATAATAAGACAAGAAGATAATAATAATAATAATATATGATAATAATAGGTATTTATAATGCGCCCTTCAGGGCTGTTAGCCCTCCCAGAGCGCTGGTTGTGTAGCGAGTGTAGACAAAGTTTACAGGGGAGAGAAAGCGATCAAGAGCTTTTAGAATGGAATTGATCATCGAGGCTAGGGCTTACAAACCGGTTTTACAAAACCGATTAAACCGGGTTTTTATATTCAGTTGTTAAAACCGAAACCGAGTGTCGAAAACCGGTTTTCAATATTTTTAGTTACCCTTCAAATATCGTTTTCTATTGTGACCCATTTTCCTTAGCTTGCCCATCTGCCCGGAACTTCAGCTATTTTCTGTTCTAAACATGTTTTTAACATATACTTGAAAAGGAAATGACTTTATGCGTTTGTCATAAACAATTGCAAAAAGCAATTTTTTTTATCTTTCAAAATTCATATCGGCATTTTGCACAAAAGATTTAAAAGGAAATACTTACTATTCATGATAATCTGATAATACCTATAGGTATGTGGTATTACCGGTAAGATTTGGCAATTTGAAATGTCTTGCTCATTCGTTATTCAAAATTTCAGTGAGGGAAGACGCATTGATTTATATATTCGTGTCCCATATTTTTAGAGCTTTTTTTGGTAATATCAATTCCCATTACTACTTATTAATTATAGTCACTACCCTTAATATGTCAAAGGTGAAATCAAACGTAAGGAATTATTTTGCTCGAAAAAGCAAAGATGAAGCACAGTCTTTGAAATGTCAGAGAATAATGAATTTATCTGGAGGATCTATATTGAGTTTGATGTTGCATTTACTGAAAATTCACCAAATTGGCATGAATCAAGATAATAGCGAACCTCCGGTAAAAATGCTAAGAACATTAGAAAAATTTATGGTTAAAAAGTCTATTGCAAAAGAGATTTCAAAATTAGTTGCTTTAGATGTATTATCTTTTAACTCAATTCCCAAGAGTGAGTTTATACAATCTAGCCTTCAGCTTCAGAAAAAAAATACGATAAACCACCGCCAACTTCTGTGAATGGGGTTAAAAATATGGTTATGGATTATTATAAAACTAAGAAAGAAGAACTCGTTCTATATTTGAAAGAATTATCAGTTTTGGGTGCCCGGTATGCATTGACTCTAGACGAGCCTACGTCTATACAAAATAAAAAGTATATAAATATAAATGTGCATTCAAAAGAGAGTCATTGGTCTTTAGGTCTTATTGATTTTAATGGCTCACTTGATAGCAGTAAAACTGAGAAAATTGTAAATGAGCATTTGGAAGAATTTGGTTTGAACTTGGATAAGGATATTGTTGCTTGCACAACAGATGGTGCAGCCATGATGGTTAAGTTTGGTAAGCAAATTAAGCCTGGTCATTAACAATATTTTGCCCATTGTATGCATCTGGCTGTTATAGATGTACTTTATGAAAAAATCACCGAATCTAGGAAAGACAATGAAGCTAATGATGAGAATGATGATGAAAGTGATGATGATACAGTTGAAGAAAACCAGCAAAGCACGCTTTTTAAATCGACGTAACTGATGAGCTCGTCCATTTCCCTGAGCTAAGCCTAATATTGCACAAATTATATAAAAAAAAAATCAGGAAAATTTACAAGCTTTTCGGAAATCGCCAACCAAACTTCAATGGAAAGGAATATAAGCTCCTATTGGATTGCAGGAATAGATGGAATAGCACATTCTATATGATAGAGAAATTTTTAAAGTTAACAAAATGCATTCCACATCCTCTATGCGCAGTACTGTCAACTGAAACAGTATCTAATGATTGCTATGTGAAACTTTGCGACCAGTTGAAATGATTCTAAAGTAGATTCAAATCTGCTTAAAGCAAAATCTTCAATAGAATTTCTGCTTGTTAAGCTTCTTAAAGCAGAAAATCCCTTTGCTTTAATGCTTCATCAAAGCCTTTTGCGGCGCTATAATGCAAGACGAAATTTGCAAATTATGGGTTTGCTGACCTATCAAGAAAGAAGATTCTGGAACAAGAACCTTTGACTTTCCAAGTAAGCAAGTTTTGAAGAGGTATGCTGAAGAAGCATATCAAAGATTAAATACAGAACATTCAGAAGAGGGAAACTTGACATTGTCTGAAGGAACCTCAACTAAAAAGATTGCCATGATTAAAAGAAAGCAAGGACTCGTCTACATTCGGTGGTGAAGATACACTCATGATAGAGTATGTTAATATAATGAAGGCATTGACTGAAGAGCTATTAGAATCTTCAAGTGAACTAAAAATCAGCAAAGAATTTAAAATTTTGGAGGCAACTAACAATAGAAGTGAAAAGCTTGAGAAATTTTATAGGTCATTGCTGACCATTAAACCCACAAGCGTCCAATCTGAGAGGGCATTTTCCATTACTGAACATTTTAATACAAAAATAAGGTCAAGTCTATCAGGAAAAATGCTGAATATACTGTGTTTCCTAAAAGAACATTTTCAGAAGAAGGCTAAAGAATAAAAAGCTTACACAATTAAAGAATTACTGTAATTTCAGGAATATTTTTATTATTTTTTTTCTGTTAGCTATGCGAGGAGTTAGTATGCAGAACCATTGCTTTTAAAGGATTTTTTAGAATTTGTATAATTTACCCATGATAAAAAGAAATACATAGTTGTGTAATAAGGTTTAAATTATTTTCCCACAATTCTGAGAAAATCGGTTTTAAAACCGATTTTGAAAGTAAACTTCAATTAAAACCGGTTTTCAAATTTCTTGATTTTGTGCAAGCCCTAGTCGGGGCAATCTGAGACGCTCCCACAACACCCTATTCCTGAAGCCATTGAGTAAGAAAAAGAAAGACATGAGAATGGAAAAGAAGAAAGAAAGAATAATAGAATGAAACAAATAGAGGTGAGGAATAAGGAAATAAATAAGGAGTTAAGAGGAGGCACGGGAATAAATAGACAGATTTATAAGAGATGGATGGTCGGGGTAGTTGGGGTAAAACGTTTGTCATAAATGTTTATGGTCCCTAAGTTGATGGGGAATTAACTCGTCTGCTTCACTACTTCCGCCGGCTTTTGGTACGATTTGGAACGAGTATCAATTTGGGATTATCGGCATAGTAATATCAACCGAACACGGAATCAACACGGAAACTGAGACAATAAAAATACCAAATTACAAGATTATAACTACAAACCATGCCCAGACCAGGTACGATGTTTAATGATCGGACTGAAAACTGGGATCCATTACACCGAAGTAAAAGACCTTGAAGAATCCTACCTTGCAATAAAGATATAATGACTACAGGCGATTTTGTAGTAACCAACCCCCGAGGCGCCCGTACCTTCGCATCCCCAACTTCATTAAACTCTTTCACCGACCAGCTTCAACCATACTGGTCGGAGATCTCAACGCCAGATGCAGGGAAGCAGGAACGCTACAGGTAGAACTCTGCTATTATTGATGCAAAGAAACCTGGTCCAAAGAGAAGCACCAATACTTTCCAACATTTCTTAACCAACAGAGCTTCTACCACGCCAGATATCGTTTTCACCAACCCCAATTTTAACCTCAATCTCCATACTGAACCCTGGACCCGCAACCTCATCCGACCATCTAAGCATGTTCATAACCATATACACCTCTCCCATCCAAATAAAGATCCCGCAAAGAAAATCACTCAGCAAAACTGACTGGGCCAAATACAAAGAATACCTAAGCTCCATAGGAATCAGAACCCTAAACAACTAAGAAACCAACGAAATAGAAGCACAACCTCAAAGAATAACCGCAAAAATAACGGAAGCTGATAAACTGTACCCACCATCAATAGAACATAGAACCCTTCCTGCACAGCGATGGAACAATGAGATGGGAAAGGTTCTGCAGACACAAAACAATCAGAAAGTAAGTAGGAATATTAATAAAAAACAAATCAAATCTGGTCTGGAATAATAATATAAAAAAATGGACATAGAAACAGATCCGAGGAAATTCTGGATTACGAGGAACGCAGCCAAAATACAAAATAAAGTACAAAACAAGGAAGTGCAACGGAACACCGAACTGCAAGAACACTTCGAAAGGCACTGGCGACAAATATTCTCAATTTCTCGAGAAAAAAACGACTACAACTGGGAATATGAAGAAGTCATACAAACACAGCAGGATAACATCACGTCAAACCTACGAGTTGACGAAGAGAGACACACCCACTATGAAGAAGGAATGCCCTTCACATTGGAGGTACCAAATCGTACCAGGTCTAAGTGGCATAACTAAGGCACACCTACTTAACGCACCAAACAACGTGCACGAATCGCTTCTGAAAATCTTCAATGCCTGTTTGAATACTGGGTATTTCTCCCAGACCTTCAAGATGGCAAAGATGATCTTCCTACCGAAACCGGGCAAACTGAAGCACCAAAATAGAAAGCTACCGCCCCACCCCGCTCCTGTTGTTTTTCAGGAAGCTCCTTGAAAAGCTCCTAAACGTGAGGTTAAAAAAATACCTCTAAACCAACAACCTCTATAACCCACAACAACACAGGTTCAGGATCAAGCGAGGGACGGAAACCGCGCTGGCAATTATTACAGAAAAAAATCGCCACCGAAACAGCGCGAGGCAACAGAGTGGACGCCATACTCCGCGACATTACCAAAGCTTTCGACCTGGTGTGGATACCCGGCCTAAAAGCTAAAATCAATAACCTTAACACGGAACCTAACATATGTAAAATATTATGCCACTACCTGGAAGGAAGGTAAGTTATATTGCACATAAACGGCCAAATGGGAGAGGAATTCGCATTACAGGTGGGTGTCCCTCAAGCAAGGTATCTCTCCCCAACTTTGTACACAATATATTATACCCATGACCGACTTCAACCAACAGACGAGAGTACGATGTACATCCAACTAGCGGATGACATCACACAAATCGTCATCAGTAACAGAAAAAAAAAACACGAGACATTGCCCAGATGGCATCAAGAGAGATTAAGAAACTAAACAACTTAAAAAAAAGAATAATATAATGAAAACGAGCATAAACCTGTTCAATTTGATAGCGATAAACAGGAGAAAAACAACCGCTGTTATGGCAAGGAAGGGTGCGTCCTTCGACTCAAACTAACAACAAATGGATATACTTCCCATCTGACACAAAAAGTGTCAGAAATAACGCTGCAAAGATTCCGTAATCTATCAAGCAAAAATAAGAAAAGGCTATATACAGCCCTCATTCGACCCAAGATGATATACCCTATAATCCCTACTCATACGCTGAGCAAAACGCAAATAAAAAAAAAGACCCAGGAAATACAAAACTGGGCCACAAGATTTATAGAAAACAAGAGAAGGCAAGATCGAATAACATCAGATGATCTGCACCAGAGAACCGCACTCGAACCAATAAATAATGCACTTACTACACAAACGTGCCCAAGATCTGTGGGTAAGCGAAACGCTACCCCAGGAAGAAATAAACAAAATAATCGTATCCGATCTAAATAACGATTTGACGGAAGCAGAAAAATTACAATGCTAAACATAAAACCAATATATAAATAATGAAATGTAAGCAAACTGAATAAGACTACCGATATCGACAACTGAAACCGAAAATAAAACAAACAACCGAAATGGAACAAACCAAAATTGACACACGGATGAGAATATGAACAAGAAATAATGATGAGAAACCCGAAGAAGAAAGAAGGATAATAGATAAAATATATACATCACTATAATACTAGTGCACAAAAAAAAAAAAATCTAAATTCTCAAATGCGCAAACGATAAAAAAGGCTCGAAGGTTTAAAATCCCCCCCAAAACACAAAAAACTACATCCACAAAAAAGGCAAAGTAAATTAAAAAACGAAAGCGTTTACCAGGCAACCTAGCACAATTCATCATCATCCTCACCGTATCACTTCCATATATATTAATCACCCTCTACTCATAACCATTTCATCAACACACACTCACACATACACACACACACACACACACACACCATACACAATATTTCCTAACTCTCCTATACTCTTCTCTCACATTCACGACTTTTAATATCCTAATCTCCAATTGATTAACATTTTGGACTCGGCGGCCGATTTTCCTCCCTTCGTTAAAAATGAAGTAGGGAAAACGACGCTCTTCATGACGCGCATGAAGACCGTTCCCCAGACGGACCCGATGCACTATGAAGGAAGCCATTCATTGTTATACAAACCTAATTGAAAAATGAAAAATGAAACTGGCTATAATCTTTTTATTTCATTCATTTTTCGCGTTTCTCTTCTCTCTCATTCTTTTTTTCCCACCCTACTCAGCAGTTATGCCCTAATTGAAGGTTGTCGACTTTTTTTTTGTTACCTCCACGAGAAATGGATTGAGGTTGACCACCCTCAATTTCCTCATCTTGCCTTCTCTACAGGGCCGACTCGGACCCAGTGTCGTAATCAAGGGGAAACAAAACGTGTCCCGCAGTCTCCCCTCATTTCTCTGTTAAATGTCCGATAAAAGATGGAGGGGAATTAGGGGTGGGGGGAAGGGGGCACCAGATTGGAATGAGACGGGTCAAATTGGTTTCCCATTTGAAAAGACGAACACAAACTTGGCAAGATGGAGGTTTCCAGTCCGAGGGATCTTTCCGCTCTTTTATTGTGTATGTGCGTGCATACGTTTTGTGTGGCAAATAAAGAGAATTCGTGGCTCATATATATATATATATATATATATATATATATATATATATATATATATATATATATATATATATATATATATATATATATATCGAAGAAGAGAGAGAGTGCGCGCGTGTGTGTACCTATTTTCCCAAATATCCGACTTCGGCTCTAATTTTAAATAGATGCTTACCTACATTTGCTAGTATGTGTGTGTCTGTGTGTAGGCATTTAACCCATTTAGATTTACCTTCAGTGTCACTCGCGATTTCATTTTACTACATTCAATTCTTCTCTCCTCCTTTTAACTTCGCTCACTCCCCAAATCATTCGATTTATCGGGTCTTAAAGCATATCACCTGCCAAGCGGAGATCCCCGTAAGGCGAACGGCAATTTGCTTTCCTGGCCGCCGTGCTGACGAGGCGCAGCGGCCCATCCGTCCTCAGCTTAGCCTCTTCTTTCTGACCGCCTGTGTTTTTACCCTTCCTCCTCCCTCACTTTCCTTACAACCTCACTTTCCCACAACTTTCTCTGGCCCGCCTCTAGGGGGGCGACGGAAGAGAGGGCCCGTCGACCCATGCACTCCAAAGACTTGCGGGCGTGTATAATTAGTTTACAGGGGGTCACCGTACGTGCCCCCCTCTCTTTCCCAAAGGATGCCGGTTCCCTGGCCAAAGACGAGATGACAAAAGTTACCTCAAATGGGACCTGTGATGTGTTGGGGGGGGGGGCACATGGAGGCCCCCTTGAGATAGACGTGGTTCCTGAGGTGACCGAGCCTCAGAGGGTAGGATCCTCCATGGGATCGAAACCGGGCTCAGTCCCAAGCACAGAACCCGTGTCCTCCCCTACGCAGGCGCCTCCTCAAACAGCTCAGGTTCCCGAGGCCTCACAGGGAGAGGATCGATCTCCTTCCCCGGCTGGTGTTCTTGTGACAGCCAAGACCTCCATTTCGGAGAAGAATCTTGCTGAGCTCGGTCAATCGGTCCTAGGGGCTCCTTCCTGAGCCGTTCAACTGAACGGCTCAGGATCCTCTCTCATTTCGCGAGGCTAAGGACTTGGCCCTGACGCGCCCGGCGCTGCCTGGGACGTCCTATGCCTCAATGTTGAGAAAGACACCCTCTGCTCCTGGCCCCTCCAAGCCTACGAACACGGTCGCTTTCGTGCCCATTCGGAACCCTTCCGTGGGTTCTACCCACCCCGGGCGTTCCCCTAGTAAAGCTGAGTCGTTAGACTCAAAGGAGGCAACACCACTAAAGATGGTTGTGAGGCCATCTTCCGGGTTGCTAAAGCTGCCACCCGACAGGAGGACAGCACTAAAGGATCTTCGGCTCCTTCACCATCACCCGGTGGTTGTCTAGGTGGCTCAGAGACGGTGGATCATCCAAAAGAGGGACCCCCTCCTCCAAAGCCGCCCCGCTCGCCTAAGGTTTCGAGGCGGAGGGAGGAAAAGACTCGCATGGCGAGCCCAACCTCACTTGATAGGTCCTCGAAGGCGACAGCGCCTTCAACGCATTGTCCGGCCGACAGCGCCCGGAGTTCTGCCTGCGGGAAGCGTACGGCCATTCCCGTGATGGTCTTCTCTTCGAAGAAGTCCCCCCGCATCTCCTCCGAGCTAATGTAATTGCCGCAGACTTCGGGCCAACTGGGAGGAGCTGCGGAGGTTCGTCTCCTCCCGTTCCCCGTTAGCTGCTATCTTTTTGCAGGAAACCATGTTGGGCGCGTTCCCCCTGCCAACCCTCATGGGGTATAAGGCTTTTTCGACCCCACCACCACGGGATGGGGGGCGGGCGGGAGGATGCGCCATTTTCACCCGGCATGATGTCTCCGTTCTTCTCTTTTATTGGGCTTTGAAAAAGCCCAATAAAACCCTGGTTTTATTCTGTTTTTTTTTTCAAAAAACAATTGCTACAAGCATTAAAATAACATAGAGAAAGAATAGCTATCTCTATTTTTATATAATATTAATAATTACTTAGTTTAATAATTATATTATAGTAAGAAAAGATCACAGTAACAAATCACTGATCGAGAATTGTTGGTACCCACAATTCGGAGAGATCAATTATGGGTCAGTATCAGAGAAATAATCTTAATTTGATACATATTTGTTGAAATTATAAACATAAATATGAATTTTAAAATAAAATAATGATAAGTAGCGTTCATTTCTTGAAAAAAAACTCAAACCGGGTTTTTTTAGGGCTGTTTTTTTTTTATTTGCCAACTCTGCCTTTCAGACAGTAGCTCTGCAGTTGCACCTGTATAAGAGGTACACTGTTATTTCCGCGTACATTCCACCGTCAGCCAATTCGATGCGAGGGACTTCCGATTAATCTCAGGTATCAAGCCCTTTTCGACCTGATCGACGAGCTGGAGATAGGTGTCCTAAATGTGGATGAGTTTACGCATCACTGCCCTAAAATCGCTTCATTTTCCGTCCTCGATCTATCTTTCTGCTCTCCGGAAGCACAGCTTGATTTTGAGTGAGGGATGGTCGATGACCATGGTAGTGATAACTTTCCCATTCAAATATCATTTTCTACCCCCCTGCCGCCAGAGAGACCGCTCTAGTGGTATTTGGAGCCTGCGCGGTGGTCAGCATTTCAGGAAATGACTGATTTCTCTATCTCAGTCGAGGAGTTTAGGTTGGTTGATGAGGCCGTTGAGTTCTCCGACAACCTCATCGCTTTGGGCCTAACTACTATTCCCAGAACGTCTGGTCGTTTTGCACGCCCACCACTCCCGTGGTGGTCGGCCGAGTATGAGATGGCCCTCAAAACAGAAGCGTTATGCCTACATGCGCTATAAGCGCCGCCCGAACGATTTCATTGTCGCTGAATTTCGTCGAGGTAGGGCTAGGTTCCGGTATATTTCGAAGCACGCACGTCGCTCTTCTTGGCGGGCATACGTGTCTTCACTTAACAGGAAGACCCCTCTAGCAGAGGTGTGGAAGCGAGTCAAAAGGATTCGGGGCAAGTTCTCGCAGGACCCCCAAGCCGTTCTCCAGGATAATGGGACCGCAATCTCAGAATCTTTCGCGACTGCATTCTCTAGCCGGGATGCTGCTCCGCCAGCATTCAATTAGCGTCGTGATGTCACGCAAGGCCCTCGAATGCAGTTGAGCTCCAGAGGCGGAGAACCCTTGAACGACAGGTTTACTCTGAGTGAGTTGCGTTCAGCTCTCGCTTCGTACGCGGACACTGCCCCTGGTCCGGACGATGTCCCGTACGCCATGCTTCGATACCTGGGTGAGCGAGGCATGTCCTTTCTCTTAGATTTGCTCAACAGGATCTGGGTAGAGGGTACCCTCTCAGATTCCTGGCGAATTGCTACTGTGCTCGCTTTTCGCAAACCTGGAAAAGATCACTCTACCCCGGCCGGTTTCCGCCCAATCTCTCTTAACTTCCTGCGTGTGCAAGTTGATAGATAAATTGGTAAATGTTAGATTAGCTTTTTTTTCTCGGCAACGGAGGCCATCTCTCTTCTGCACAGTGTAGCTTCCGCAAGTTCCACTTCAAGTCGGATGCTCAGCTTCGACTGGAAAATGCCGTCTGCGAGGCCTTCTTTCGTAGACCGTAATACGCCACGGGTTTTTCGATCGGGAGAAGGCCTATGATACCGAATGACTATACGGTATCATGCGAGATCGTTTCGATTTCGCGTACTGGTTGGGTTATCCCTCTCCGGCACAATGGAGCTGCAAGAAGGTCTCCCGCTGGGAAGTGTCCTCAATGTCACACTCTTTGCTCTGAGCATCAACGGCATCACATCAGTGCTTCCAGAAGATGTTCTCGCTATACTCTACGTGGACGACCTTTCGGACCGACGCCTCACCCGAGATGCTCATATTCGCAATCTTAGGGTCTCTTGTACCCGTGCCATGAATATTTTTCGTTCCGTGACGTTCAGCACCTGGGGCGCTGATTGGGCTACAGCCTTACTTTCTTATCGATCCTTTCTTCGTTCGAAGCTCGACTACAGATGCGAGTTTTTGCATCCGCAGCCGAGCGTGTATTGCGGAATGTGAACTCCCTCCACTATACCGGTCTTCACCTGGCGACCGGTGCCTTCCGCACTCCCCCGCCCCCCCTCCGCTCCATTGAGAACTTACTTGTCGATTTTTGGGAGATGCCCCTCGCTCTGCGCCGTGCACAGTGCATTATCCGCCTGTATGCGCGAGCCCGGCGCCTCCTTCAATCGCTAACAGCTTTCACTGCATCCGCAGCTGATCTCCACGGTGCCTATACCGCCGAGAAACACTAGTCATGCCCTAAGCCCTTTTGGGTTTAGGGCTAGGAAACTCCTTCGAGAGCTAGGTATAGCTCTCGAGCCGGTTGGGCCCCTGGTTCTGCCCAGGACGCCCCTTTTGAGGGTACCACCTTTGACCCTTTTTCGCCACGCCAATGCTCCCAAAGCTTGCACAGCGCCATGAGTATTGTATTCGACCTTTTTGGAGCACACTGTGTCACTCTGGAATTGTGCCAGTGTATACAGATGGCTCCAAGTCCCAAGAGGAGGTCGGAATCCACGCCGTATCCTTTCTGCTTGAAGTCAGTGGGGCTCTTCCAGGCGCTGCGTCTGTCTTCACGGCCGAGCTGCTTGCAATACACCGCTCGGTACTGGAGATAACGCGACGTGCCTGGTTCGGAGACCGGACATCTAGGAATTGCCGGGAATGAGGCGCCAAAGAGTCTTTGAGGACTGGACTATCAGACCAGCGTTTCGCTCTTCCTCACGATTACATGGCACGAATACGGGCGCTTGGCAAAGAAGATGGGAGACAGTCGAGGGCAACTTATAGTTCCCCTCGACTGTTTCCATGGACCCATTCCCCAATGCCTCGACGGCTTCAGGTTGCTTTCTGTCATCTCATAAATTGGACACACTTGCGGGACGCACCGTCATTTGATGGAGCGCTCGCCTTCGCCCTACTGCGAAGACTGCTTTGTCCCCCAGTCTGGTTGATCTTCGTGCACGTTACCTGTCCCTGTATCTGGACGAGCGGGGTCGCTCCTGTTTGTCTCTTATACTCGTGACGGGTTCTTTTACACTGACTTGTGGACTTTACAACTTTTTGAGGAGGCTGGCCTCCTCCTCTCTATTTGACCGTTGTTTTTTTTTGTAGGTTGCATGTAATTGCACCTGGGGGAGGCGGGGCTACCCCCAACACCGGAGTGCGCCTCTTTGCTTTTTCGTTTTGTTTCCTTGTTATTATTTTTTTAGCCCTTGTCCTTTTAGCGGTTATTTGTTTTTTTTTTTACATTGCTATTTTTTTCGTTTTTTGTTATTTGTTTCTTAATATAGCCTAGTAGTAGGCTGTGTCGTTACGGCGATTTATGCCCACCAGGCAGTCGCCAAATGTGGTCATTCAACCTCCCCCCCCCCAAAAAAAAACAACAACTTCCGATTCCGTTAAAGGTCCTGTAGTTGGATTCTGCCAAATAGCCCAGTGAGTGTGTGAATTGGCAAGACATCTCTCCTTGGCGGTTGATATCCTGCAGCAATGACCAACTTTCCTATGTCGAGTTGACCTCAATCGCGATATAGGATTCTTCCATATTTCTTATTTGCTTGTATTTTATCCCCTTCTTTCTTGCACTAGCGGCACTGTCGTACCGCTCCTGCGAACAGTTCGTGATCAACACATCGTCATTCCAGATCTTCATTTCTGAATTCTTTTCGTCGTCAAGCCGTTGGTATTTATTTCCAGTATTTCCAGTGCGTTCCGTAGCATAATGTATTGTTTCTACCGGTTTCTTCCTTTTCTTTGGGGCCGGTGGGGCAGTTTTACTGTGCCCAGGCCTCTCGTTTTTCGGGGGAGTACTTGGAGTTTTGGATTCGCTCTTCGTCGCTCATGTACAACTGCAGGGGCCCTCGTTACTATCCGAAGAGGTGGATCCTTTTTCATATTCTCGCTCCTTGTCATCTTCTAGCTCCTTTTCATCTTCTTCGTCCTCATCGGATTATTCCGACGAGGGAGCTTCTACTATTGCTTCTAGTCCAGATTTAACGTTGGAGTTATTTCTTATGACTGAATCTCTGAATGCTTTGGACCATTTGGGGTCCGAGGTCATAAGGACTAGACATTGGACATATAAAAGTGGGGAATATAGTAGTAGAGGGTTTTTTGGTAGGAGAAAATAGTGGGGAAAAAATGGGGAAATTTATAGAAAAGCGAAAATGAAAAGTAGGATGAAAGACAGGGGCCCTGGTGATAGAGCATTTCTGGCTTTGTTTGCGTTTTGATATATATTTTATGTTATATATATATATATATATATATATATATATATATATATATATATATATATATATATATATATATATATATATATATATATATATATATATATATATATAAGGCATGCAAGCATTTGTAGCAGCGGGATTTTTGCTCTCTACTGCTTTTTGTGAAGACTTGCCTCTTCTTATCTGGGTTGTTTACACCCAGATTTTGAGTTTTTTTATTATTTTATTTATTTTGTACTTTTATTGTTTTTTTGTTTTAAAATTTTTTGGGGCGAGTTTATCCCGCTAAAATCTTTGGGGGAAGTTTAGAACTTTAGCACTTTGCTAATTTAGTGAAATGATATTGTATGGCTCTGTTTCTGTTTGGTGTTGAAAAAATCTAAGTGAACCTTGGGTACGTCATCGTCACTGAGTAGTCTGCTGCTTTTAAAAGGTATTGCGTGTCCTTTGTCATCAAAGTCCATGTGCTCGAGTACAAACCGGGAGGGAGGTGCCGGTGTACTTTGTCCCAAATCTTAATTGCTCTCAGATGAAGCTCCACGTTTATGGGGGTTATCCCCACTACACCATGAAGCTCACTCTGCCTTCTCCGCTCTCTCCTTCGGGTTCCTGTTATGATATAGACAGCCTTATTTTGGACCTTTTGCAGTTTAAGGATTTGGGTCTTGGGAATCGCGTTTATAGGGACCGGCGGATACAGGAGTTTTGATCGAATGCATGCATTATAGATCTTAAGTTTGTTGGAGGTACTCAGGTTTATGAACTTGAAAAGTTCCACCAAGTCCCTCCGTGTATTCGATGTAGTTTTAGCTACATGACTCCCATATCCACGAGTCGTAATACGGAGTCCAAGAACCGTGCCCTCCGTGCGGTATCGGATGCGTGCACCCCCACACGGATGTCTGCGAGGGTCCTTCGAAATAGTGGAATTACACGGAAATTTTGGGCATTGGTAGATATCTTCCATCTTTCGAAAAAGTTGATGTTTTCAACTTCTACCGCCGTACTCTGTGCCATGTAATTCACATTCCGATAAGGTGTGGTGCAGATCATTGTTATATCGTCCGCAAATTGGACGTACAACGAACCTTCAGTCAGAGGTTGGGGAAGGTCCATGGTGTATATATTATAGAGCAGGGACTTATACACCCTCCTTGTGGCACTCCCGACTCTAGCTCGAACTCGGGGCCATTGAAATCCTTGATGTTCAGAAACTCCCTCCTCTCCATTACGTAGTCGCATAGAATCCTTTCAAGTATGGGATTGAAGCCCAGTTGTAAGATTTTGTATTGCAGGCCTCCCTCTTCCTCCTCCATACTTTGTCAAAGGCCTTTTTGACGTCGCGGAGTACTAGCTTTGCGTGGCGTCTTTCAGCTTTTACTTTTGCCAACTTCTCGGTGATCACGGCTAGCGCCTTGTTCGTTCCTCACTTCCTTCGGAAGCCATGTTGCTGGTTATTGTGAGAATTATTATCCTCGAGGAACGAATTCACCCTGTTGGCAAATATCTTCTCCAAGACTTTCCCTGCAAATTCTAAGAGAGATATAGGCCTGAAGTTAGCTGGACTGTCCGGTGGCTTACCGGCTTTGAGAATGAATATCATTTTTGCTACCTTCCAGTACCTATCAGGCACGCATTCATAATATTCATGAGCCCCAATAAGATGTTAGGTGGGGCACGAATAAAATTCTCCCTTGTCAGTCCTGTACGCCCTGGTGCTCGTTGACGAAAGGATTTTAAGGTTTTTGAGAGTTCATCGGCAGTAATTCTACCGCCGAGTCCCTCCATTTCCCTTTCCTGCGATGCATAATGGTGAGGATGGGTTTTGTGTTTCTGGTCGTTCAAGTCGTTTATTATTCCGTCTTGGAAGTCTAAATCTTAGTCATCATTCTCTTCCGGGCATATCTTAAATATAGATGCCCAGGAGAGCCTGAATTCCTCTTCGATTTCTTCTGCATCCGTAATTTCGATATTGTCACGTCTAAGATTCATGGTCTTTTGTGGCTGTCTGCCTCTTAGTCTTTTTACTGTCTGCCAGAATATACGTGAGTCGTTTTCTATATTTAGTCCGTCTATCAAATTGTTCCAAAGTACATTCTGTTGGTCCCTAATAAGAGTCATTAATTCGTCGCGTATGTGTCGTGTTCGTCTGTGCGTAATGATGTTGGGGCCAGTGAGGTTCACTTCATTGATCCGTTCCCCGTATTCCCTCGCGAGAGATTTCATTCTAAGGGTCCAAGAAGGGGAAGGAAGAGTTTGATATTTATTTGTTGTTTGTTTTTGGATTTGGGCACTTCGCCTCTTTTTTTTCTTATTTTTTATTTTATTTTTTTGGTTTTAGATGGGCATTTCGCCTCGTATGTTCTTGTCTTTGTAGTGGATTTCTTGTTATTGCTGTTGTAGTTACATTTTCCTCTAGGTTATCGTATTTATGTGAAGAGTCCAACTAGGTTCTCTCGGGAGCAGCAGATTCTTCCACTTGGGAATAGGGCTCGCCTGGTGGCGCATCCCCTATCCGCTTTCGGAATGTCAAAATCAATTTCCATATTTGGAATTATTATTTCTTCGATTTTGTCCCAGGTCTTACTCCCTAGCCTCTGGAGTTCCATATTCAATGGCTTCAGACCTGCTCTTATGTGCTGATCTGTCTTCCGAATATAGTCCGCCCTGCGCGCTCCCGCTATCAGCAGGGCTGCTTTGTTCTGCACTCTGCATTAGCCTGATAGAGGTGGAACTCGCAGCCTGCATGACCACTGCCGTGTACACTAATGTCGAGCGTACCAGAGCAGTGTAGAGCTTCTTGAGATTCTTGGAGCTGAGGCTTCAGAATCTATATAGTTTCCCGAGCTGTGTTTTGTGCGCCTTGAACCCTTTTGAGGTGATGCGCAGACCTAGGACTTTGACTCGGTGTACGGATACACTTCGTCGTTCACTAAGACATCGTCAAGTTTCCGGCGGTTTATTGCAAGGATTTGGAACTTTCGGCGGTTGGTCTTGATCTTCAACTTTCTTTCGTATCGATTGATGTCGATTTCGGTGGCTGCCTGCCTTGCTTGAACTCCAGCATTTTTGTGGGTACTGGGGATGATTCGCGTGATGTTATACGCAAAGTGCAGATACATCACCGCCTCTCCTACTGGAGCAGGCAGGTCCAATGATTACACTAAGTACAGCAGTGGACTCATCCAGCTACCTTGTAGAACGCCCGCTTCAAGTTCTAATTCGGGTCCCTTGTAGCCCTCAATCGAGATTTTGGCTTTCCTTTCCATGACGTAGTCACAGAGGACCATCTCCAGGATCGGGTTTAGCTGGAGGCCTAAGATCTTGAATTGGAGACGTCTCAGCCAAACCTTGTCGTAGGCCTTTTGGAAATCGCAACACCACGTCTACGTATTTCCCTTCAACTTTACAGCGGGCGAGTTTCTCATTGATGAGAGCAAGGGGTGTAGCAGTCACTCTCTCCTTACGTAACCCGTGTTGCTGAGGGTCGTGAGCTTCTATCTCTGTTAGCTGGTCTTGTAACCTATTAGCTAGAAGCTTCTCGTAGAGGGCTTCTTACTTTTAGGTATAAAAATGATTTTTGCCACTTTTAGACCATCGGGGATGTAGCCCGTATTCAGCGAAGCATTGTAGATATTAGTGATTCCCTGAATGATCTTTCGGTATACACCAAGTTGTTTTTAGTGATACCCGTCCATTCTGGTGCCTTCTGTTGAAAGGTTTTCACAGTTTTCATGACCTCTTCTGTTGTAATTGGTCAGCCATAGTCTGCCATCACCCTCCCTTCGTCGACATAGGCCTGTAGGTGCGTTCGATGTATTCTTTGATTAAGATCTTCAATCAGCTGGCCTTCGAATTCCGCATCGTCCTCAGGTGTAATTGTGAAGACTTTCTTCCAGAACGTGCGGAATCTCTCTACCAAAACCGCTTGATCCTCCAAGTAGTCATTACCCTCCTTAATACGGGTCTTTTCTCTACTTGGTAGGCCTTTTAACTTTCTCACTAGTCGTCAGAACTTGTTGGGTCTCACCTCGCTGTCTACTTGTTCAATCCAGTTGTCCCAGATCACAGCCTGTTGCTGATTTATGGCCTGTTTCAGCTCTTCAGTCAGGCGACGTAACAGCGAGCTTATTTTCCGATTTGTACCTTCTCTTCTGGTTTCTTCGTACACTTCCTTCTGCACCCTAGCGATCTCACTCATTTCCTCGGTCCATCTGTGTTGTGGATGAGTTTTATACCTTTTCATTGGTACACACTCGCGATCCGCCTCGATGATGTGGGCAGTTATCTTCTCAAATTCCTTGTCGATCTCCTATAGTATTGCTTCGTTTAGGTCCACTGGTTCGTATCCAGGGCGTCTCCCAAGCTGGAAGACCTGGAAAAGTCAGGAAAAACCTGGAGAACCTGGAAAAGTCAGGGAATTTATAATTGGTCAGGGATAACCTAGAAAAGTCAGGGAATTTTGACTTAGCTACTGTAAATTTTTTAAAACAGAGTGTGTAACAGGTACTTTTTGTACTCTTTTCAAGTGGTATTTTTAAATATGCTAGGGGCAAAACTCGCTTTCTATTTTATTATTTCAAATCAATTTAAAGGATTTTTGACAAAATTTCAGAAAGATTTCCCATTGACACCATTCCTTTATGAGGAACTTTTTTGTTTACTAAAATAGTGCTTTACTGAAAGCTGATCTTTACAAAGGTGATAATCTTTTACATTTCAACGATATAGATTTGTCATTTAATACAAAAATGGCTATTAGAAACTCGCATATGACTTAACATTATTCTGCCCATCTTTTGAGATCGTCGCTGATTGGTCAGTTTCATGATGAGTCCGGGCCAGTGTGTGGGGCACTCCAGCGCCGCAAGTGGTTCCTATGCATATATTTCACGGTAATGGAGGCAAAGGAATAGGAAAGACTTATGTTGAAAAAGCCAGAGTTGGTGTTCAGGCATTTTGACATGGCCATGAATGCCGCTTCCAATGCCTTCCTCCTCCTTCTGTTGGATGCATATGCGACTGCTTTCGCAGCATCTCGCAGGTATTCGGTGAGAGCGTTGCTGAACCGCCCTGCCCAAACATCCTGCTTGTGCTCCCTTACCCTGGTGTTAACGCCCCTGTGTATCTCACCAAAGTAGGCCAGTAGGCAGTCGCTGCAGGGTACCCTGTATACTACGGAGTTCCTGTTGTTCTCCGTCGATGGTTTGGACCGGCAGATGACTCCCACTTTGACACCGGCTCGTAGGTAAATGGAGCCAGCTTCCTTACTACTGCGATGGATAGGGTGCTAGTAGAGTCTGACATTTATTTTTTACTAGGCCTCATTTCCACTGCTACTGCAGCACGCTGACCGATGTTGATGGCCTTGCTCCTTTCCTTCCTGATGAAGGCCACCGGGTATCCTAGCTTCTGGAAGAGTCCTGGATGTACTTCTCCTGTGAAATGAATTCTTGGCTGCAGATCCTCCGTGCGCGCAGGAAGAACCCGATGACGATGCCCATTTTAGCCCGAGAGTCGTGGGCAGTCAGATAATGTATAAAGTCACTCCTGGTTTCTTTTATTCTCCCTCTCCATTTTCCCAACCCTTTTCAGGAGTACCACCCATACGACCGGTTAACCATACATTTCATTAAAAGAAAAATTTCAAGAAGCCTTTTGTAAGAAATTGCGTTTACTTTAATAGAAAACGAGAATGTGGATGTTCACGCGGGTTTTGACTCAAGTTTTCGATATAGGAACAATAACGTGCAAGTCAATTCGGCTAGGTTAGGGTAATAGTAAGAATTCCTTAATCCGCCAGTAAATTCTCCTCGGGGTTTTCTTTCAATCTCCTGTTGTTTACCACATATTAATATGTATATATATATATATATATATATATATATATATATATATATATATATATATATATATATATATATATATATATATATATATATTATATATATATATATATTATAATTAAATTTGTGCGACCAAATACAGTATTGTGTGCGGGTGACAAGTGAACTGAAATGTTAAATTCGTTGCGGAAAATGTTGTAGAGGGAATTAGCTGCTTGTCATGATCCTTCCGTCGTCTCTGTCATCCTGACTTGCTTCTGCGAGTGACGGCCATGCACATACAGATCCTTAAATATCCGCCCTGTCTATGTATTTCTGTGTGTGTGTGTGTGTGTGTGTGTGTGTGTGTGTGTGATACGTTCAAAATCCCCCTCCTTAATTCGAAGATTTTATTTTAGTAGGGTTGAATCAGATTCTGATTTTTATAAGTCAAATACAAATATAAGTATTGGTTCAAAAAATACAAATACAAATTCTCCTATTCTAGATTTAAAAAATACAAATAAAAATACTCTTGAAATTATACAAAAAACATAAACAGATACTTTTTTTCACTCAAGTTTACATTTTACATATCATAATTGCATTTCATCATCATTAAGGCCGGAAAGTTTCCGGGCCGAGTTTTGCTCGCTCATGAGTGTAAAAATTGCCGGCCTTGCTAAACACCCTCTCAGATTGTGCCGACGTTGCACAGCACCCTAGAATATTCTTACCGAAATGCTTCAAAATTTTGAAGCTTTTTGTATCACGCCAGTGCCTCAGTGGGTTAACATCAAAAGGGAGAACACCTTCTAGATACGTTTCAAGTTCTGCCGTCACCACTGTAGTGTCGTTTGTTGTAGGCAAAAAGACAGGATCGTTTTGCACTCACGCTAGCCTCGTCTTGATTCATGCTCATGGAGACGAAAGGTTCAATCTCTTAAATTACTTTCTTATTCAAGCTCGATTGAGTTGACTCGAAAAGAATTAAGTCCACAATCCTCGAAACTTTTTCCTTTTGCATTTCCTTACATGGCATCCATGCCAGCTTAAACCTGGGGTCCATGGGAGCTTCAGCAATGACATCAGTCCTCTCAAAAAATGGATGCAATCTCTACTTGATAGAAGACTGTAGTGCATTTGCAAAGTTAAAGCAGGAGGTCGGTTTACTTTCCGTGAATAGTTTGAGGCTGTGCTCAAGGCCAAAGACAACTCGTGCAACGCAAGAAAGTATAACAATGTTTCTCTTTCTATTTGCGTCATTGCCTCTTGGAACGGTTCCAAAACATGTATCACTCCTTTCAGCATTGCTATTTCCATTCCTTTCAACTCTTCTACAGTTCGGTTCGATCCTAGGAGACGAATAGCTGAGTTGACTCCGTCGGTTTCCTTGAGAACTGACTTAAGCATTGTCAGTTGAGAGTACCATCTAGTAGCGTTGGCAGACTGCAGTGAAACCCCAATCTTTTCCAAGAACGGTGCTTCCACAGTAGATTGACGGTATTGCAGCTACAATACTACAACACTTGTGTATCACAGTTGCAATTGCAGTGTTTCTGACACAGAGATCATTGAAAGCATCTCATATGCAGAATTGTTGTGTGTGCGCAAAGCAACTGGACCGATCCGTTGGAAGAAGGGCAAGCATCTCATTGAGATCAAGTTCTTCTTCCAAAATATCAAGGTCAGTGGTGTCTTCATTATAACCGCTACTTTCATTCCCTATTTCATTTCCATATAATCCTGGTAGACAGACATCAAATGCTCTCACCTTGCCTCGAATTCCGAATTTACTGACCATATCCTCATATGCTGTGGCGATGTTCGCAGCTGTATGTCGTTCTATAAACTGATCGCAAGCAATGACGCAGGACTTTAGTTCCCATGACGAGTTGATGAAGTGTACAGTGACAGCAAGAAACTATTTTATTTTCCGATTCATCCAGAGGTCCAAATTCAGGTACATACGATTGAGATGTTCGAGTTCTGGCATCAATTGCGACTCTATGTCTTTCGCTCTCTGCAGAAGTAAAATATTTCTAAGTGTGGATCTGCTTCGTGCAGAAGAACTCTAAAAGTCTTACCTGCAACAATACTCAAAGGCAGTTGGTCACAAGCGATGGAGTCTAAGAGTTTCTTTATTATAAACCGTTGTTTGATGTGATTAGCGTAAAAGTTTTCTCTTGTGCAGGTTTGACTTTGAAGAACGAGGTCATTTTGGTCTGAGTGTGGCGCAGAGCTATCACGCTTCTTCTTTTACTCTGCAGCACTCAAGGTCTCATATTCATCATACTGAACTTTGTGAACTCTTCTGAGGTGGACAACTATGTTAGATGTTGTCTTCGTTGCTGCCGATACGCCTTTTTGCACTGCAAACAGTCGGCTATGAGATTCTTGTGAGTAGACTTGACATTGACAGAATAAAACTTTGCCAGTGCAGCTGAGAGTTGAGGTATTTGTACGTCCTCCCGGACCTCCTCATCCCCGATTGAAAGGTCATCTGCTGTAACAACATCTTCGTTATCCATCTGCAAATTGAGAAGTGAGAAACAATTAAAGTTCACGTAATTATTATTTAAGAGATTTAAATATGGTAGATTCAGATTTTATATATTTACTGTTTTTTTTCATGTACCAATTTAATAGAAAATTATATAATAAAGATGAGCTATATTTAAGTTAAATTTAAATTTGGGTTATATTTTAATTCCTATATTATTATAAATAAACATATATACTTCCTTTCTTTTAAATTTACCTTATCATAAATCATATATGTGAGTACTAAAACAGAATGTTAAGAAAGAAAAAGAAACTAAAAATCAAATTGAAACATCACAGTAAAGAAACAAAAGTATAAAGTAGTTAATAACATCTAAAAAAAATAAGAGCAATTTTTAAAAAAAAACCCAAATAATAAATAAAATCAACCAAAGTAAATAATGATAATAAAGTGCTTAAAACAAATACAAACTTAATAGATTAAAAGTAACTTCAAAATATATACACATGTGTAAAAAAAAAAAAAAATAGATGGAGAAACCTGTTGATTATAAAATTTAACTAGTACTTTAAGTCATTACCCTTAAAATTAAACCTAGTAAAAGAGAAACAGAAAGATAAATCAATGAGTTAACCCAAGAGAATCTCTCTTTCAATAATTAAACATTCCATTAACACCCGTTCGCGCGACGCGCGCACTCCGCGCGCATACCAGATATAACCGGTTTTATAATATCTCGTAAATCATGGTTCTCTCTGACTCTGTCTTTCTCTCTCCGTGAGTTTGCATATCCTCCTTAAATGGCTTAGACTGGAAATACAAATACAAAATACTTTTTTCCCTGGGTGCCAAAATACAAATATAAATACATTAAAATTGTATTTAAATACAATTCAAATACAAATACAATTGTATTTGATCCATCCCTATATTTTATGATATTAAACGAGAAGATGTCTCGAGGTGGGAAATTTGATTGGAATAATACTTCTGTTAGTGAAGAATTCAATCAAAGTTAATCCTTTTTCCCAAATCCATTTCTTGAGAATGCAGTCAATCGGGTGGCAAGAGAGGGGATGGGGGGGGGGGGCGGTAACAGGCGTAATGAATGCACCAGCTGCATCTGAAACCTGGAGGAGGGGCACGCCCTCCCGAGACCCCAGTGCCCCAAGAAAAAATTGGTGCTCTCTCTCTCTGGTCATCTTTTTGCCCATCTTTTAAATCTCTCGGTCTTTTCCTCGCCTGTTTAGACCCAATAAAGGATGAAAGAGGTGTTAAACATTCTAAAAAAAAACAAAGGTTAGGAATCCCATCTTTACCAACAAAGGTTGTTGATAAATAAAGGAGAAGTCGTGTATTTACGAGTGAGAATCCCGCCCGATTTCCCCTGAATGCGGCGATGTTTATGAGCTGTCTCGCGGGTCGGGTGAGCATTTCGCCTCCCTCCTATTCAGCGCCGCTCCCGTTCACTCCATTGTAAAGAAAAAGAGACCATATTCGTTTCGTCGGTGATTTATCTCATTCATTTATTCATTTCCTTGGTCATTTATCTCATTCACTTATTCGTTTCGTCGGTGATTTCTCTCATTCACTTATTCATTTCCTTGGTGATTTCTCTCATTCACTTATTCGTTTCCTTGGTGATTTCTCTCATTCACTTATTCGTTTCCTTGGTGATTTCCCTAATGCACTTATTCTCTTTTGTGTTTCCATGGCCCTTCCTTACTCATTCTTGATGCCAATTCCTGGGGTATTCGATCTGACAGGGTGAAATATCTAAGAGCAGCTTTGGGTTGGGGGCAGATGAATGAACTGATGATGATGATCATCATCATGTAATAAGTGGGGAAATGTGCTGTAGGTATAGATAGTGGTGAAGAATATTTTAGTTTGCCCTGGTGTTGAGGGCATCTCAAACTTCTTCCTTTTTTCTTCCTCTTTCGATGGTGTCAGAGTTGTAGCTGACTCCTTGGATGGTCACTCTGGCGACCTTTTGTTTCCTTCGTATCTTCTCATTTATTTTTCCTTACTTTTATTTATTTATTCTTATCTCTCTTTTTTTAAATATATACATATATAAATATACTATATCCTCCGTCGTTAGGCATTCAAATATATATCTGCTAACTCATTAGATTTCATTTTTATTTTTAATTCGGTTTAGTTTTCATTCTTGTTCCGCCTGTTTGTGGGCACTTTGCCTCTTTTTGCTATCTTATTTTTTGTTTAGTTATTCAATTCATTTATTTGTTTAGTTATTTACTTATTATTTTTTTAATTTATTTATTTTGTCTTGATTATGTTAGGCACTTTGCCTCTTTTTAATTATTTCTTTTTGTTTTCATTTCCATGTTAATTTTGGGGCCTTTCGCCTCTTTTAATTTATTTATTTATTTGCTTTGTATTTGTTTTCATTTGAGTGTTTTTCCTCTTTTGTTTTTTGTGATTAGTTGTATCGTGGAGTCGTTTCGGTAATTCTTCTTTGGTAAGTAGGATTATTTTGTCCTGGTTAGGTGTATATTTCGGCTTGGTCTTCCCGGGAGCACAGTCTTCCGCTTGAGACTAGGGCTCTCTTGGTGACACCTCCAATTAGGGGTTGTGGTATATCGAGGTTTGCGTCTATATGTGGGAGTATTTCGTTATCTACTTTTTCTCAGGTCTTTCTCGCTATACTTTGGAGGACCATATTCAGTGGCTTTAGTCCTGCTTTTGCGTGCATTTCCCTCTGCCCAATACGGTCCATTCTGCCCGCGCCGGCTATCAGCAGGGTACCTCTATTTTGGACTCTGCATTTTTCTGAAAGAGGTTGAACTAGCTGCCTGCATTACCCCTACCGGATATACCAGTGTTGAGCGCACCAGGACAGTGTACAGCTTTTTGATGTTGGCACTGAGGCTTTTGAACCTGTACAGTTTTCCAAGCTCTCTTTTGGCTAGGGAGATTCGATTGTTGATCTGCTTCTTATACCTTGTTGAGGTGATGCGCAGACCCAGGACTTTACCCTCGTCGTAGTACGGGTAAATTTAATCTTCGACTATAACGTCATCTCGTTTACGGCGGTTCACTGGGAGGATTTGGAACTATCGGCGGTTGGTCTTAATTTTCCACCTTTTTTCGAATCGATTGATGTTTTCGATTTCGGCAGCTGTCTCCCTTGCTTGAACTCCAACGTTCCTATAGGAACTGGGGATGATCTGAGTGACGTCGTCTGCAAACTGCAGGTACATAACACCATCCCCGACTGGAGCAGATAAGTCCAATGTGTACACAAGGTACAACAGCGAACTCAGACAGCTACCTTGTGGAACACCCGCCTTAAGTTCGAACTTGGGTCCTCTGCAGCCCTCGATGTAGATTTGGGCTTTTCTCTCCATGCTGTAATCATAGAGAACCCTTTCCAGGATTGGGTTTAGCTGGAGGCCTAAGATCTTGAATTGTAGACCTCTCAGCCAAACTTTATCGAAGGCCTTTTGAACATCTCGCATCACCACGTCTACGCATTTCCCCTCAGCTTTACAGCGGGCAAGCAGAACCTGTGTTGCTGATGGTTGTGAGCTTCCAGCTCGTTTAGCTGGTATTGTAGCCTCTTAGCTAGAAGCTTCTTGTAGATTTGCCTACAAGCTCAAAAAGGGATATTGGCCTGTAGTCTACCAGTTGATCGGGGGGCTTCTTCCCTTTAGGGATAAAAATGATTTTGGTCATTTTTAGACCAAAGCTTGTATTCATGGAAGCGTTGTAGATGTTAGTGATTCACTGAATGATCTGCCGGGGGGCATACACCAAGTTGTTTTTAGTGATGCCCGTCCAGCCTGGTGCCTTTTGTTTAAAGGTTTTCACGATTGCTATGACCTCTTCAGTTGTAATTGGTCGGCCATGGTCCGCCATCTCCCGCCCTTCGACTAGGGTAAGTGGGTGTGTTCGAGGTATAATCTGATTAAGAACTTCAATCAGATGGTCTTCGAATTCCTGGTCGAATTCCGCATCGTCCTCGGGTGTAATTGTGAAGATTTCCTTCCAGAACGTGCGGAATCTCTCTTCCGAAACCGCTCGATCCTCCAAGTAGTCATCGCCCTCCTTAATGCGGGTCTTTTCTCTACTTGGTAGGCCTTTTAATTTCCTTACTAGTCGCCAAAATTTATCTGGGGGGTGGGGGCACCTCGCTGTCTACCCTGGCTATTAGGCTCTCACAGATTTCAGCCTGTTGTTGATTAATAGCTAGCTTTAGCTCATCACGCAGGTGTCGTAGCAGCGAACTTCGTTCCCGATTCGTACCTACTCTTCTGATTTCTTCATACACCTCCCTATGCTCCCTAGCGATCTCTTTCATCTCCTCGGTCCATCTGGGTTTTGGAGGAGTTTTGTACCTAGGTACACTCGCGGTCAGCCTCGGTGATGGGGCTGTTATCCTCTCCATCTTCCCGTCGATCTCCTCTAGTGTTGCTTCGCTTAGGTCAGCTGATTCGAATCCGCCAAGGATTTCTCTGTAGCGTTCATAGTTGGCCGAAGCGTAGCTTTTGCGGAGAACAACCGGAAATTGATCGGAGCGAGTGAGATGGTGGTCAAGATTACTATATGCTCGCTGGGAACTGTTGGGCCTGGTTTGCTATGGTAGTTGAATGGGAAGCCGTCACTTGTCATGATTATGCTGCCCGAGAGGTGATATAGGTCGGAAAATCCGGTCCTATCCTCTGGATGTTCTTCCGTTGGCTTCTGGCGTTGAGGTCGCCCCCGAGGAATGCCATTCTGCCGTGGCCGAACAAGGTGTAGAAGTTGTTGATGGGCAGGTACGACCTTCGAGGAGGTTGATATGCCGCCGCTATCACGAGGTTGCCCACTAATGTGGGCAGTTCCATCACCACGAATTACTCGTCCAGTTATGGAAGGCGATTGAACGAGAAATTCCTTTTGATTGCAACGGCAGCACCGTAAACCCCTTGAGAATTATTCTTTGTGACAACTCCGTAGCCCGATATCTTTATTGGACAAGATGTGTCGATACCGTGCTCCGTAAATAAGATGATGTCGGGGTCGAGAACCCGGATTATGTTTCCATACGTGTTTTTTTCCTCCCATCCATTTACGTTGAGCATCATTATTCACAATCTTTTGTTCGGGTTCCGAATTCTTCTTTCTGGCTTCTAGTGTTTCCTGGTGATGGGACGCTTTTTCCTGTTCCCTTCTTGAACTCTGCCGAGGTAAGCTCTTCAAATGTATCTACAGAGTTTAACATTAGGATTGAAGAGGGCCTCCTTGACTATTTCTTCTTCGCACTGTGCGTCTAACTCCCACTTATAATATTACTTTTTGATGCCAACGAATATTTTGTTGGCATCCATGTCTTTTGGGAAGGGAAACTGCTCTGATTTGTATATTAAGACGTTATCTCGTCGGCATCCAGAGGTCTCTTTGCCTCCCCGCTTTCTTTTCTCTCTGTTTCCATCTTTTGAGCATGATCTGAGTCCGAGGAGTCTGTGGAATCCGAAGATTCCGTTTCTTCCTTCTTCTTTGGGGTCTTATTCTTTGGTTTGTGGGTGTTTGCCAATTTGGCCGCAGCCTCCCTTTTCTTTCTTACCTCTATTCTCGAGTCTTGTTTTATTCCTTTTGTTTTTCCTCCTGCTTTTTCTCTTCTTGACTCTGTTCTGACATTTGTTTTGGGACCATTTGTATTTGAAGGACATCTCCTGATGGGGGATCGTCCAGGAACCACATCTAGTTCATGCCGTTCTTGGCGAGCATCCAGTTTAGCGCCCTTGCAAATGACCTTGGCTGTGTCAGATTTATGACGTGTGCATACAAGATGTACTTCAATATTTTTGTAGACTCCTCGTTCTGGATTTTGAGGTAAGTATTCTTACTCTCTGTCTCGGAGTAAGCTGCCTTTGCGACCTGAGCGTAAGTTGTATTAGCTTTTCTCTTTGCCTCTGCTTTACTATGTTGCAGTTTTCTCCTGGTCAATTCCTTTTTCATGGGGCAGGCCATTTCCATGGATCGGTTGCCTTGCCCGCAGTTCGCGCACTTCTCGCCAGGGCTCTGGTAGTTCTTTCAGGGGTGTCTAGGCTCGCTGCACTTGAAACATATCTCTTGAGTCGCCTGGCATTCTCGTGTGGTGTGTTCCCCCATTTTATAACAGCGGAAGCAGATTTGGATAGGGTGGAACTCCTCCCTCTCAATCTGCTCCCCGCTTATCTTGGCGTTAAAAAGCAAGAGCCCAAACTCTTTCGCTTTCTTAGCCATGGATGTGTCTCCAAAGATGATGTCGAAAATATGGGAATAGTTTGAGTTGTCCCTTTTGTTCTTGAATTTGATAATCTCCGTGACTTTCGCCCATTGCTGGTTTTTCATGATCTCTTCTTTGATTTCATCCTTAGATCCTGCAAATCACGCTTCTACGTTTGGATCTGCGGGGGGGATTGCTGGTTGTAGGCCGATTTCGCGAAGGACCTCGACTGCTGCTTCTTTCGTCATGGCCTCCACATCTTTTCCCGTTTCGCATATAGCGACATATCCTGTGGGGGACCTCTAGCAGCCTGATCATGGCTATTTTAAATCGCTTATAGACGAACGACCTCAAAGACCTTATCTCTGCTCGGTCTGATGTGACCACTGATGCTGCGCAGCGGGACCCGGGTGATCCCAGCTTGAGCCATCTTGTCCGAGGGGCGGTTAACTACTGCAGGCTCGCTCCTTCTTTCTGGTATTTAGATAGTACTATATACCTAATCCTTGTCCTCTTCTGTAGGTCCAAATTCTTTTCTTTGTAATAGAGCGCTTGAGGGGGGCAACCCCCTCCCCGTTGTAAGCGAGCTTCCATGAGCGTGAACTGCCGGATGGGGGGGATGAAAGGGTGAATCCGGGGGGGGGGAGGGCTCACGAGGTGTGATTGTATGGAGGCATTTTTGCCGGTTAGCGCTGAATCAACCATCGCTAACCGGGGGTGCCGCCCCTCGAGGGTTTGGGTATCAGAACTGCAGCCCGCATACATAGAGACGGATGTTGCTTCCCTCTATGGTCGTCACTGGGCTCCCGGGGTAGAGGCTGGGGTCCCTATCCCTGGAACTTGCAGTCCCGCCCCTTGTCCGATTTCCACAGTAGGCTCCTCCTCAAACCTGCTTTCCTTGGCGCCTCCATTTATGTCTATCACAGTGAAGGACATAGTTGAAGCGAGACTAGATGAATGGCAGTTCAACTCCCTTAACCCGGTGAGGGAGGAGTTTAGTTCGACATAAATATATGTCGAATAATCAAGGCTCTATTAATCTCTTTCTTGAAATCCCCGTAGGGAAAAGGGAATAAAAATTCACGTTTATAGGCTGACTCATTAATCGGCGAAAAATATCTTCTGAGTATGCGTGCTCTATCCGAAGTCTGACTGACAAGTCTGAATGAGCTGCGTGCTTTTCTTCCATTATTTATTGTGTAGGATTAGGAAAGATGAGGAGGATTACAGGATTTTGTGCGGGCGGGAAGAGGACGCACATGTTGTAGGATATATTTTTACCGATGTAGATAAATCGATTAAATTCTTTAATTAAGACACTCCTCTCTTTCAATTGTGGACAAAGTCCCCAGCTTGTGCGTGCTTGCGATAGACCCGGCTTTAACTTGGAATCGAACCCGAAGTGGAAAGCCAACGCCTTACTCACTAGGTTAGCGAGGGGTCTGAGCCCCCCCCCCCCCCTTCATATCAACTATCCAAGTATAATAAACCTAACTTTACTTCTATTTTCACTCTTAGTATTACTTGCTCTTCGACTAGCGTGCCAGACGAGAGGGATTGAGGTCAAATTCCTACCTCCGAGTGTGTGTGCTCTTTAGTTTTCCTGTAACTTTATAATTGGATTAAAAATTAACTTTCCTCAAAAGGCGAATCGTTAGTCCAGTACCAGAGTACCATTTCAACATGGCGATTCTTTATGATAAGGGCAAGTTAGTTAAATGACATATGATATATAAAATTCGGATCAGTTATTTTGTAATAAACGTTTTTAGGAGGTCATATATTGAGAATGTCTGTAGCACTGTTAATAATATTTAATTAGAAACCCCTACGTCCGCAGCAGTGCCGGCTCAAGGTACTGGCAACTTGGGGCGCCATCGAGGATCTTCCATAAAAAAAGAAAATATTATTGTTCATTGTTTGTTAAAAAACAACCCATGTAATAAATGAATTTCTATTTTATGTATTTAGTTTTTTCCTTTTGCAAATTTTCATAATTATGCTTCAAAAAGGCCCCGAACATCTGCTTGCCCAGGCGCCAGGAAACATAGGGCCGGCCCTTGTCCGCAGCCACACTGACTCACGGCGTCGATGTTTTAATGGATCAAAAGAAACGTCCAATTTGGCCGTTGGAGAAAAAGCACATTTCAGAGTCGAGATTTGCCGCTGGTTATACGACGTCAATGTGGACGTTGAAGAAAGGAGTTAAAAAGTAGAAGAAGTAAACGAGAAAAAGGAAGAATTAAAAAAAGCTTTATTGATTTAAAAAATATATATATTTCAACTAGTGTGTTCAATAGAATTGAGAGGATTGCCAATATCATCAATCCTCTATAATCATCAATTCTCATTGCTGGGTCTGGGAGAGTGAATTTAAAGCTTTCACCAACAAATTTAGAGCAAAGAGCGCAAGTACTTTAAAAATGGCGTGTGCAGGGAGCAGTGAGGATATTTTGTTGCTTAAAAGAAAGTTAAGAAGTGTAAAGCAAGAGGTCATCACCGCCAAAATGTTTCGAACAAGTTTCTAGGTAAAGAAGTAGCCAAGTTTAGTAGGTTAATAAGTAGCCAAGTTTAGTAGGTAAAGAAGTAGCCAAGTTTAGTAGGTAAATAAGTAGCCAAGTTTGGATAAATTCTAAATGTGAAGCCAATCGCAGTTCCGTAGTGAAACTGGTATCCTTGCGGGCCGGAGTAGTAATACCTGACCAAAGTTGACCCTGGTTTATCGACAATCACAACTACATCATTGGGGTAGTAGTAGTAGTAGTAGTAGTGGTGGTGTTGGTTCGCCAACCTACCTTTATCATGGCGACTCCCGACTGGATAATGAAATAACATAAAGGTCGGTATAACAATCGCTGATGAGCCTGAGGGCACCAGGGGCCGGTCCTCTTTGGGGAGAGGTGTCAGGAGGTATTGTGTTTTGTCACCAAACAGCGTTCAGGCGGAAGCCTTCGTCTTCCAGGGGCAGAGGGATCTGTTCGCGTCAGAGGTATGTGGATATAGATACCCATGGGCAGGATTCCTTGGAGCAGTGTGCGTTTTGTGCTGCGAAGATGGGAGAGGAAACAAAGCAGTGTTGTAATTGGTTATGTGTGTGATGAGAGGTGTAAGATCCACCTCAGTAAGACCTCTCACGTTACAGGGCTGAGCACAGCGCATCCACCATTTGGTGGCCAGACCTCTACATGCGCTGACGTACCTTTGTGTCCGCTCATGCCAGGATCGAACCCGGTACCGCGACGTTAACGGACCAACGCCGTATCCACTCGGCTATCAAGAGCTCTACATCATTGGGGTTGAGTGATTGACTTCAGAAATGACAGGCGCGATATGCGGCACCCAAATAATGAATAACCACCCTCAGGCCGCTTACGGTATGCCTGAGGGACGCTCTTCAGCTCATCTGAGTAAGACTACATATATGTTGGTATGACCAATTTTGACGTCATTGCAATTGCAAAAGCTTCTTTCAACTTCAACAAAAACAACTTTCAACAGTCAAGATTTTCTTACAGTTTAAGGACTTGTGGTCTTAAAAGGATCATCATCAAATACCATTAATACCTTAAGCGCCTTTTACACACCCATGAGTCGCTATTCGCCCCCAATTCATACGATTTGGGCCCCGAAACCATTTAACGGCCGTGTGTAGTCCAGCCGCAGTACGAGTTGAGACGAGTCGGTAAGAGTGCGGAATTTGCCCGTAATTGCTTATTTTATAGGATGAACAACATCCACCAGTTCTCATTCACAGGCAAGGCAAAGAAGATGGGAGAAGGTCGAGGGGAACCTAAAGTTGCGTGCCATTGCGCCGCAACTCTTCCCATGGACCTCCTCCCCAATGCCGCGACTGCTTCAGGTTGCTTTCTGTCGTCTCCGAATCGAACACACTCATGGGACGCACCGCCATTTGATGGAGCGCTCGCCTCCTCCTTATTGTGACGACTGCGTCGTCCCCCAGACTGTTCGGCACATTTTCGTTGAATGTCCCAGTCTGGGTGATCTTCACCGACTCGCTACCGCTTGTCCCTTGTACTCGAGATGGTTTCGTGCTCACTGACTTGTGGACTTTTTGTGAGGCTGGCCTCATCCACCTTATCTGTTTTGTTGTTGTTGTTTTTTGTAGTTCGCACATTCCTGCGCCGGGCTTACCCTCGACGCCCGAGCGTGCTTCCTGCCCTTTTCGTTTTCCCTTTTTTTTATTGTTTATTTTTTTTTTTTTTCTCTGTATTTATACTTCTCTTTATGCACATTAAGATATACAAAGCGATTGTGTATAATATAATTTTGTGATTTTTCAGATTTGTTTTATGAAATACCATTCAGTAGTATGGCCTCATTACGAAGGAAATGTTTGAATTCCTCTGACTCCTTTTGTTATATATGTGGTTGTTTTACTGCACCAATTCAAAGAATGAACATTAGTATCTTTGTGAAAAGAGCACACTTGGATTACTTTAAGATTAAATTCGGTGATCAGGATAAACCGTGGGCCCCGCACAATGTTTGTAAACCATGTCTTGAAAATCTACGCCACTGGACAAACGGCACAAGGAAACAACTAGGATTTGGCATTTCTATGGTGTGGCGGGAGCCAAAAAAAACATGGAAACGATTGCTAACTTTGTCTCACAAAGAAATTTGGTTATAGCAAGAAAACGCGACATAAAATAAGTTACCCAAATCTTGATTCAGCAATTCGTCAAGTGCTTCATTCAGATGAAATTCCAGTACCTGTATTCAAGGAACTTTCTTCACTTGGCGATGTAAGTGATATACGTGAATCTGATGTAAGCAATAAACTTTACAGTGATCCAGATTTTGTACATACATCGACCCAAGAACATGGAAACTTCAGCCAATTAGAACTGAATGATTTAGTTAGAGACCAAGGCCTGTCAAAAGGGTTAGCAGAAGTGTTAACTTCTGGACTTAAAGAGAAGAATTTGTTGCAGGAAAAAACAAATTTAACTTTTTATCGGAACATGGAGAGAGATCTCTTGGCATTCTTTAAAACTGAAGAAGATTTTGTCTACTGTTGTGACGTGGCGGGACTGTTAAACGTGATGGGTGTTTCAGAGTATGATCCAAGTGAATGGAGAATTTTTATAGATAGTTCAAAGAAGTCTAAAATGTGTGTTACTCCATAATGGAAATTTGTTCGGTGCGATTCCTATTGGTCACTCTGTGTATTTAAAAGCGAAGCATGAACACATAAGATCTGTATTAAATTTACTCAAATATGATGAACACAAATGGATCTGAAAATGGTAAATTTGTTACTTGGCCAACAAGGAGGCTATACAAAATATCTGTGTTTCCTGTCTTTATGGGAGAGCTGAGCCAAGGAAAAACATTAGGAACAGAAACTCTGGCCAGTTAGAGAAAGTCTGACTGTTGAGGAGAAGAATATTATACACCAACCACTTGTTGAGCGAGAGAAAATCATCTTCCCACCCCTTCATATTAAACTAGGGCTGATGAAACAATTTGTGAAAGCTCTTAATGTGGATGGTGACTGTTTCAAATTCATATGTACCATATTTCCTAGCTTAAGTTATGATAAAATAAAGGCTGGAGTTTTTGATGGGCCACAAATCAGAAAGTTAATGGAAAATTAAAACTTCTCAAGTTCGATGACTGACATAGAAAAAGGAGCATGGGATTCATTTGTGGCTGTTGTGAAAGGATGTCTTGGAAACTAAAAGGCTACTAACTACAAGGATTTGGTAGAGACATTACTTAATAGCTTTCATTGTTTAGGCTGCAACATGAGCATAAAGGTTCATTTCCTCAAGAGCCATCTTGATGAATTTCCTGCTAATCTTGGCAACGTGAGTGATGAACACGGAGAGCGTTTTCATTAAGATTTAAAGATTATGGAGGAGAGATATCAAGGCCGATGGAACACAAACATGACGGCAGACTACTGTTGGAGTATTCAACGAGACTGTGTAGACCAAACACTCCAGACACTCCCTCTAGCGAAAATGTATAGGTACGAGTATGTGTACGATTACTTGTGTTTTCTCCCTTATATTAGAAAAATAACCTGTATGTATTTAGTAATAGGTGACATTATCTTCCAATGCATTTATCCTTTCAAATTCTGTTGACATTTTAAGTTATGGTTTAAAGCTTTATATAACACTTAGGAAACTATCCTTACCGAGTAAATACATGCAGTACGTCATAAAATAGTAATATGCTGTAGAATGAAAACCTGATGTTACAAAAGATGGATACCATATTTGAAATCAGTACGTCAAAATTAGTTAAAAACAACCACAAAACATAAGTCAGCCAAAAGTGTGTTGACCAGTGTTATGCATGTCTGCATTGCTTCTTGTCACCTTTTGACAGGAATATGTCAGTCATGTCACCTTTGCATTTAAGTTATATTTAAGGACCAAACTTGATGTCAGGGCTTTTTTGCGGTCTTCTCGGGCCTACACCAAGAGGGTAGGGAGGTTAATTTGGGTGTAGGGGCTTGGGTGCATCCGATGTATTTATTTGGGTTGTATGCTTTTGTTTACCCTTTTATATTAGGACGGCTGGATTGACGATTGGCGGGTAAACTCTCAGAGGGGCAATTGGCCTAAGTCAAGGGCTGTGCGATAAACGGGTGAAGGATTGGCTAAAGGGTGAACGAGTAAAGGACTGGCTGAATGGTGAACGAGTGAAGATTGACTGAATGGTGATCCAATGGAGTGGCGAACGAATTAAAGACTAGCTGAATGGTGAACGAGCAAAGTACTGGGTAAATAGTGAACGAACAAAGGACAGAACGACTAGCTGAATAGTGAACTAATGGGGGATTGATTGAATTGTGAAGAGCAAAAGACAATGAATGGGGGACGAGCGAAGGATTGGCTAAAGGGTGAACGAGTAAAGTACTGGGTAATGATGAACGGGTCAAGGGCTGACATAATGGTCGTGTTATTGGTGTTTCGATGAGCGGATCATCAATTTTTATTGGTGTTGCATCATTGAACGGTTCGTTGGGTGGACTGCTATCCATTTTTTAAACTGATTGAAGTGGGGAAAGGGAGAGGAAAATATGGAAAACGAGAAAGCAAAACACGAGAACGAGTGAAAATTTATTGTAGATGACAAGGTCGTTGGCCACAATACTTGCTTCAATAACCTCCAATATGTCGGAGAGAAAACGCGCGCGCGTAATTTCCTTGGGGTGGTGGTCCTGTTCATAATTTAGAAATTTGACCAGTTCTGTTGGCGTGATTCCCTCCTCTCTACTTTGCAGTGAAATGTTTGCAACCATTGTTCGAATTTGACTGAGGATTTTGAATGGACTCAACGGGGCCCCAATCTCCTCTCCCATTTAAGAGTTGATAGAAATTTGCCAATTTAACAAAGCTAAATAAATTGAACCAAACATGAACCTTATCCTTTCCATACCATTTTATTTACTCGCAAATTATTCCTAGACCTACTTCGCCCTTTCTTTTCTCACTATTGAACTTCTCTTGCCTCAATTAGCTGAGTCGGTCCCCCTCTCTAGGCGTTGACCGCCCTTTAAATGTACCTCGCATCTGCCCCCCTCTCTCGAGCCAATGCAGTCTAGGGGCACCTCGGGCTCAGGCCCCATACCATTTGTCTAAATTTTGGTTTGGGACGAGCGAGGGAGGGTTCCAAATTGGAACGAAGGTAAGTGGTAAATTTATTACCTGGTTCCCTCCCAGTTATGTAGGTTTGCGTCGTAGATTGGTTCACTCCATGCATACACACTTTTGCAAGACACCTTTGAAGGTGTATGTATTATACATGTGTGTGTGTATCTGCGTATGTTTGTTAGTATTTCCATGCGCCCTTGTATCTACATGTCTGTGTCGAAATATGCGTTTATGCTGGATATGTGAGTGGATTTTGCTTCAAGTGGTAATTTTAGACGAGAAATTTGGAGCTTTTTAATTAGACTGATTTGACCACGAATGCAAGTTGATAATGTGGCTGAGAATGAAGAATTTTATGAAAGGTTTTTTTTTAAGTCTTTTAAGACCTTAATGAAGTATTGATTGAAAAGATGTTCTTCATTTTTAATAAAACTTCTCAGCGGTTGTTGGCAACGAATAACGTCAGTATCACTTTTTTTAGGACTAATTCCCTGCAACTTGAAATTAACCTTTTTTTTTTTTAGATTTGTTTTTGATCGAAATGGTAGAAAAATAGGGCGCAACGGATATTGGGAAACCAATTCCTTTGCGGTCCTTTAAGGCATAATTTTTGAATATCAATTTTTTTCTTAAGAGTAAAACAATTTTTAAATTTTATTTTAATCTTAAGAAAAAATAAAATCAATTTCCAAACATCTACTTGGAATGCTATATCATTGGGAAGAGAGACATGGGATGGGGCTGATCAAATTAAGACATAATGACATGAATCATAAATTTGAATGCACACACAGAGAGACAGAATATGCGCATGTGTGTTCGAAGATGTTAAACTAGATTTTGCATTACACAAGGTTTAGGTAAGATTGCAATAATTTATTTAGCGTTATAATCAAATTTTACTCTAACATTACCAATTACAAAGAGCTTTAACAAACAAATGAGTCTTTGTTTGTAAGGTACATTGGCGCACGAGTGATATTCACTAAGATAAGCTAGATCAGTTGTGGGGAACCTTTTCAATAAATATGGGCGAATTGTAAGTACCCAAAGAAATTGCGCTGGCGCAACCTAATTAATTTCCATTTTTTTTAAGGTTTTCACACATGTTTATACTAGGCAGAATTGATTAATTACATAAATGCTCAATAATATGTATGTAGTGTGAAAAGGAAATGCAGACACACCCAAAACGCAAATATGTATATTTACAGAATAAAACTAGAGTATCTAGGATCAATTTATTGCGAAACCAGGTTTCGGTCTCTGACAAACTAGTTAATAAAAACAAAACTTCCTAAGAACAAACTAAGTTGCAAATCAATTTAAACAAGGGGCTGATTCAGCAATTTTAAAGAATGTGGATTAAAGCTCTGCTTATCCATGGATTAATGTGTTGAGCTAACCATCGGAGGAAGTGAAGTTTGGAATTTCCTTTATGAGAGCTGATTATTATAATATGCATCTAGGAATATTACAGTACTGACGGAATTATTAGGAATTTTTCCCCCAAATTAAAGTTTTCTTCAAAAATGCTAATAAAACTGATTTTATTCATTGCAAATATATTTATTTTGACACATTGGCACAATGTTAAGTCTTCTACATTCATTAGTAAGCAGTTTGTTTACCCTTAGCATCAATGAGGGCTTTAACACGTCTTGGCATCGCATTGATCAATGTTTTGCACATTTCCTGAATTCGCTTAGATCTGAACCAAACTTCAATAAGACGGTATATGAGTTGCTGTTTGGTCGTAATGGGCTATGTGTGTATTTCCTCTTTCAACCCACACCATAAACTCTCAATCAGATTCATGCTCGGGTAATTTCTGGGCCATAGAAGAAGGTGAGCTCCATTTTGTGTACACCAATCCTTCACTGATTTTGCTTTATGATACGGGGCCGAGTCTTGTTGGAATATCCAAGTTCTGTCGCCATACAATTCCCTTATTTGTGCCAGTAAGCGACCATTAAGAACCCCTATATACTTTTCTTGGTTCATAGTTTTCTCAACAATGTGCACCAACTTGTTCCATGCACCGAAATGGTTCCCCAAATTATGATTTTCGTTGGAAATTTTACTGCTTTCCTCAGAAATTCAGCCATAAATTCTACTCCAGGCCGCCTTCTTACACTCTGTACGCGTTCATCTTGCACTGCAATGGTTGATTCATCAGAGAAACTACCTGCATTAGTAGAAAATACCACATAAGTAGTTGAACAGCCATAGAAGTCTCGGAAAAGCCATTGAAGTAATGCTTTATGGTTTATAAAGATTGGAGCCATTACAAAAATGCAGAACTGTTAAAGTTAGTAGGTATTAATGCTTTTTTTCATGAATTACAGATAACTGGGTAACTAAATGTATCATTCTTACGTTTCACCATTGTTCTGAACTCCACTCAAGGTGATTTGCCTAGAATAGCGTCTTCATCATTGTTTCCGTGAGTCGAGGCTTCTTTCTCGGGTGATATGATTTTAATCCAGCTTCTTCGGGCAAGGCTAACACCCTCTGCTGCCAGCTCAATAAAAAACTTCCTGCAGGATGTTGTTCTGTTCTTAAGAGCCTGCTGTATTAATTTATATCTGTTCTTGGAGTTGTTTTTCGTTTCCAACCCTTTTAGAGTTTAAATGTTGCCCGTTATAATAATTTTTTTCTTAATAACACGGACTGTTTGAGTGAAAGGTCTAGTTTCTTGCTATTTTTTTCTGTTTTAATCTAGTTTATTTTAATAAAACGTTTATTTGTCCAATTTTTCGATGATTCAAATCACTCTGTTTACCCATTTTGGTGTAATTCATTTATAGCCAAAAAATCTACCTTAAAACACACAAAAACACTATAAATAACATAAAACATCCTATTTGCACTCTAAAGCCAAGATACCACTGACTCACACGAGTGGCTGTTACTTCATTGAACTGGTCCAATGCAGTGTTGTTCCTTCAGTGTTACCAATTAAATTTACAAAATAAACTAAGGCTCCTGAAAATGAGAGTTAAATAGTTGCTCGGTGTTGGTACTACATAAAATAAATCCATTTGCAATCAATGAAATTTTTTCACTGGCTTTTTTGTAGAAAAAAGTCAAATTTTGGAAAAATTCCTAATAATTCTGCCATTACTGTAATCGCTTGAATTATAAATTACTTAAGCATTCGCAAAATCGATTACATATTCTTTATTAAACGTAAACACAAGCTAGAGATTGGTTGCCCCGGTATATTTTTTTAGACAAGTTACTTCTATGCTATTCGTATTGAAAGACTACATTAATGATGTCTGCCTCTAAAACTTAATTCTATATTGATATGTAAGATTATTATCCGTATGTTTAAAGCACAATTGTTTCTGGGCCAAATTTAATATGGCGATAAACTTCACATCGGTAAGTGGTAGAAAACAGTGATGCAATTTTCAAAGCGTTATTCCTCAAAGGCTGATATTTTCCCATACCATCATATGATTAAAAAAAAATCTCCAAATTCCCATTTTAATGTATTATCCATAAAATGTTAAAATAGATATACAGCAATGCGGATTCTTGTTTGTGTTCTTTCAGTGTTAGAAAATATACCATCCTATTCTTTTTAAGTTAGTTACGACCATTTGCAACATCGCTTTAAAGCTCCTGATATTAGCGATTTATGATTTATAATATTTATTTCTATTGGCGAAGTGTACATTATAGTGGAATGCAAAGTTGATTTCTTTATTGATCACAAGTACAAAACTACTTTGAGAGTAGCACGCTTTATCCTTAAGCTGTATCTATGACAACTGCCATGGTCAGTTCAAACTTAAGGATAGAGCGTGATGCTCTGAAACTGTCGTACGATCAATAAAAAAAAGTGTTTTTCTCGAGAAAAAAAAGCCCATTTCAATTTGAAATTATACACTTAATCGCCATATTCCTATTTAAGGTCTATCATTTGTTGGTTAACAAGTCATTTTTGATGACCTACCATGGATGGTGCACCATACATAACTACTCAACTAAAGTTTTTATAGGACAAATCAAAGTCACTTTGATAGTTTAACCTCAGAATGATCACCTTTGGTTGATGCATGCAACGATGTGAAAGAAAATAAAACTTATATTTTAAAGTTTGGCGTTATTCCGCGAATATATATATATATATATATATATATATATATATATATATATATATATATATATATAGTGGGTTCTGCGGTATTCATTATATCTTGTCTCGTCGACAGCTATAGAATATAACGCAAATTCTAATGCTGCTTGTTCCAGAGTTTTTTATTCATAAGTTTTGCAACAACAACGAGACCGATGCGTGGCTTCTTTCTTTGCATTGAGTTCACACACTATAACTTGCTTGTGTTACTGAATCATTTTCATTACCACATTTTTTTAAAACATCTTTATTTGAATAAAAATTCTTTTAAACATGGCAGCTTTATGCTGGGTTAAATAGTAGCGATCAATATTATACTTTTTATAAGCTGTACCGAATAAGACTCTATTCACTTATTTCAATGAAAAAATAATTATCTCCTTTTCATCGAACGAAGAACTTTCACCGGAAATCTTTTTACCTTTCCTACTACAAGCAATTGAAGAAAGGGCTTTTATTATTTACTTTTTACACTATGAATTCAAAAATTCTAAAACGTTACTGAATAAACACAAATAAATAATGTGCAAATGTTACCAGCGCTCGAAATTAATATATGGTGCAAACCAAATAGTAATTTTTGAAAAACTAAATTCATATTGCCAGGGAAGCTGAGATTCGTATAGCGATCTTTATGCTGTAGCGTCAAAACAGGTTCGTAACACTTCAAAACTGAGCGAAAACGTTCCATTTTTATTTCTGAGAAAAACTTGTGTAATTTAATTATATTCTAAAAATAGATGTATTTTGGTAATGTTTACTTAGTTTATGAAAGTATAGGAAAATTTCCCAAGCCTTGACGATGCTAACTGCAGACGCTATGAGTTTGTGTACATTAAGTAATTAGAATTTATAACTAAATATTTATCATATGTTAAAAACAGATTTGTCAGTAATGGTCTTAATTTCATCAAATTGTCTATTTTCCAAACTTGTTAGTGAGCGATTGATAATATCCGACCACGGGTGAGGTGTTTCCCACCACAGTCGTCGAGTAATGTCGCACTTGAGGTGACATTAGTGCTATCTGAAGTTCTCAACCTCCGACTCCAGCGTAATTTGGTTGGACGCAAGAGAGGCGGAAAAACGACCTTGCTGGAAACTTAATAACTCGATCTAGGATTCTTCTTTAGGAAGATTGAGCTCTACCTTGCTTCATACCCCGATCGGGGATGATTGGGCGGCCCTAAGTGCCCCAAGTAGTCTCCTCTTTAGAATAATCAGGTTATTTACTATCCATTCATTATCACTTCTGTCATTTTCAATTATTTGTTTACCTCTACTCAAAATTTCTGCTGGTTGCCTTCGATTGTTTTCGCCTTTTTAAGTTAAAAAAAATGTTTCGTTCCTGAATTGAGTCTTCATACTTGGTACTTTTGAGTGCTCTTGTGGAAAAGTGTTCTAGAGGCTTGAAATCTGCTTTCTGGCCAAGGTATTTCGAGTTGACAAGGTGGGGAGAAACATTATCATCCTCGGTCTTTCTTCTTACTCAGATCCAATATTATTTCTACTTTTGTCCCTTCTCAATATATTTATTATCCCGCTTAGTGTACACGTTCTCGTTGGATTATACAAGTTTCTTTTCGTTCTCATTGATCGAGAAAATGACTTGTTTGAGGGATCAAATTCGTGTTAGAGAGAAGATCAATACGTAGGCGGGCGTAATTCAACTGCTATTTACATTTGAAACCTTTTTTTTGGAAGTATAATCGTCGTCGAAGGTCTGCGTGCGATGCGCAAGCTCCTCCTATAAAATGATAAAATTAATGTAGATCAGCTTCGAGGATAAAACGAATCAGGAAGATCTGGAGCAGCAGGAGGCCCCAGAGGTGTCGAACCTTGGCCTACCAACGTGTGGACACGCCCTGGTCCCTCGCCAACTCCTGACCCACTGTCTTGTGGATGTCTGACTGGACAAAGACTACGTAAGTAAACCCCTAACGCAAAATCTGTTGTGGCGACCGGCACTAGGCGAGCGTTATTAAACCGACGACTCGGCAGTTTCCTGCCGAGTCCAACTATGGAGTGTCGTAATAGTGGATCGAGGAATGCGCACCCCTTTCCCACTAAGCATCTTTTGTGCAAGTTTCTCTCTTATGTCCAACTTATTCTTTTTAAAGGCATGGTGACGTCATCGCCGAAATCTACGGACAACTAACTAGTAGGTAGGCAGAATTTGGATATATGTAGCTTGCCAAAGATGTCCTTTTGAGAAAGCATTTACCCTCATAAGACGAAGACGAATACACAGAAGAACATGATAAATGTAAAAGATGTCGGTAATACACTCGGTACTCTTAAGTACCCGGGTTAAAACAGTGCGCGCTGTTCGGTTTCAGGGATACGCATCCTTGGCTTTATCCTCTTTTTCATATACCTGTCCCTTTCCTCTCCCTCACCTTTTAGAGGCTTACAGATGAGTAAGGAACGCCTACTAATCAAGGCATAGGCAAACGGGGAAGGCTAGGGTGTATAAAAAAGCACCGAGTGTTAAATATGTGGAATTTTTTTTTATTTCGATACGAGTCTAATTCTCTTTTGATATGAAGTTAATTGGAAAAGGTGAAATGAGATTGCTAAAGAAAATGGAGACAAAGCTGTCTTCCTTTCAGCGTAAACGCGTTTCCACCCCGAAACAATCTCTTGACTCTGCTCTTTGAAAAATGTGTAACTGAAAATAGGTGATCCTGTACTTCCCCACCAGATGGTAGCTGGGTAGGAGTGCAACATCACCCCCGCCCCCCACCTCCTGAGCCCACGCTTCTAAAATATGCGTCCTCCCTCCCTCCAACCACAAATATTTGCACCCAAACTCTCTAAGGGTCCAAGGAAATCGGGAAAAAACTGGGCATGCTGACCTCTGTCGTATTAACTTTTGGCAACAAAAGTCCCAACCACCCACCGCAGATCCAAGACTGAAAAGAGACACAGACACGCTATACACAGAGAGACAAAGAGGGGTTATACAGACGAAAGATGGAAGGGGGAAATCAAGAGGTCGAGAATATTTTTCTTACAGAATGAAATCGGTATAAATGGAAAGGGAGGGGACAGTATTGGAGAACACTTCGTGACCCCTTCTTTCTCGCCAGGGGTATGTGGTTATAAATTTCCCATCAGCAGGTTCTGTGACGGAGGAGATAGTGGGTATGTTGTACTGGGAAGACGGAAAGGTAAAAGCAGCAGTGTTGTAATTGGCTATAGGCGTGATGACGTGTGTAAGATCTACCTACCCCCGCGACGGTAGGCACAGCCCATCCGCCAATATACGGCCAGTCCCTTACAGACGCTGTAGTTTTGTGTCCTCTTCGCCGGGAATGAAACCGGAACCTAGGCACTAGAAATCCAATTCGTTATGCACCAGACTAACGAGAGCTCCAATAGACATGACATAATTAATAAACGAATATAAAATGGGCAAAGATGGAGTGCGGCGACCAAGAACAGATCTAACTTCATGAATGCATGCATATGAGTGCAATGGTGTTAATGGCCCACATTTCGAAATTTGCCCTTAAATAGCCCAAGAATGTCCTGGCCTTGGTTCGTAGGCTTGAATTCATGTGTTCTTTATCCGAACTTATTCCTTTATGCCTATGATAAGCTTTCGAGGCTCTTCCGGACTTTGCTCGATTAAAAATTTCGCCTTTCTTGTTTTCTATATTTATCCACCCGCTTCTTTTGATTGGTGTATCTCTCTTAATTCTTTCTCTATCGAATAAAAATGCCATCTTTTTACACAAGTTTCACTCAATCTTTAAAAAAAAGGACGAACAAATGGGCTCTCCATTTAATTAACATTTTTTTTTGTAACTTTTCGTTTGGTTATCATTGTTGGTAGAAGTGTGTTTGGTTAAGGGGCGGGGGATTACTTCTCCCGGTTGGGCGAACGCCGACGTTTAGTAATTAGCGTTATCATTTGGGATTTCTGATAAGAAAGTTTGCTTAGCGGGTTCGAGAAAAGCAAATTATAGTCGAAATGTATGCTTGGATTCGCCGTTGTGTGTGTGTGTGTGTATGTGTGTTGTGGAACTTATATCCCCTTCTGTTTGACGCAGTCTTTTTTTTTATTAACATACATAATATACCATCGGTTGGATGAATAGGAGGAGGTTACTCTTGAAATTCCTTAGGATGGAATTTTTGTGATTTATTTTTCTTTTCTAAGTTATTATTTTTGTATAATTTTAGCGGTCCAATTTGAGGGCTGCCAAAGAGGGCGCAAGCCGCTTTTTTTTAACGAGAGGTGGAGGTATTGTGGGGTAGTAGTATGTCTGACAATGGCCCCTTCATAAGGAATCTGGTTATTTTTGTTGCGAGTGGCACATATCGCTGGATAAGTAAGGGGAGTAGCTCACTCTAAGTGAGATCCTAAGAGCCTCTTGACCAGAAACTGTTTGAGAGCGAGGTTTGTGAAGGAAGTGGGGGTACGTGGAAATGTGAAAGAAGAGACTACATTGGGCGCTCGGGACCAGGTGGCGCACAGCTCCCCACAACTGGCTCAATCCATAATTAGCAGATGCCCCACGCGTTGGAGCCGGGAGGGGGGGGGGGTACTAAGGGACATGATCGCGGCAGCAATGAACCCTTGGATTTTTATCTCCCTTTGCGTCATCTCTCGGGTTTCAGTCTGATTTGGTGACCCACCCACCCCGTCTCCGATGCACATACGTACGTGCCTCTTAAAGTCCTCCCCTTTCTTAGTCGTTGTTGTGTTCTGTTGCATCGAGTCCTTGAGCTCGGGGTTTTCCACCTCTTGCAGGCGATCCGGAAATCATTAGTTCGGGTTCCCTTTGTGAGGGGGAGACGGCCCTCCAGAGTGATGTTTCGAGGTCATCTTTCTCGAAACGAAACCCCACGATTCCGTTTTTGAAAATAAATACGGGGTGGCAATCGCCTCATATTCTCTCTTCATTGTTCCCTCGGCGCGGAGTTCAAGGTCCGTGTACCCGGTCCCTTTTCGGACGAACTTGCGCTTGTAATATTATACGCAATCTCAGCACCAGGTCATAGGATGGCAAGCCTTGCTATTTATTGCATTTGTTGTTATCTTTTACTTTTTTATTATTATTCATGATGTCTGAGCACTTTAAGGTTGCTTCCTAAGTCCAATGGAAAGCACTATGCTAAAGTGATTTCAGATGGGAAGCAATACGTTACTAGTGACGGATAAGTGCTGCAAATGTCAAAATAACATAACATAGGTTAGGTTCCATGCTACAGGTTATATGCTAAAGAAGCCTAAGTTAAGGTGGTCGCTGTTGCCTTCTTTTATCCCCTTCTTTCATCTCTGCTCCCTCATTCTTTATCCATCGAGATAAATACCCTCCTTGGTCACACCACTCTTCCTTTTTTACCCACTTAACGATATCGTTTCTTTGATCGTGAATAAGATGCAGAAATGGGCTCATATTTTCTCATGTTTAGTATCAAGCAAAGCAGCAATCATCGGAGGCATCTCCCCCAACCAAGTTGTTTTCAAGGTTTATAAAACTCTGCTGAGCCTCCTTTCTAGCTCTTTCAGCTAGATGCCTGGATTTAGAAAATGCATTTGAGGATACGGATTAGAGGGCGTTGGGGCACACCGGCCCATTCGCCGGATGGAGGGTCTAGATTCGGATCGCCTTGACGCCGGCTACCAAAACGCTGTTGATTCCTGTGGTTCGAATCCCGCGTTAATTGTTAGATCCCCACTGAAAAATAAAAGGCATCTTTAATGAGTTCAGATCGGTAGTGAAACTCCTACTGAATCCCCTTTTGGCCTTTCCATCTTCTTTTTAACGCCACATTTCATGCCCGGCTTTATGAGCGCTTGATCGTGCCCATGACTACTCAACGAAGGGTTTGGGGGCTGAGACGTCGCCATTTATCGACTTCTTTAGGAGTGCCCCCCCCCCCTTGCTCATGCTTCTATTTTATCACTGCAAAGGACAGAACCTCTTTGGTGCCCCCTGTCTAAAGAGTCTGGTTTAGGGCGCGCGTTACTGCGTTGCTCTAGCGGACCTCTAGTCCGGGGCCACACTGCCGCCCCCACCCCTCTTCCCTGCTAACGTGTGGTTTCGTCCACGTTTTTCTCAACAAATTAAGGCCTTTCTATGGTACAAAAATATGGGGGCTTCGATCGCCGAGGTGCTGCACAGTACCTTGCATAGTATAATACCTAACGGCATTCTTTTCGTGTTAATTTTCCTTACGTTTATTTTTCATATTATTTTATCTTTCATTTTCTTTTCTTATTATTCCTTGAAATTTAAGATGTGCTTCCCCTCGGATGGTAAATGAAGTTACTAGGGCAACAAAACTTTTCATCCTCTACCATTTTTTCCATTTCTATTAATTTCCATTGACCCCTTTCTTTTCTCCTTTTCTGTCCATCTTTCTTTACCAATAAGTGAATTCCTGTGTTTGCATAAGTTTCCTTCGTAATTACCAAATAAATCTAGGCTTTTTTCAAGGTATAAATGATCGAACTACAGCAACCCTTACCCCCCCTCTTTTTTTTTTCTCTCTCTCTCTCTCGTTCTCATTTCAATACATATTTCTTCCTCCATTCTTTGAGATGCCCCTGTATAAATTGTGTTTGGCGTGGTGCAGGAGGCAGGTGTAGGGAAAGGAATTCGGGGTAAGGGAAGGGGAAAAGGCGAGATTTGTTTCGAGATGTGGTTTTCTTGTGCAGGGCAAGTTTAGGAAAGATTCAAATGCTTTAATTTTATCGAGGTTTATTTGTTTAAAGTTCTACTTTCTTATGCTTTAGGGAAGCGTGTGTGGCAGTCGTGAAAGGAGAGCTATTTCGTCCCTGCAAGCGTGGAATGGGGTTAGGAGAAGTGTTTAATTACCTTGTCCTCCCCATTTTCTTTTTCTTCTCTGTACCAGGAATCGAAACTTTTGGGGAAATATAATCAATGCAAGTTTATCATTACATGGTCCACACTCCCAAACTCTGCCCACACCTGCACAGTACTTATCCAGTGAGTGGAATGCGCCAGCTGCCTGCCCTCTAAAAAGTCTCCAATTGAAAATAACTTTGAAATTACTGCAAATGTAGCTCGTTATGGCTCTAATTGTGTGATATTAGGTATAATTATTGACCTTTGTTCCCTGATGGGGTCATCCCGCGGTTATCCCATTACAACTGGCGGTAAAAAATTTAAAGTATTCCAGTCACGATTCTATTATTACCCCCCCATCCCCATCGCCCACGCAAGGGTGAGTCTATGCCTCACATCTTTGAATCCCTGTGCTCTTTTAGGCTAGGGTGTTTCTGGGTGACATGAAATTCTCCTCTGCTTCCTCTGACTTTTCATTCACAAAGTAGTTCCTGTCATCCACGAGCCAATGTACTTTTATCCGATTTGTTCCGCTGTTCTAACCACACTAAGCGCATTTGTCCCCATTTCTAACCGTTAATTATAATCATCTTTCCCAGTAGGTTGATTTCCACGCCGCAAAGAATCCTGGAATCTAAGTTTAGGGTTGCCCGAAAGGATGCGAAGAGAATGATTTTTTAGGGAAGAAAACGCGAAACTTTGAAAGGGATCAAAAGGAGGGAAATATTTTCTTCTACATAGTTTGTCTTTCGTGGTATTCCAAGTGAGATCGGCTGCTGGCCGATATGGTCATATGGGATTAATCGACAATGTTTGCAATGGAGTGTTCAAAATGAGGTGGAAATTAGAAATTGGTTATTTAATGTTTATAGCTATGTCGTATATATATATATATATATATATATATATATATATATATATATATATATATATATATATATATTATATATATATATATATATATATGAACACAGGCACAAAAAATACATACGCCATACATAGCTATAAACATTAAATAACCAATTTCTAATTTCCACCTCATTTTGAATATTCAGAAGTTCTATTTGACTTCTTCCACGCGCGCGTGAAAGAAGTAAAATAGAACTTTTGGGTGTATCTTTATATATATATATATATATATATATATATATATATATATATATATATATATATATATATATATATATATGTGTGTGTGTGTGTGTGTGTGTGTGTAAACTTGTTTAAGAAAATATTCAATACTCCCACCTTTTTTTCATATTTCATGAACCATTCATTACTAGTTAACGGAATTTGAAGGCATTGAAAAGAATGTATTACTAGATAACACTAACAACTTTGATACACAAATAAATGAGTAATAACACCTTTTTGTGAAGATTCGCAACCCAAAAGCATTTATACGATATCATTTTCACATTCATATGTTTAATTAATATGATTTAAATTATGGCAAAGTTTCGAAGTCACAGGAATAGTTTTTATGACCTATTTATAATTTGGACTTGTCAGGAAAGTGGAAAACCTTCTAACAACCATCTCTTCGGCATCCCAACCACGACAGTCTTGAATTCTTTATTTTAGAAACTATCATCATGGCAAAAGGTAGTGGTGTTTTCCGACATCAGATCAAGAATAATTACAAAATTCAAATCTAAGATAAGCTACAAGAAGATTTCTGAAGAACCCAATGCCCCTAAATCTATAGCGCAGAACGTTTAAGGAATTGGGGGTAACTGCAAATCTCCCTCGTTCGGATCGTTCTTGGACGGATTCTTCTATCGATTAAAAATAACCTACGAATGACTTAAAAGGGAGATAAAGGATCTGTTAGGAGAGGAAGGGCCTCGGTGTTAGTTTGAATAGTATCCAATATTTTGCATAAGGCAGAAATGCATCGAAGTCGTAAAAGGAAGACACGTTTATTGAAAAGAAACATTTATTTAAAAGTTTGATCATTTGGAGAAATTTTTCAATTTTTGAAGCCAGGTGTTATTGTCGTATGAAACGAAGATTGAGAAGAATGTATCAATAGCCCCCCCCCCCACCAATTTCAATGTTTGATAGACAAAGGAATAATATAATACTGAAAATTCACAACCACAAAAATTATTCATACGATATCATTTTAGATAGTAGAGGTATCCCTACACACACTTACCACTGTAAAACATGTAGTTAGAACTATTGTTATGGCGTTGTACAGATCTGAAGAGTGACGCTCACAAGTTTGACCTAGGAAGAAGATTAGTTTTTAAACACGACAACGACCCCAAACACACCTCAAAATTGGTTTCTTTCTGGTTTAAGGAAGCTAAAATAAAGGCGTTTTGGGATGGCCATCAGTTGCCTGACTTCAACGCGATAGAAAAGACGGCTTGAACTGGAGGTCTGCGTTCATGCAAACCCACAAAATATCGATGAATTGTAAAAAATTACAAAGGTGAGTCGGGCAAAATTCCATCCGGTTTGTTTGAACCGAGCAAAAAACTATAATAATCGTTTGAGGAGTGTCATTAAGCAATGCGGTTTATATAATTGACTATTACTTTCAAAATTGTATACGGTACGAGTAATTTTTCTTGTTTTTTTTTTAAATTATTATTTCTTTATTTGTCTAACTTGTAATTTTGTTGGCGTGTCTAGGAATGCATTACTCTGTATGACTCCAAATTTTGTTGACTTGCAATAAACTGTTCGTGAACTATGGATAAAATTTGTGGTATTATGGTATAGATATGGCTACTTTCTGGAAAAAGACTATAAATGTATAAAGGTTCTTTTTTGCATTGGCGGAAATTAAATTTTTTCCTGTTAAACCAGTGTTTCTGTTCGTTTGTACGTGGGAGTTTGTGACGTCGTGCTTGTGCTCCCTCACACTAGGTGTCTTTTTTTTATCTGCACGTGTGCGTTGTGCTGTATCATTGGCCAGTTTTTATAAATCTTCTGTGTGCATAACTCAATTTCTCCTGGGAGTTGTGTAATGTATTCATCAAACGCCGCGTTTTATTACGCACAAAAGAAGTTTCGTTATTAAAAATGCAAATTGTTTTTGCGAGACGCTCTGCCAACGCATGTGGCGAAAATGCGTTGCCTGCTGCATATCAGGATGGGAGGAGTGGGGTGGGGTATATTTTTATTTGAGATAAGAAAGGAAAGTTGTGTAACCAACGATGATATTTTCATTCAGGGGAACGCGCACAATGGAGGTGGGATTCTATAGATGAGGAAAAGGGGTCGTTCAAAGAAATTATAGGGATGAGTTGAAGCCTAACGATGATGTTATTAGTAAATCAATCGATCTTGTAATTACTCGAGTTCTTTGGGCGTTTCATAAACCCCCACAGGACGAGATTTATACGGAGGACAAAATATATGCCAACGCATTAACTAGACCTTTAAGATGGCGTCTTTCAAAATTACTCTTTTGAGTGGAATGGAAGAAATGTTAACATGTTTACACTTTAGTTAAATTTCAAGTCGATA
>OZ018324.1:97033392-97258892 GCA_963969495.1 Ceratothoa steindachneri
TTGTTGGAGTCGCTATGGGTTCTCCTTTGGGAGTTCTCTTTGCTAACTTCTATATGGGAGCGATCGAAGAAAGGGTTTTCTCAAGAGTTCCCAAGCCCCACATCCATTGCAGGTACATAGATGACATTTCCATTAATGTACAAACAGAAGATGAAATACATAAGCTGGAATGAGCCTTTAAAGAATGTTCTTCCCTCAACTACACCATCGAAGAAAGCCAAACAACCAATTAAAATTTTTAGACATCCTCACTACCAATATTAATGAAACAATAATGACAAAAGTACACGTTCAAACCACCAACCCGGGACTTTTGCATGAATGCAGACAGGCGAATGCCCTAAACGTTACTGAACAAGCGTGATACCATCATGTATTTACCATGCCTTCACCCACTGCACTACCTTGAAGGATACACACAATGAACTTGAGAGAGCCACCCAGGTACTCGTTAACAATGGATTCTCCAATAAAGAAATACAGGCACCTATAAGAATTAAAATGAACCGATGGTACCTGTCAGAACCCCAGAAGAACCGAAATACAGACAAGGAAAACATTATATAACTCTTTGGGTTCTTTAGTAAGGGTTTCAGCTTTTCTGTAAAACTTAGTTTTGATCTCATCACCATCATATTTTATGTTCTGACAAGAACTCTTCCCTTTGCTCTTGCTCCTCGCTCTCTCATGGATCTTAGGAGGCTGGGAGCACTCTTGTTCATCCTCAGATGAAGAAGCAGAGCTTAAGATGTTAGCCTCAGCCTGCTTGATTCTTCTGGCTGATCTTTTCTCACTCGCTTCCCTTTTCTTCCTGGCCTCAATTCTGGGGTCCCTGTGTGGGGACGTTTGAGGAGCTGGGGTTGATTCCGGGATCATGTTTTTTTCTTTTCTTTTTTCTTTGTTTCTTGGGAAAGCATCTGGGGAACTTCCCCTGATGGTGGGTTCTCCGGAAACCACATCTCTGCTAAGCCATTGTTCTTGAACATGATGTTTACCTCTTTAGCGAAGCAGCCCGGGTTTGTCAGATTCCGGACATGGGCATATAGTATGCAGGTGAGGATTTTAGTCGAGTTTTTATCCTCCTTGCCTATCTTCAAGTATGTTCTCTAGACGACACGATGTATTTTCAATTTGCAAATGACATGACACAAATCGTCCCTAGCTCCTATATGAACGCCGGAGTTCAAGCAAGGGATACAGCTGCCGAAATAAACAACATTAACAGATATAAAAGGATGTGTAAAATTAAAACCAACTGCCAAAAAATCTAAATAATCCCAATGAACCGACGGAAAATAGATGACATCGTGAACGACGACCTATACCCGTACTCGGAAGAGGGCAACATCCTTGGTTTACGGTTCACAAAGTCTGAATGCAAAACGCACATCAACACCAGATTCTTCCTAGCCAAAAGGCAACTTCGGAAACTATACAGGTTCCGGAAACTTAACGCTCCAAACAAGAAGCTATACACTGCCTTGGTACGCTCCGTCTTGGTGTACCCGGCAGTGATAACGCAGATGGAAAGTTGTACTTCTCAGGACGATACAGAGAGTAGAAAATTAAGCCACCCTTCTAATAGCTGGCGCTCGAAGAAACGACCGTATTAGGCAAACAGACCTGCACGCAAGAGCAGAGCTTAAGCCAATTAATACCGAAGTTCAAAGGCTAGGGAGAAAGACTTGGAAAAAGATAGAGCAAACAATTATACCCACACTCGACAACCTCAACATTGCAATCCCGCAGCAGAAGCGACACAAAATTGCAAGGTCAGCATTATTCCCAATCGGAATAAACTGCGCGGGAGAGGCAATAAACCCGATTTTTAAATAGCAAAGATCGAGAAATACGAACGTAAGACCAGAGAAAACCAAGAAAGAACAAGCAATATAGACTTAAACCCCAAAATGAAAATCGAACAAAGAAGAGATATAACGTATTAGACCACATAAAATAAATAAATAAAAGGACAAACAATAAAAAGAGGCGAAATGCTCAGAAAAGTTGCAAATAAACGATAAATAAATCAAAATAAAACTAAACAAATGAAGCGAAGAGCCCTTCAATGGAAAAAATAAAAAAATAATTTAAAATAAAAAAAATAAAAGATGCAAAGAGCCCATCAAAAGAAAATGAATTTAAAAGTATAAACTAATTTAAGAATAAAATAAAAAATGAAAAGAGGCGAAATGCCCACAAAAAGAAAGAGAAATAAAAATAAAATAATAATAGACGAAAATGAAAACAAAAGAAGCAAAATGCCAACAAAAGTAAAATTAGCCTAAATAAAGTTTGCAAAATATAACCTTGAAAGGCTAGAAAGCTACGACGGAAGAATAAATTATATATATATATATATATATATATATATATATATATATATATATATATATATATATATATATATATATATATATATATACAGCCTTGGCCAAAAGTATTAGGCCACCCTACTGCTATCTCAATGTTAAATGTTAATGAAACACGTGTGCATGGTGGTTGATGGTATATTACACAATATACATTAGTTTAATATCTAGTTGACCCTCCTTTAGCTTCAATTACCGCTTTTTTACTGTACTGTACATATGTATGTAACCAATTTCGTGTAAAACCAACCTCCACAATTAACTTATTTTCCCTTGATTATTCCAGTGTTTTATGCTAAAATACGTTGTAGATACAGTTAATAAACATTAAAATGCCTAAAACAAGGGAGGTGAGTGAGTGTGAGCGAGGTCAAATGGTAGCTCATCATAAAGATGGAATGTCTCAAAGGCAAATTGCTCAAAAGATGAAATGTTCTTGATGTGCGGTGCAAACGACTCTCAAACGCTCCAGAGAGAGAAAAGATATGAAGGCAATACAAAGAACATGTAGAAAAAAGGTTACAACGCCTCGTAATGACAGATCCATCATCCGTCAGTCGCTCAAAAGCAGGAGAAAAACATCGTCAGAGCTCTGTGCGGACTTCGACGAGGCAAGTACATCACAAATATCAACCAGAACTGTTAAAGATGGCTTGTAGAGTACGGTCTGAAAGGCTGTAAAGCCAGGAAGAGGCCATGGAGTTCTGAAGCGAATATGAATAAACGTCTTCAGTGGGCCAAAAAACACTCAAATTGGACCAGTGAGTAATGGTCGAAAGTCACATGGTCTGATGAAAGTAACTATCAGGTAAGATAGTACAAGTATTCAATCAACATATAAACTCAAAATATCTGGGGGGTTTTTACCAAAATATATAAGAAATATCCCACATAAGGATAATATTATCGTTCATGTTTTTTACTCAGGCTTTCGGCACATCTGGTGCAACTTTCGTGCGTCGCAGAGTTGGGGAAGCATATTAGGCTGAATGTCTGGTACCAACCGTAAAACAAAGATGTGGTTCTATCATGTTGTGGGCCTGCATCTCTGCCACAGGACCCGGAGAAATGTTTTTATGTCAGGGAAGGATGAATTCAGCTACCTATGTTTCCATGTTATCGGATGTTTAAGAGTCATCAATTGCTAAATTACATCCAGGAGTGTCGAAAAACAGTATCTTTCAACAGGACAACGCTCCATGTCATGCAGCTAAGAATACTCATCAATGGTTTGTTCCCATGGACTGGCCAGCTCAATGCCCCGATCTAAATCCGATCGAACACCTATGGGGAACTCTTGGTAAAGCTACCAAGAACACGACAATTAAAAATAAAGAGCATTTGCACCAAAACTTAGAGAAGAATGGAATAAGATTGCGCCTAGCACCTGCAAAAATCTAGTTGATTCTATGCCTAACCGTATAAAGGCGGTAATTAGAGCTAAAGGAGGGTCTTGGAGTTCTCGGTTTGATATTCCATGGTAAAGATTTCAGGGCACTTGAATGATTTAAAGTCGTTAGAAACAGGGGTGAAATGGCATCCCGAGGTTGAAGTTTCTTCTCACTACTCAAAATGAAAACCAAACCTACCACTAACACTCTCCTTAATCTTCAAACGTCATTAAAATTTATCTAACCCTGTAAACACATGCACATTTTTGCATGCGGTACATTTGCATTTAAATAAATAATAGATTAAATGTACCACCTACTTGAGTGCTTACACCATTTACACGAATTTGTTCGGGAATTTTCCAATGTAACAAGAATTTAGGGATGGTGAGCTTAGTTGAGGCACTTCATTTTATTCAGACAGTCTTGCTCATTAGTCTTGGTTTTCCCTATGTTCATTGACATTTTTAATTGCGGCGAAGCAAGCAAATAGGGGTCATGCACATCTCGTGTTGTGTTTATCTTCTGTCCGCGAGTTGCTGGCTCAATGTAGCCAGCTAAAACCAATGCTACCAAAGGCAATTTAGGTCACTGAGTTCAAATATGATATAAGTTGACCACCAGCTGGCGCCGCCTAGTGGCTAGAAGTGCTAAATCGGCTATTTTCGCCTCAGGTCCACTAGATCATGTCTAGTTTTTCTTGGTTTGAATGTTCAACTATGATTCTTCCCTACGATTGAATAAGGCAAGGATCAAAGTGAACGTTACACCCCCCCCCCCCCTCAAAAAAAGAAAGAAAACAACAACAAAATAAATAAATGACAGACTCCTTCAGTGAACCCAAGCTCTATTGAGAGCAAAGTTTTCGCTCACACGAAAAAAGTACCGCGCGTTTTTTCCCGCCCATTTCCCCAACTCTCCTGACACTGGCGAACAAACTTTTTGAAATCCTCATAATGCGTTCCGCTGATTCGAAGGATGTAAAAAGAGGCCGGAAGAAACAGCCGTAATATTTGCATGCATTGTAATAGTTTTTTTTTAGTATTATCGACCCAAACTTTCTGAGATAACCCGTGTCACAATTTCGCAGTCTGCTGCCCTCCTTGTTGGTTTGGGGACTGATTCTGGCGTGTAGGTGTGTGTCCGCTCTCGTGTACGTACTCTCTCTTTGGACACGTTATTTTCTCGAGTGTGATTGTATTTTGTTGAAAGATTACGTGTTTTGTGTATGTGTGTAAATGTGATCCATTCTACGACCTAGCCGAATTTATGCCACATTATAAATGGTAAGTCGCCAGGTAGAGTCCCAGCTCGGGTTGACTCGGTAACTGCCATACGTTGTAGATGCCCGTGGTTCGGACCACACGTTAATCAGTAGGTCCTCAATGCGAAAGGATCTTTGAAAGAGTGCAGATTGGTGTAAAAACCCAATTTATCATAACCTTTGTATTCGTTTTCCCTTTCCATTCTCTCTCATCTCTAAGCCCCTTGTTCATGTTCATGGTCTGTTTTTTTTTTGTGTTTTCGTTTTTTTTTTTAATAAATCTGAGACCGGCCGTAGAGCGCCCGTTCCAGGTGGCCATTCCCGCCATAATAGTGTTTGTTCCCTTCATGCCGGACTCCCGTTTTAATATCAGCGAATGGAGATGCATTTCTGTGTTTTGCATTCGTATGGCGCGAAAGACGAGTGCTTCGTGGGCCGCCCCGTAATCGCTCCCTTGGGCTTCTTTAATCTCGTCCTTGCAACCCCTCTCTCTTACAGGGCCAGCAATTGGAGCCCCGAATTTCAGGGGTGTCTGTAGAGCGCGGGAATTCGGGAGCAAACGGCACAAGAAAGCGGATTTGATTAGATGGGGGCGAAGGCATTTTTTAGAGGGATGAAATGTGAGGGAGAAAGGGGGTAGATAGAGAAGGAAGATAAGTTATGTAATCATAAGGGTAGTACGGTTAAAGGTGTGACTTGTTTTTTTATCGGTGTGGGTGCAGATCATTTAGAACCCTTTTCTTGCACTTTTATCATTCCCTTTAATTATTCTTATTCCTCTGCTGTCTTGTTCGTATCGCACTGCTTTGCCTCCTTTTCCCGGTCGGTCTTAGGCATTTTAGTTTTCAAGATGATCAACGCAGGGGGAAACGATCTACTAAATCACCCAGCTACCCCTACAGGGAATACCACTCAATAGTAACCTGTAACTATTTTAGCCTGTAATCTATTATCAATTGTTTACTCTGTTCACTACAGGGAAACCATCCGCCTCAACGTAAGGTCTCAATAACTATCCCAGGACACTGTTAGTTGGGCAGGTTTAGGAGAGTTGCACGCCCTCCTGGTCCCGAGTGCTCTAAGTAGTCTCTTTCGGCTACTCTGGATTTGTATCCATTACACATTCTCCATTTAACTAACTAATTAATTTTATTACTGACATGGCCAGTGGTTTTCAAACGGGGTGCCGCTTTAGCCAACTAAACGTGCCGCGTGAGCGATCAATCATTTTTAATAGGCCTCAATTGCCCTAAAGTCTGCATTTGAAACATTTATAAAAACTATAACGACACTTGAAAGTATTTTGAACCTAAACTTCACGGCAATTTGCAACATAAACACAACGAAAAGAGAAAGATTGCAGTCAGTGAATGAAGAAATGAGAGTCGCTTTGTCAACTCTAAGTCCCAATATTAAAGAATTATGTGATACTCTTCAAGCTCAAATTTCCCATTAAACTTTTAAAGTTAAGATTTATTTATTTTCATATTTTTATCTCTTATTTCGATTATATTAGGTTAAATGTAAATCGTAGTTAATATGGAAGTGTTTTCCACGTAATTATGTATTTATACGTAAATTATTTTATATTGGGGCGTCACGGCTGCTTCTAGCTAGCAATTAGAGTGTCATTATAAAAAAAGGTTGAAACTCACTGGACCTGGCAATCCTAAAATAAAAAAAAAGTGTGGTTCCAATAAATTTCAGCATTTCACTCCTAAAAAAATGAAATTCACTTGTACCTTAAGGCGATTTTGCAAAAGTTAAAGAAAGAAAGTAGAAGTGCTGTAGATATTAGGGTGTAGTAGGCTTTGGTATTGAAGTTCGTGGTCTTTCTTTCCCATGAGTAACCGATGTTTTAATACCTGTGACGTATCGTGAATGATAGTGGGAGAGATGAAGCAGATTGCAAACACATGGTATTGAGTGTGAAATGTCAGGAAACTACGTGGGAGTATGTTGTTTTAAAACGGGTATGTATTGGAGTGAGATTATACTCGTAGTAGAGAGTAGAAGGAAATATCTCGAGTGAGAGAGTGGAAATGGCCAATTTGAGAGGGTTGTTTGCTGTGCAAATTGTAGATAGAGTAAGTAAAGAATGAATAAGTGGTATTTATTGCGAGAAGGAGGTTGTGGCTGCGTTTTTTGAGCTGGTATAGGCATGGAAGAAGAATGGATGTAAACAGACTTGTGAAGACTATATACGAGAGGGAATGTAAAGGTGTGCGTAGTGTTGGAAGAACGTGTAAAAGCTGGATTTATTATGTGAAAGTGTTCTCGAGAGAATGAGTTGATTAGGGTGTGTATGATAAATGTGCATGGAGTGGATTTGTGAGGCGTCGTGTTAGGGGGCGTTCTGCCCTAGAATTAAACCCCGATGAGATGCTACGGCATACAGCGCCCCATTGTTATGGAGGGTCAATTTGTGGCTGTAAAAGGGCACACTTGTTTGAAAATGGTTGATGATGGTAATACTAAACTATTCAACTGCCGATTTCCAGTGCATTCGTTCAGCGCAAAACTGTGTAGGTCACTCGTCCACGGATGCTCGTATTAAATTATCACGTGTTTTGAGTATGTAGCGTAAGCAGTATTCACCTCTATATACATGCTGTTATTTTTTCAATATACTGGGAGTGTTTAAAAAGCAGCCGGAAAATGATAATAAACAAAAAAAAAAACACGAACATAAAGTTTATTTTTTCAATATAAGCGTAATATGACTCAAAACAAGTTTCTATCCTGTTTCCAACTTTCTAACCCTCGTGTAGAAATCAGTCTTTTGAATTGTACCGGGTTTTCAGCGTTGTTTTCACCTCAAAATGGTAGAAAATGAATCTTTTGGGTGTTTTTCTTCAATTTGGAAAACAAGAAAAAGACCATGGGAGCCATTGCTTCGATTGTCTTTAATATTCACGATCATATTGTTGCAACCATCTTTCATCACTAGTGTTTGTTGGAGAAATTATCACGTTTAGTATCCTATTTGCTTAAAATCTGAATTGAGATTGGCCCTGTTTACGAGTTAATCTCCTACTCCTATACCTGAGGAGGAGATCACTCTTTATTTTTAAATCGATGAAGAGGGAGTGAAAATGAGGTGAAAGGAGAGAAGATAGAACATAAAAAGAGATATGACAGTACGTTTACAATTTTGGAAATGGGGTGTATTTATAAAAAGACAAAGTGTATAAAAAAGACTATATAATGTAAAGTTAATCAAAATATGGGTGGAAACGAGGTAAGGCGACCGAATGAGGTGTGGGATTGGGATATCAAAAGTGGTGAATATGTGGGAGAATAAGATAGGATAGATAGAAATAATAGTGTAAAAGGAGAGATGATTGATGTGGTGATAGTGATGGGGGTGATGTCAGTGATGTGTGTGATGATGAGTGTGTGTGTACCAGGTTGCCTGGCAATCGCTCTATGTTGCTTTATTTTGCTTTATTTTACTTTTTTTTATCTCTTATCAACATAGGAGCTTTTGTTTTATTGGTTTCATAAATAGTTATTTATTCATTGTTTTCTCGTTCGAGGGAAGCGTTCGAGCCTTTGTTTTCTTTTTATCTTTAAAGTTTTCTTCTTTTCGTTACTTTATGATGATTTTTTATTTATTGTTTCATTTGGGAGTTCCTCCTCTAATTGGTGCCATATTTTCTTGGCACGCTCGTGTAGGAATTGATTGATTGGTTTTAACTTTGTTCTTCGATGTAGTTCTATTGATGGTACTCTTTCCAGTCTTGAGGTGTTAGTTAGAAATCTGGTCGCGGAATTTTAGACTACTTGTAATTTTAACATTGGCGTTTTGGATAAAGTGTTAATCAGGATGACGGGGTACGTTAAAATGGAGCGAAATAGGGCTAGGTATAGTTTTCTTTTGTTTTCTTCAGAGAGATTTTTGAATCTTTGTAGAGAGGAAAGGCTCCTTTTTGCTTGTGTAGTTTTTTGGTTCACATGCGTATTGTACCCGTCTTTGGAGAATTTTAGGCCGAGTACCTTACCCCCTTCGCTGTAGGGATAGTTGACGTGGCTGGCGGTGACTCAGTACGTCTTCCTTCTGTTCATTGGTATGATTTGAAATTTTGTATTTTGTTTTTATTTTGTGTGTATTTTCGAATTCATTTATATTTATGATCTATCTGGCAGTGCGCTTTGCGATATCCTTTGGGTTTTGTCTATCACTGGCCATGATCTGCGTGACATCGTCAGCCAGTTGGATATACATGGTGCTTTCCTCTAAGGGTTGAGGTAGGTCCCTGGTGAACACTGTATACAACGTAGGGCTGAGGCACCCACCTTGCGGGACCCCTGCTTTTAGAGTGAAAGCACTGCCAGTGTAGTTGTTGATGGTGATTTTCGCCTTCCTGTCTTCCAGATAGCTACACAAGATTCTGCTTAGGTTTGTCTCGAGACCGAGCTGGATTATTTTTACTTTAAGGCCTGGCACCCATACCTTGTCGAAGGCTTTGGCGACATTGCGGGGTGTCAAGTCCACTCTGTCGCCTCTTGCTATATCGACTGCGATTTACTCGTTAATGAGTGCTAGTGCTGTCTCTGTATCTCTTTTTTTTTCCTGAATTCCTTTTGTTCATTCTGCATATCGTTTTCTTCCGTGAAGGTCTTTAGCCTCTCATTGAGTAGCTTCTCCATTAGTTTGCCAATGAATTCCAACAGTGAGATCGGTCTATAACTCTCGATGTGGCCCTTGGGTTTTCCCGTTTTGGGAATGAATATCATCCTCGCCGTCTTCAAGGCTGGGGGAAAATGCCCAGTGTTCAGGCATGTATTGAAGATTTTGAGGAGTGGTTTTTGGTGATTTCGCTAATCCCTCGGTTTTTCTGTTTAAACGTTGCTAGGGCTGCTTTAAATTCTACTAGGGTGAAGGGCCTTCCCTCGTTCCTTTGATCGCGGGATTCGTCCACCCGTGTGAAGGTTGAATGTTCGTGCTCCCTATCTTGTAATTCATCTATTATGCGCTGTTCATGGGCCATATCGTAGTTTTGGTTCTCCTTCGGGGTAATAGAGAAGATTCTAGACCAATGCTCTCTAAATTTCTCTTCAATTTATCTGTTTTCATTCGTTGTGATTGCGCCTTCTTTCAGGTACATTTTGTCTTTAGGTATGGAACCTTTAAATTAGGTGTCACGCCCTGCAGGGTCCCATATATAGGCTAGCCTATATGGCCCCACAAGCCGTCAGTAGGTGTTCCTGACAGCTCCGGTTGGAAGGTGCGGAACACCCGGTCGGTTAAGTTTCTCTTGCTACGCACGTAGCGAATATTAATGGCGGCGGTCGCAAAGATTTTTGAAAACGCGACTAATGAAGGTCCGTGATGATTGTATGAATTGATCTCAATTACCAGTTTCGTTTCAGTAATATGATTTATTCCATAAGTGCTTCACACAAAATATGTTTCCTTTATTACTGGAAGTTGAAGGCTTGCTACATCAATTACTATCTTCAACATTCTCTCTTCTAATTGAACTGCAGTTTATCCATTCATAAAGTGTCGTTTTCGTGAGCATTGTCTCAAGAAACGAAAATATTCGTTGAGAATCCTTGTTGGTTTTAGGGGTTTACTTCTTGATATGGCGTCAATTCTACATTTTTTTAATTTAGGGCTAATCGAATTTACACAGGACTTCATACCTTGAGTATTTAGTTGAAACAACATTTTACATAATTTTTAACGTGGGTAGGTGGCATTTTACTGGAACAATCAATTGGTGCAAGTTAAAAAATTCAACCTTTCCATTTGCAATGCAGTTATGTGCAAGTGTGGAACCCCTGCCGCCTTGGTGGTGCTGGGATCCGGCACGTTGGTCTGCATTTCAGGAAATGACTTTGTTCGAGTCGAGCAGTTTAGGTCGGTTGGTGATACCGTTGTTTTTCTCCGGCAACCCCATCACCCTGGTCCAAGAAGCAATATATATTCATTGTTTGGAAGTAATTTCTTAATGTTGAGAAAATCGAGCTTCAACAAATTTGCTGACAGGGCCGTTATTGAGATTTCTGCCTCCTCAGAAGTCTCCGTGGAGACCGACACCTCGTCATTTAATTATACGTATTAATTTAGTATCGCGTTGATTTTTACTGGCCCTTTTCTGGCATTACAATATGAAAGTGCCAAACTAAACCTCAAATATTATTGGCAACACATCAAAACTGATGCTGTTACGAAGATACCTCCCTAATTGTCACCATTAGACTGGGCACGATGTCCTGAATGGGACACTAAAAATATCAGTCAGTTAAATGTATTTTAGGTGCAGTTTTGCACAACAAAAATATAAGATCTGCACACACACACTATTGCACGCATATAGGTACACAGGTGTCCACTAATAATTTTCTTTCGTCGTGCCTAGAGTCTTAAATTGCATTTTTGGTTAATTGAGACTTCTGGCGATTGGTCGATCCCGGTTGAAAGGAACTGAGAAGGGTCTTTACGGCTACATTTAACAGAGTGTGTTTAAATCATGCTGACACTTTTTGATCCTCGCATCTTTGATGTCTCGGTTCGATATTCCAATTTATGTGTCGGATGACGAACAGTACAGCGGTCGCTAGCGAATATTGCCTCAAGAATAGAAACGTGAGGTGGGTGGCAAGGCAGTTTTAAATGGAAATTTTCTTCCCCACGTTCTCGTTGTGTGCCTCGATATCTTCCTCTTCTCTCTTTTACGTATTTGTCCGGCTTCCTTGGGTGTGAGGGGGCCAATTTTCAGAGATTCGCGCGGCCTCCTGGTCCCCTCTTTTGGCTACTGGGCTATATCAATTACACACACTTTCTTAATCAATTGATACTTTCTTACTAATATTTCTTCCTAGACCGTCTGTTTTTTTGTCTATACAAGTTTGTGTGTGTGTGTGTAGACTTAGCTATTGCCCCTCTTCTTTCTCCGCCCAAAGCTGTTTTTCCTTCTAGCCAATCTTTTCTTTCTTCTATGCATATTTTCCCTGGAGGCCAAACGACTCTAGAATTTCCCCTTACGCTTGGCCACTTTGTGTATCCGCCTCACCCTTTAATTTTCCCCTTTGTTTAGTCATTTAAGGTAGATGAATTCATCTCCGGTGTTTTCCGCGTTCTCCTCTTTTCTCATTTTTGTTCTCATTTCTAAATTTATTAAATAGGAAAAAAAATATCTAAGGAATATTATGAAAATGTTTAAACCTATAAGGTAAAAACTTTATATAACGTCTTGGATTGATAGATATACACTTTGAAAAAAAGCTTTTTAATTTTTTATTAGGTTGAGGAATAAGTTCTTGCATTTTTTTAAATTTTGTGTTGATTTAAGTTTTGTTGACGTGATTTGTGCACATATTAAGGAAAAATACTAAATAATGAGAGCAAAATTTGCAAAGGTTAGGCTACGTCTCTTAATAGCGTAGACTATTAGGCTTTTGCTTAGGCTACGTCTTGAAGTTGAGTAATAAGTCATTGCGGTTTATTTGAAAGTTGTGTTAATCTAATTTTTGTTCTGTACCCTCAAAATGGAATGTCAAGTTGAAAGAAAGGCTCATTTTCGACACTTGTTATTCATTTTCAATCGAGACGGGAACAATGCAAACACAGCCAAAGCTCGTCGCGATATTTGTGCTGTGTACGGAGAAAATGCTTTATCAGAAAGGACAGCTCAATGGTGGTTTTCACGTTTCAAAATCGGTCATTTCAATCTTAATGACGAAGAACGTTCTGGTCGCCTCATTAAGTTGGATGAAGATCGATTAAACGACCTTCTTCATGAAAATCCTCGTCAATCGACTTGAGAATTGTCTGTACAATTGGCGTGTGATCAGAAAACTTTAGTGAATCACCTTCATTCGATGGGGAAAGTTCAAAAACTCGGTGCATGGGTTCCCCACGCTTTGAGCGAAAGCAACAAACTTCAACGCTCTACCATTGCCGCAGGCTTGCTTGCTCGTCACAAGGCTACTCGTGGATATAAGGACATTTCTTCACCGCATCATCACTGGCGACGAAAAGTGGTGTGTTTATGTCAACATGAACCATCGAAAACAATGGCTTAGCCCCAATAAAAAAAAAACACTTCCACGATTAAAGCAAGGACTTCATCCACGAAAGACGATGCTGTGTGTGTGGTGGGATTGTGAAGGCATCATTCTTTATGAGCTCCTTGCGAACAACGAGATTGTCAATTTGGAACTCTAAGTTCAACAAATGTATCGACTTGCCGAAGCTATTCGTGAAAAGCGACCACATCGACGTTATGGAGTCCTTCTGCAACACGACAATGCTCGTCCTCACATTGCCAATATGACAAAAGACGCCATGCAAACGCTTAATTGGGAAATCCTGACGCATCCTCCATATTTGCCAGACTTGGCTCCATCGGATTTCCATCTGTTTCGATCGCTCTCCAATAATTTGCGCGGCGTTTCATTCAATACTGATGTGGAATTAATAACCTGGTTAGACGAATTCTTTGAGTCAAAATCCACAGCTTTTTATTGCAGAGGCTTTGAAAAACTAGTTGAAGGTTGGGAAGAAGTCGTAAATAACAACGGAGAATACATTATTGATTAAATTGCATATTGTTATCAATTAAAAATGAAGTTTTTCTAAAATTGTTAATGGTAATGAATAAATTTGCTAAAACCGCAAGAACTTATTCCTCAACCCAATAGTATCCTCAATTGGAGGCTTCCCCTTTTTTTCGTGCAGAAAATGACTACATATAAAAGGATGTTGTCAAACTTGATGTGAAAAGGAGGCCTGTGAGCAGATGCAAGGAGGCCTCTTCTAATAAAATCCTCTGGTCTTTTGAAGTCATGTAGGCAATCAATATGCGTATGTTCCACCTCTCGTTGTCAATTTTCTTCGGTCGCATTGAAATTTGCAAACACGATCACTAAGCGTCTCTTAACTGAAAGAGTATTACAAAGTCAAAATTATTCCTTGAGTAGTGCGAATCAATAGGAAGGAGAGGTCTCGAGAACACGTGACCTCATTGATTGTATCCCAAACACCCAACACGAAGTGGATGGATACCTCTTTTTCTTGCTTCTATGATGTCACAAAACCATGGTATTGAGAGCTCATTTTAGAGAGAGTACCCTTTTACGGCTGTAAAGTGGATGTGACCGCAATTATCATTGCGACTCCGAAGCTGGGCTCCTTCAATTCTGGTACTTCTCGATCTCTCGGCAGCATTTAACACCGTTTACCACTCCGTTCTTCTCGACCGCCTTGTTGACTTCCCGTGTGTCCCTGGAACTGCTCTAAACTGGTTTCGATCTTATCTGTCAGTTCGTACCCATTCTGTGTACATCGGGGTGGGGGAGGGGGGGGGGTCTCTTGGCCAGTTGTTGTGTTCTACGGTGCACCTCAGGGCTCTGTCCTTGACCCGCTCCTTTAGCGTATGTATCTCCTTGCTCTTGGCCTTCTTCTGCGTCGTCTAGGACTATCCTTCCATTTCTATGCCAATGACGCAAATATTTCTCCTCTTCTTTCTGTTGTCTCCGAATTGGACACACTGGCGGGATGCACCGCCATTTGATGGAGCGCTCGCCTCCCAGTCTGGGTGATCTTCGCGCACGTTACCTGGGGTCGTTACCGCTTGTCACTTGTACCCGGGACTGATTCGTGCACACGGACCTGCGGACTATACGACTTTCTCGAGGAGGTTGGCCTCCTCCACTTTATTTGACTGTTTGTTGTAGGTCCCATGCTCTTGCGCCGGAGGGAGGCGGGCCTACCTCCGACGCCGGAGCTAGCTTCCTTCTTGTTGCCTTTTTGCTTTGCTTTTTTCGTTGTTTCTTAACATTTGACCTTTTTTATCGTTATTTGTTATTTAATATTACCTAGTCATAGGCTGTGGGAAGTACAGCGATTTTTGCCCTAGTAGGCAGTCGCCAGATGGGCTCCTAAAATTTTTTAAAAATCCTCGTTCCTTAACTCGTTTGCCACATACGACACGATTACTGAATGACTATCGGACAACTTCCTCAAAATCAACTATGACAACAATGAGGTCCTTTTGATAGGTACCTCAACAGATGTCGCTCGCTGTAAAAACGTAGTCACCTTAGGTGGTTACCCCATCGCGTTGTCTGACAACCAGAGAAACCTGGATATTTTTCCTTTGTCAGTCAACTTGATTTCAAATCTCATAACCTCAGTCGTATCCGATCCCACTTTGACCGAAAGAGTTTCGACATAGCCATCCATGCCTTTGTTACCACTCGCCATGGTTACTGTGACGCTCTTCTCACTGGATGCCCCAACTGGTTCCAAACTTTGCGGCACGAGTTCTACTCCGTTGAGGACGGATCTCTGATGACCCCACATCCTGCTCCAGAACTGAGCTGGCAGCCAATTATATTTCTATTACTTTTAAAAGACTCTTCACATTTAAATTCCTAAACACCGCAATTCCCCTTATCTATCCTCCTCACTGGTTGTGTCCAGAAAACAAAGGGCCCTTCGCTCGGGCAGTGCCTTCGTACTTTCGGTTCCTCGCACTCGTCTCTGCTGCATGAGTAATCGTGCCTTCTATGTAGTTGCCCCTAAGCTGTGGAATTATCTGCCCCCTGGCATACGTTCCTCTTTCTCGCTTGGCGCTTTCAAGCGGGCTATGAAAATCCAACTCTTCTGTCAGGCTAGTCGATGGACGGCGCGCTGCGAAGGCTTCAAAGTCTGCAAGGGTGCAAGATAAAACTTTTATTATTATTAATATTATATTATTATTATCATAATAACAACGACAATGACTGATCTCACTTATCAGTTTCGTTTTGCTGAAATGCTTTGCACATTGTATTTATTGGCTTCCTTCGTCCAGAATTGCTTCACACGATCGATGTGTTCTTTGTTCCTGGAGGTTGAAGGTTTGCCACATCGGTTGCCATCTTCAACATCCTCTCTTTTAATTGAACTGTGATTTACCTATTCATACAGTGTCGTTTTCTTGAGAACATTATTTCAGGTTGGTTCAACCTTTAATTTTTGAGGGAATCCTTGTTGGCTTTAGGGATGTACTTCTTGAAATGGTGTCAATTCTAAAATTTTATTTAGGACTAATTTTTTTAATATTTTGGTTGAAACATTTATATCACTTCTGACGTGACCATGAGCTATTTTCTGAGAACATTTTGAACGCCCCGCGTCTGCTGAAAGTAACGTATTCCCTTGTGTCAACTATGGATAAATTGGAATGTTTGTTATAGCTATGTTGGTATATGTTGATGACTCAGTGTTAGTGACAGCGTGAGAGGGATTTGGAAATGTTCTATTGACAGGGATTTTGTGACGAGGAAACTTAAACTAATGTAGAAAAGAATGAGGATTGGTCTATGTGATATTAGAGTCCTTGTTACCTTTGGACAAGCGCGGTATTATAAGTACAAATGAAATAAATGCGAGTACAATGATTTGAAAGCTAAAAACGTCCTTGGGTGATCAGAGCTTTACTGAATGCCAAGCGTTGATGGGAGGCTGCATTTGATGGGAACGTTGTTGTATGTGAATAGAACTATGGTATGAAAGGAAAAGGAAAAATCTAGAGTATGCAGAGCAAATAGATAATTTGCGAGGTATGCTCGGTGTGCGAAAGTTAGAGAGTGAGTAAAAGGTATTTATGGTGTCAACGCGGTTGTGACAGAGACCTCCCCGAGGTAGTATTGGAATGTAAAAAGGATATATCAGAGTGATTGTTGTGTCCAGGGTTGATGTTGAATTGAAAAACTGTGTAAAAGGTTGGTTGTTTATGTAAATGAGCGTTCGAGTCAGTAAGGGCTGACCGGGGAACTTTGCACGACTTTCAGTACGATCGGTGTGCATGAAGTAGGGAGGCATGCTTGGGGCCTTGTGCACGCGGATGAATCCGTAAGGTATGCGAGTCTGCAGCACAGCACAGCACATCATCGCTATGAATGGACAATTTGCGAGAGATAAAAAATATTGAGTCGCTTTCTCCTCGATACGACATAAATGTGTTTATAGTGGTATTGCTGCGCGCCAACCCCATTTTAGTGGGGAAGTGGTTGATGATGATAAGGGGAAAAAATACAAATTGAACAATGGCACTATGGACTAAATGATTTTTAGGAAATAAGTGCTCCCAATATACAGAAAATGGAATCTTTATTTTTGCAGCTTTGCGCTTATTATAATCTTGTAATTGAAGGGGAGGCTTGAAACACTGAATAAGCAAATATTGCTCCCATATAAAATGGGGCTTGGACTTAAATAGAGAACCTTCATTTATTTATGACTCGTCCGAGGGGGCGCTCACGTCTCCATGTTTAATTGCGGAGGGCTTCGTTGGAAAAAAAAATCTCTAGAGCATGTATACAAAGGTAGCTGAAGCCAAAACGCCTCACAATAAACTCTTTTGGACGGGAGTAACTTGAAAAATGGCTCTAGGACGTGAAATAACCTCACTTGAACATTTCCAGGAATGTAGCCCCGTTATAATAAGGATGGATTGCCTCTTGCAACACTCTATCAGGCACGCCTGGGACACACTTCTCATTCACGCCAAGGCAGTGACTGTATCAAATGGAGCAAGCTAAAGAGAAGTGTCAATTGGCTATTTGAACATTCACTATTGCCATTACAGGAGACGGTATCGTTTCCACCCAGCCGTGGGTCACACGCTATATACTCTTTTGTATTTTTAGTTGCGTGCACGCGACTATGTCAATCGGACTGTCGGATGGTAACCATTTTACTTTTCAATGAAAGTTTTGAAGGTCATAAGGTCAGGTCAGATGATGTTTGTTAATTAAATCTGTTTTCAAAACTATTGGAATAATTGAGAGCACGTGACTTAGGTCTGTTGATCTTGTTGAAAAGAGATTCTATCAGAAATATTTTCGATAGTATTTCTTTCAAACATTTTGTCCAATACGGATTGCAATTTGCTTTTGCATATCCTAATAGTTGACGCTTAAGCGGAGTTTTACTTATTTACTAACTAATCGCATTATGACCTATAATCTCGCTATCCAATTTTACTAAACGTTTTGATCCTCAACAGTGTGGCTGATTTTCGAAATTTTATGTTTCGTTCCCTTATGCAAATTTTAATGTTACTATTTATCCGCAGCGCCTTATTTGAATTATTAGACGCTCTAGGTTTTAACGGGTATTATTTCTCTATCTATATTGAGGAGAAGGAACGCTGAAATTCACTATACATTTACTAGGAGTTTTCAACGTTTAAAATTTAAAACTCCAAAGCGGGTAGGACAAAGATCAAAATTGCAAGATCTAAAATCGGAAAATGGAGAATATTTAAGAATATTTATATTAAATCTATTTATGCTGCGATCACTTTTACCAAATTACTATTACTAAATTCTCTTCGTTTGTCAAAATTGAGTCTAGGTTCGTTTATAAATTCTAGAAGACGATTTCCTTCGTTGTCCGCCGTTTTATTTTCCACATTTGGAAAGTTAAACTCACCGCATATAACTCTTGCTTGTTCTTTGCATAATTAAACTCGAGAGCGATTCAAAAAGAATAATACCATACTCTTCCGTTTGCCGTGGGAGCCTATAGACCACGAAAAAAAGGTTATTACTATTTATTACAAACTCGATAGCTAATATCTCAAAATATTAGTATTGATATTTTTCATTATGGTAACTACGGTTTTCTCTATAAAATAACGCCCCCTCCTTTTCCCCCGGACTATCGATCTCTATCAAATATTTTATAGCCTGGTAAGTTTAGCTCTTTAATAAGATCCCTGTTATAACTTTCCATCCAAGTTTCCGTGACTGAAATAATATTGATATCTTCCGATGCAACTAAGACCTTCAATTCATCAATCTTGTTTCTCAAACTACGGCCGTATCTGTAAAACAGGACAAATTTCGCTTTAGATGTCTAGAATGGATACATTATTATTACATACGTCCGTGGTAACCATTTTCATTTACGTGCTCTCCAGTCTCAGACGCAGTCCTGTCTGAAAATCCATAAGAGAATTTTTGAGTAATGTTCCTAGTCTTGTTGCTTCTATGCTGCTCAGGTAAAACCCCGTCTCGCCAGGATAGCTCACCATGCTGTAGAATTGGTTCCATAAATAGATGTAGTGTATTCCCTCTTCCTGGCAAAGGAATTTAAGAGGGTTTTTACTTTTTAAGAACAATTCTCTTCCGTAGAATGAATTGGCCATACTTAGTCTCTGACGGATGCCTGTAAATGTTAACTTCCCACACCTTTCAGATTTCAGAAAGGTTTTCACTCTACTGTGTAAGGCATATATGCGAAAATGAAACCTATAGGTATCACATATATATCCAAGGTGCGTCACTATTTTGAGATCATTTGTAGGAATAGTCATTAGCAATTGCAGATATAGTCTTTATTATGGCGGACTTGAGATATTGAATGGTGTTATGGAGATGTTGAATGACCTCTTTCTCAACGCCGCGCGATACGTAATAATGAAGTGGATTGAGGTCGGGTGAGCTAGGAGGCCATGTGACGGCCAGAATATGGTCGTGGAAATTGGCACGCATCCAAGCTAGAGTTGTTTTTGATTATGACATGGAGTTTTTTTTATCAACGTTGTTTCGCCTATAGCTTCATCAGAATAGAACTACAGAAGAAAAGATATCATGTCATATATATATATATATATATATATATATATATATTATATATTTGGTTGTACCACGTAGGAAAAAAGAAAGATTGATTGGAGCTTGTACTTTCGTTATCTTAATAACATTTTCAAACTCACAATAGTTTATGAAATAGAGAGACGCTGTATTGATTGATACAAAGTAATGTTGTTCCGATAAGGTCAGTTTTTTTTTATAGGACCTCTGATAAGTTTGATTTGAGGAAGAAAAATAGGACTGGATCTAAAGAAAACAAACCGGGAATAATATTTACATTTCTCTCCTTTGTGCTGGAGATTAGGAACGATTTAAAGATATTTCTGCTAATGAAATCATTTGTATGCATCTTTGAATCGTTCCTAATCTCCGGATACGAAAGTACCAGCTCCAATCAATCTTTCTTTTTTCCTACGTGGTACAACCAAATATTTATTCTTATTCACGTGTTAACTCTCGTGATCTTTACCCATATTATATATATCCAGATGTTATCCCGGGCCGCGGATTCCTTTCCTTGATCAACTTTTTTGGGTTGATTGGTTGGTTTTATTACAAAATCACACTATCACTATGTTTACTGCCTTATTGCACTACATCAGTAGTACTATATATATATATATATATATATATATATATATATATATATATATATATATATATATATATATATATATGAAATGAATAACTCACAAAGTAGCACATGAGGTTCCCGTAGAAAAAATAATATAATAAGGGTATATATAAGCTAGTAAAAGATAAAGGACCGCCTCTAAGACAAGAATTCACCAATGAGGAAGTACAGGGGGGCCCTCCCAAAACGGGCCCCAACTTTCGATAGGCCTCATTTCTTAATTTTCTTCAAGGGTTGAATGAAACTTTGGTGATAACTAGCTTATTGTATTTAAAAACATCATATCAAAACATGAGTCTTTGGACTCTTCTTCTTTATTCTAGAGCACGTGTTCGCGATGACCTTCATTTAGTTCTGCATTTCTTGAGGCGCAGCACAAAGTTGTCCATGACGTCCTTACAAACCGACTGACTAATGGCTCTGATCTCCTCCCTGATGGCTTTCTTGAGTTCCGTGATGATCCTGGGACTCCCTGCGTAAACTCTGTCTTTAAGAAATCTGGGGGGCTAAGTTCTGGGCTGTGAGGTGCCCACTCAAAATCAGTCTTGACACTGATCACACGGCCACCAAAGTTCTCTTTCAGCCAATCTCAGGACAGGTTTGAGGTGTGAGAGCTTGCTCCATCTTGCTGGAACCAGAACTTCCCTATAAGCGACGGGAACAGGGTCTGCAGCTCCCTCTTGAAGGTTTTGAGGACCTCAACATACCGCTCATTGGTGACTGTCACTGTCGTGCCAGATTCCTCGAAGAAGAATTGTCCGATGATGCCTCTGGCTGAGATTGCAGTCCACACCGTGCACTTAGGGGAATGTAGGGGCTTGGTGGCTACCTCATTTGGTCTGGAGGCCCCCCAGAAGACATTTGTCTTCGAGTTTACCTTTCCTTCAAGATGGAAGTGAGCTTCATCTGAGGTTCAAAGGAGTTTAAGGGAAGCTGGGGTCTCCAGAATCTTCTCCAGTATTTTGACTGCCATAGCCTTTCTCTGTTCCTTGTTTGAGGCTGTAAGCGTCTGCTTCGTTTGTATTATGTATGTGCAGGCTTTTACATCCATTACTAGCACTCTCCTGCAAGTCTCACGGGATATACCGAGGAACTGAATTCGCTTGCGCACAGAGCGTTTTGGACTGACTCTCACGCTCTCGACCAGCTCAACTGTACGCTTTCTGGGGCGTTCTGAATGGTTTGGACGGTTGTCACTGGCTGTATTGATTCTTCACTATGTCATAGTTCTCGAAATGGTCCACCCAGTCCTGAATTCTGCTCTTGGTGTTTTTTTTTTTTCACATTCGAACTGATGCACGAAAGTGTCGTGCACTTTCTTGAACGAGCCTGACTTGTAGTAATGTTTGACGCAGTATATTCTTTGCTGGAGCTCCCATTGAAATCTAGTTGTGCTCACAGGCGTTGCTTCTGTTATGTCCTGCAAAGTAAGGGTGATTAGTAAATGAATGAAGGATATATCACAAAAAGTGTGTGCAGGCCCGTGTTTTGGGGGTCACCCGAGAGGGGCTGGTAAATTCACATTAAGATTTAGCTATAACAGGTAACAAGTTCAAACCGAGAGACAGAAAGAGCCAAAAACAGAGACAAAAGGGTTAAAACGATTAACGGATAAAGCGATAGTCTAAAGAGGGAGATTAGGAGAAACACGAGAAGTAAGCAGATACGTAGGGGATAGGAAGAGAAATAAAATAATGTTAATACAAATCAATGCAATAATTAAATTGACAAATCGGGTGCCCATTAAAATGAAAATTGCAAAGAATTATTAGGAACATAAGTCAAAGCTAATTTCTTTAAGAATGAGTTTGTTCATTACAGCATCAATTTTAAAAAGGCTAGGATGTTAAAGTTATTAAATTGGTTTATACATAAACATTCAACAAAGTTTCTTTTAATTGAGTCATTTGAGCGAAAAATAAATTTTGCTGAATTCCAATTAATTAAGTGGTATTTTTGGACATATACACTAAAAAACGCACTATTATTTACAGCTCTCCTAACATTGTATTTATCCTGATTAATACGGACAGATAATTACTTTACTGTCTGTCCAAATAGACTTCCCCAATATTATTACAATTATTGTGAACCTAGAATGTTTTTTATAATTGATTCGTATTTCAAATACGAGTCAACTATAAAAAAACATTCTGAAAGTGTAAAGTTTTTTAAAGCCGGCGAAGGTCAATGAAACAAACAGAGAAGGGAAAACCAAAATGTTTTTAGCATTAAAGGGGATAGCAGGAGCTGTATTATAGAACGTCTTTTTTGCAGAGGAAAGACAGTTTAGAAGAAAAGGATAAGAGTAACAGTTTATGGCCAATTTCAAAGATATTGGAGAATTCAGAATCCAAATATTCAGGACAACAAGTCGTAAAGCCCGTAAAAAACATAGAAGAAAAAAACGGAACGTTTGACTTTGGGACTATGCGGAGAGTAAAGATGAATATATAAGAGTTTGACCTTGCTACCTGTTATAGCTAAATCTTAATGCAAGTTTTCCCGTCCCTCTCCTACTTCCCCATTGGTGATTTCTTGTCTTAGAGGCGGTCCTTTATCTTTTACTAGCTTAAATATACCCTTATTTTATTATTTTCTCTTGTAGTTAGTTATCCTTGAGAATGAACTGAGTAAAGTTCGAAAGTACTTGGAAGCACCTTTTCATTTTACCTGCGGGACATTGCATTCATATATATATATATATCGAGTATCGAGAGAGCCGCACAACTCTCTTAACCTACTCCCCCCCCACACACACACTCTGCAAAACGATGGCTGATTGATGGTTCTTTTGCGGGAAAAGAAGATTGTCGAAAATGATTGCAATAACAAACGTCTCTGACCCTGAATATTGGTGCCCGAATGATGCATTCACTGCTTCCACAAAGACATTTGTCCACGTACAACGAGGAGCTTTTGCTTAGACCAGTGGAAACGCCGCTTGAAATTGCAACGTAAGTCTCTGGTTGGATTCGCGATTCGGGTAGACCTTGGAATCCCACGTCAAGCTGCAAGTTCCCAACAAAAAATAAAGGCCCTAAAGAGAGAGAGAGAGGGAGAGAAAATGGGGGTGGTAGAGGCCTTTCAGGTATTCTAACTACAAATTTAAACCATCCTGTACCCTATCATTGGGTTCAAACTCTTACAAGATTTGCCGATGCTTCCCTTCTCACACATATTTTTTTATATTCTCTCTCTTTTGGATTTATTTATTTTCCCCTACATTTATCTTTGATCTCGTTTTTCTTTTTCCATTAGCTGACATTCCTCTACAGGGCTACAACAGTTTCCTTTTTATATTAAAAATAATTAAACCTTTTTTGAGATTAGTGCTGGGTTTTGGGGCTTGTTTTTTTTTATCTATTCTTTAACTTAAGAGGGTGGCAAATAAAATTGCATTGGACATAAATCAATAGTCAACGGGTCAGAAAATAAAATAACTTAATGAATTCGAGAGGAACAAGGACTAAATGAAATAATAACGAGTATCTAAATCGTACTTTATTGATTCCTCGGTCGAATCCTTTCTCTTTAAGAGATTGTCTTGTAAAAATAATATTCGTTTGTCTTTTAGAAAGTTATTTCGAAGGTTAAGACTCGCAATCTATCAATTTAAGCTGAAAGTTGAAGATGATAAGCACCATTATCTCATAGAATTAGGATGGATTTATTTTCCATTATATTCGTTCTTTTATTACATTTCAATTTCTTAATTAGAAAATAAAGGAAACGGTTGAACTACAGGTAAAACTAAGATGTGGATAAATAATTAGTTTGGTGAATTATCTCTGTTATATTTTAAAGTAATATTTATCTCTTCTTTAACGTATTTACTCAAGTGCTTTCAACCAACATTCGTAGTCAAATTATTCTAAGTTTGTGTTATTTTATAAAAAAAGAAGCTTTTGTGTTATCGCTTTGAACCATGAAACCGTTATTTCTAGTGATCGCTTGGTTATCTAGCTCCAATATTGTCCTATAATAATCTATATCAGTGATTCTGTAGGGTATTTTAAAGACCTCAATAAGTTGATTGCGTTGATAATGTTATTCCCGAGAAAGTAAATTGAGGTGCTTCAGTCAGTCTTCGTACGATCTATTTTTAAGTCAGGAATTAATTTTGTCACTCGACACTGGCTACGTTCCAATGTCTTTTTACATACATGGGAACTACAATTGCACCGCAGACTCAAAATGACGTCTTGCAAGTGCTTTATAAGAAGATTCTAATATGCTTCGATTTAAACGCATCATGTTTGGTTGTTTAACATAGGGCCTTATTCGCCAATTCTGAAGCTACAGTGGCTTGTTTTGAAAATATTAGATATATTGATATTAAGACAAATCCTTTTTTATGTTGACTGTGTTTCGAATTTAACCACCTCTACTGTAATCTATTCGGAGACACTTCATGACGTAAATATGTGTATTACTGTACACTCGTTCAGGTTGAGTTGCATATTCCAACTTCCGACTATTTGATGACTAGATCCAAGTCTTTTGCAAATTTTTAGTCTCTCTGATTTTTTTTTTAACCAAGTAGGTACTTAATTTCTTGTCATCCACACTTTTTGAAACTTTTCACAATCGATTCGTGTAATGATCATTTAAATACATATACAGAGTGTTTTAAATATTTGATATCCTTTTCTAATCCAATAACTTTGCCAATTCTCGTTCTATTAACCTCAAACTTTAACAGCATGTGTGGAGACACCAAAATATTATGTCTCTTATTTTTCTTTTTTCAGGTATGTAAAGGACTCATCAAAAGCGAATGTGTTCAGCGCCACCAGCCCCAAGGAACGTATGTATGTCCCGTTTTTCTTTGAAGGAAATGTGACCGGCGTCGTTCATCTGCCAATGCTTCAGAATTGCCTAATGGATGAATTCATTGGAAACCCCCTGTATTAAAAAAAACAACAATGGTCCAAGATCACATCTCTGAGGTACGCCACTCAAGTGACCTATACCCACGGAGAAGAAGAATTATTTCCATTGACAACTCTGTCTTCGCGTTTCCAACTAATCTTCAATCAATTTTAGTATGTTGTCCCCTTATTACATGCCTGTTTATCTTCATTATGAATCTTTGATGATTAACGGCGTCAAAAGCTTTATTCAAGTCTAGATAAACTATCTAGATCTCCAGCCTTATCTTGGTCAAACGTCGCGATCATTTGATGGAAAAATTGAGCAAATTACTTCGACATGAGCGTCCCCGTCTTAAGCCGTGCTTTTCGAGTCATTGATTACGATTTTACCTCCAGATTCTCCCCAATCCTGTCTCAAACAATGGATTTTAAGTTTAGCATCGATCGAAATAAGAGAAATGGGAGGATAGTTACCAGGATCAGCTTGTATACCTTTTTGAAAATTGGTGTTACATTTTCCTCTCTGAAGTCCTTAGGAATTATCTCCTCGGTGATAGATTTTTCCCCAAAAAATTATACCTAGATATTATAGAGACCCGACGCTTCGGAATTTTTCAATTTATTAATATAAAAGTTAATGTCATTTTCAGTTATGTCAATATTTGGGAGTGTAGTCGCTTCATCAAGATTTATTGAGTCTTGTATGTACTATAGGTAAGTTATTTGTATTTTCCATAGTGAAAATGTTGGCAGAATGTTAATTTAGTGTTTTATCAATATGGTACCGATTGTTAGTAGCCCCCCCCCCCTACCTTTTCTGCATTCTGAAAGGGCTCGATATACTCTCTAATTAGCTTATGATTATTTACCTATTTTTGCCAACAATCCTAGTTCTTTTTCGTAGTTTCTTTTAGCTGTTCTTATTTCTCGTTTCACAAGATTATTTTCCATAGTGAAAATGTTGGCAGAATGTTAATTTAGTGTTTTATCAATATGGTACCGATTGTTAGTAGCCCCCCCCCCCTACCTTTTCTGCCTTCTGAAAGGGCTCGATATACTCTCTAATTAGCTTATGATTATTTACCTATTTTTGCCAACAATCTATTTCGATTCTTAACAGTTTTGTTGTTTTTCAAAATTGATACAATCGCTTACATTTCCTTAGGCACTTTTTATTAATCTCACTATTTATCCACGGTAATTGATTTGACCAACTAAAAGCCCTATATTTATACCGCACTATTTCCGTATAGTGAAAAATGAACGCAGAAAACCATTGTGTATTATTTCCCGGGCCTCAGCATGTTCCTGCACCGACGCCGGAGCCCGCTTTCTGCTTGTTGCCTTTTTGTTTTCTTTTCTTTTTGTTGCTGTTTTTTTTAACCTTTGTCCTATTTTATCGGTTTTTTTTGTTATATACATATTGTTTTTTTTTTAATATAGCCTAGTAGCAAGCTGTGTTGAGTACAGCGACCCATGCCCAAGTAGGCAGTCGCCAGATGGGCTCCTAAAGTGAAAAAAAAAAATCGGGCGTCTTCGACGTTTACGATTTAATCTCAATTTAAAAGTTTTAAGCTGGCACGAAAGTGATCAAATTTGCAAGATTTAAAGTCCGGTACAAGTTGAGAGCTCTTGTGAATATTTTTAGGAATATTTAGATTGGATCGGATTATGTTGTGAAGGCTGTTCCCAAGTGTTTTGCATACTTGCATATTTTCTACTAACATCTCATTATTAATCAAAATTAACTCTAGGATATTAAATTCACTTGTCGGTTCGTCTACTCTTTTTCTGCAAGAAGTTGCTTATAGTGTATCACCGTATATAACCGTTACTTCTTGTCTAAACAGGCCAAAAGCATATTTCAGAGAATAATATCGTATCCTTCCGTTTGCTTTGGGGTCCTAGAGACCACGACAAAATTGATTTTATTACTATGTATCACGAACTCGACAGCCTCAAAATCTCAGACGTAAGATTTATATTGATGCCTTTATTATCACGAGTAGTTTGATTTTATGCATAAAATAACGCATCCGATACCTTCGCCTCTAGACCTATTCATATTAAATATTTTGTAGTTATGTAAGTTAAATTTTCCTATAAGCTTCCAGTTAAAACTATCGATCCATCTCCTTCTTTAACTGCCATCGTATATAAAACATACACCACCCAACCCTTTTCAGTAATGGACGAAATATCCCGGCCGAATATGAAATTCCCATAAAGGTCAGACTGAAAATCGCTAGCAAGTTCCAAGGCACCAGGACTCTGTCTTTGTTCAAAGGGTGGGCCACCCGTTGCACGTCAGGTGAGTGTGGTAATAGAAACCCCCTCGACAGGTTCCTGGACATAAGAATGGTGTTTGAAGAGAGGGAGAGACAGTGGTGTTGTGATTGGCTATGTTTGTGGTGATATATGTAGACCTGAAGTGAACGCATAACTCCCCCCGACGTGCCTAACATCTTTTTTAACCTGGAAGTCCAACCTCTCATCGACATGATAAGAGAACTCCTTGGTTTATCTCTTAACATCTGAAGTTTTCCTTCCTACGCAGGGAGACTTGTCTGCTTGGAAACATTACTGAGTTGGGTTCCCTCTCGGCCCCTCGTTCCACATATATTCTCATTTTGCGTACTCGGCTATATAAATTTTACCTATTTCCACTAACTTCACTAGGTACGAGCCTCTTCATACTCTTCCGGGCGGAGATTCCCTCGTATGTTTTTGTTTCGGTCAAATATTGTCGGCTGCAACGGGATGATTAATTTATATGAATGGAATTTTCCTTTTTCTGACCAACACGTTCTGTGGTGGTGGTGGCGACCCCGTCCCTGGCCCGACAGTGGGTCGGGGACCCTCACACAGGGTGCCTACTGCTCTTGAAATCCTTGAAGTACTTTAAAAGCCCTTGAATTTATTTTTTGCCCTTGAAATCCTTGAAAAGGCCTTGAATTTGATGAAAAAGATAGATGGTCCTTGAATTTAAAAAATAAATCATTGTGTGCTTGTTCAAATGATTTTTCAAATTCACTATTTATATAATTTTTAATGTCTATTAGGAAAATAGTAATATTTATGTTAATCTACTCACTAATGTGAGCGAACATATTGTATGCTTTGGATGCATTGTATTTTATTATGGATGCTCGCTATACTTCTGTGACTGTCACTTGGATACCTTTTTTGGCACTGGTGAGTTGATTTTGGTTATGCTTTGCTTATAACCCATTTTTCCCTTAGATACCTCACCTTCATCAATGTCCCATAATGTTTATTGCACTTTTTTAATTAAAAAAAAAAACTGGCTAAAACCCGTCCTTGATTATTTAAAAAAAAAGTCCTTGGAAACCTTAAAAAGTCCTTGAATTTAAAATCACCAAACAAGTAGACACCCTGCTCACACCCATTTCAGGCCCCACCTCAGCTCCCCGGACCATCGCAGGGGCAGACCCGCCACCTCCCAGGATCTCTCCCAGAGATCTACCGGGCCCAGGTCTGCGTGTATCTGTGGGCAGTTGAAGAGATGTGTGGTGTCGTGTATTTGTTAGGCATTTGGGGCAGTTTGGTGTTGAATGGGTGGTGGGAGATATTTTGTTCATGTCTGATATCAGGGGGGGTGATTTGCCTGTTCGTATCTGTGCTAGTGTTCTTTTGATCTGCTTTGTGAGTGTTTGTTCGGAGTTGTGTATGGTTGGAGGTGGTGCACTTAATATTTTTTTGTGGGTTGTGTGTGTCAAGTATTGTTGTGTGATCTGAGAGTGGATTGTTTTTACGTTTTGCTTGATTGTGTCTTCTGTTGTTGTGTTAGGGTCTGTGCCCTAAGTTGTTGGTGTAGTTGTTGTTGTTTTTGAAAATGGTCTGTTTTTTTAAGCAACACGTTCTGTCCCCAAGGACATCAACAAGAATCTACCAATTCGAATTATTAACTGTTTGTTGTTGTTTTTTTTCACTTTATTGTTAGAAATACAACGACTCTTCCTAGCGTTTGAGATTAATGCGGTTTACTATTGTTCTCTTTGTCATTGTGGGTATAAAATGTATATATGAAGAGTCCCTTGTGGAAAGGCGAATACAAAGCGCTATTTATAATGAGCAGAGAGGGATTGAACAAGAAAGTGACCACTAACCCACTTCACTCCGATGCAAGTTCAAACTACTTTTTTAAAGGAAAACACTCAGGGGAGATGAAGCTTCAAGGTGTACAAAGTAGATGGTTCTGGTGAGACGAGAAAGAAAAACAGCTAATCGCAAAAGGCCACGAATGAACCGAAATAAAAGCAATCGCCCCACAATTGCAATGTAATCAAATGGAGTCGACACTATCGCCAACGATTATGAGCCGATGATATTTCCCGAGTGAGACCAAAAGTAGAGTAGAAGAAACTTAAGTAAATTGACGGCAGAAGATTTACGAGGTGAGACTGCCGTGGAGAGGTCGTCAAGAGAGCCAGCGGCTTGAGGTTGAAAGGAAATTAATGAATCGAAACTCGACGTGGAAAGGTCGGCGACGAAAGCAGAAATGGTGATAAAGTACTAATGTCAAGTGCGAGAGGAAATTACAAAGCCATAACATAATCTTAAGTGACCATGGGCGTCAGTCAGCCTAGAGGTAAGTACGAGGGTTGAAGACAAACGCTTATGGTAATTGCGTTAAACTTGGTCGTCAGTCGAGCTGAACCTAAATAATAGGACTCCTTTTCTACACCCTGTGGACAAAAGGTGAACGTATCGATACGTGTCGTCGAGAGAGGCTCCTGATAGGGCAGTATAGTAGTCTGTGATAATCTCTTCGCTTCCGTCGCAAGGGGCTTCCTCGCCGTTTGGTTCCTTGTTGTCAATTGTTGGCCCCTTGCTTCAGTGCATGTTGACTGTGCCTCGCCCCTATAGGGGAATGTGAATGTTCTTGGTTTTATGTAGTTTAATCCTTATCGGAGTCGGGAAAGCTGTGATTATATATTTATATGGAAACCAACTTCCTTATCGATGGTATCTACTTCATCATTTTCTCTCCCCTAGCTGATCGTGCGATAACTGGAACTCGCCTGTAAGCGACTGTTTCAGCTCATGCAAGCGTTGTTTATGCAGATGTGCATAACTTTGATGAGCTTGGTGTCTTGGTAGGGATGCACCGATTAATCGATAATCGGCTTTTTGGCCGATTAATTACTTGTCCCTTTCCTATTCAATTTGAACCATTTCATCATTACCAAGTGAATCATCAGATAGCTTTGACACAGTAATACAGTACCACCACTTTATCTTGTTAGTTGTTAAGTGTCTGGCTGCTATTAGGGCTTTTTTACTTTTTTACTTTATTTAATGAAATCAAGTTACGTTTTTTATCTTTGAAATGAATGTAATTATGTAACTAACAACAACTAGCATCTAAGAAAATACAGAAAAGTTTAAACAATAACTAGCAACTAAGAAAATTTTGAAATGAATGTAATTATGTAAGTAATCATCAGTATTTAAAGTTGAATACTCTTAAGTTGTAATGTAGAAACATTAGTGTTTCACCATTTTCAGGACACAGCCTATTCCTCGTAGGTTCATACATATTACCACCTGTACTAAAGAGCCTTTGACTCTCCACGGATTAAGGTGGTGCACTTAAATATCTTAAAGCCAGTTTGCTCAACAGCGGTAAGGTCGCCTGTGTCTTTTTCCACCACTGAAATGGGTCATCACTTCTTCTGATTAGTGGTAAAGTTAAATATTGATTGAGTTCTTTTGTGCACTTAAAAATAAGGAATTTATTCCTCTTGAGTTTAGGTTGTGCTTCATGCATTTCTGTTGTACTTGCAGCCTCTAAGTCGGGATTTATTACTGTAGGCTTACTTGCGTTCGTTGCGTCTAATTCATCAAACAGGCTTGAAAAAGAAACAGTTTTAGTCACACTTTGAGGCTGAGCATCTTGATCCTCAGTAGAGCTTGAAGAAGTATATCCTACTTGATTATCATCAGTAGAATGTGTCTTAGATTATTTGTGCTCTACAATATCTAATCTAGAACCCATTTCTTAATAGTGTTTTCCATGTCACTCTTTTGAAATTTCAATTTGAATTTAGGATCCAGGGAAGTAGACAAGCATAGGGATTTTTCATTTAGATACGATCAAAATCTTGTTTCAATTGATTCATTTAATTGTTCAACAGTTGAAAAGATTCCCTAAAATCAGAATTAGATTGGACAGCTTTTGACAGAAATAACCTGAGAGCTAATATTGTAGGTATTATCATTGATATGGTTGATGTTCTGTTACTTGCTTTTGTGACGTCTTCAAATGGACTTAGTAGCTGGACAACTTTTTCAACAATTCCCCATTGGTAAGTTGTTAAGGTTGGAATCTTATTATCTACAGCATACATTACAAGGGCTTTTCGTTGTTCTAAATTTCTTTTCAGCATATATGTTGAATTCCAACGTGTGGTCACATCTTGAATCAGCTCATGTTTCTCTAAATTAAGCTGCTCCTGTATTTCAGTTAATTCGCTAATTGCTAATGGAGAACGATTAAAATGAAAGACTATATTTCTGTTAGTTTAATGATTGTCTTAACAGCCTCTTGGGAAAATATTCAGTCATTTATTGAGAGTTGCAATGTGTGTGACTTTAAACCACATTCCCTGACGCCAGCAACCATATTTACACGAGAATCCCGCAGTACTAGAAAAACTTTGTTGGAGATATTATACTCATCCAGAACATGGTGCAATTGTTCACTTATTCTTTCACCTGTGTGTGCACCAGGGAATGGAACAACTCTAAGCACAGCTCTACTCAGAAATGGAGCATTACTTGTAGTAGCTGTCCCATTGTCTGTAGTCAAAGAAATGCTGCTCATTTCATCAAGAGAAGTTTTAATGTTTGTTTTTACTTTTGTAAATATATCTGGAATTATTTTTTCAGTGAAATACTTTCTTGATGGAATTCTGTAATTTGGACACAGTTTTGCAATAAGCCTATTGAATCCAATGTTAGAGAATATGGTTGAATATCAACAGCTATCATTTCTCCTATCAAATAATGGATCCCTTGTGACCTGTGGTCATTAATATCCCAAATTTTCTTTTCGAACGTTGATTCTATAGTAGTTTGGGATTTCGCCGGAGGCTAGTAGTTGCTGTCACTCGTTCCTGGAGTGCCTGTCCCTGAACATTCATCATGTTCAGCTTTTGCTTCTTCTGGCTGAATTTTTTTAAGATGGTTCAACATATTACTCGTTGTAAAAGTTTTTTCTTATTTGCCACCTCTTGATATCGTGGCTTGACATAACTTACATACAGATTTATTTTGATCCTTAGGATTGACATCAAAATACTTCCAGCAATAACTGGTCGCCATAATGGTTGTTTTAAACTTGTAATTGAACTAATTTTTGACCTGTTTAAATTATAGTGATGTCTGAGCCTCTGAGGACAAACTAGTTAGTAAGTACATCAAATATCTATAGCTATAGAGATTATAGTCGGGATTCTGGCTCTTAACACCATAAAATATGCATCATCTGACAAATAAAAATAAATATATGTAAAATTTATGACAACAAAAAAAATCCCTAACATAACTAGTTAAGTAATAGCAGCCTATCTAATAATAGCATGCCTAGTGAAAAACAGCAAGTACGTGGCTACGCGACGTGCGTAGTTAATCGGCCGATTATCAAAGGCCGATTAATCGGTAATCGGCCAATTTGCTTATCGGTGCATCCCTATGTCTTGGCATGGGTTGGATTACCACAAGCCTTTACCGCCCTCTGTGAAAAAGGCTCACGTTCTTTGTACGTAGAATGTAAGAATCTTGTACAGATGAAGCATCCCAAGTTTGTTTGTTTTTTTACCTTCACCTAACCTAACCTAACTATCCTAATCAGAAATAGGATAGGCTATATTAGGCTCCCATGTTTATATTGGGATGTCTCATCTTTACAAGATGGGAAAGTAAACTAAAAGTATATATTCGACTGTATGCGACTCTTAGAAATTTAGAAGCTAGCTTGTTCCGTGCCATTAGCTGTAAACTAATTTGGGGTTAGTTTGAACTCCCTGAACCACGCAAGAACAGTCGAGCTGAATTGTGTGGTGATGTATGATTACCTTTTTCTTTCTTGACACACGGTCGTGCTTACGTGGATAACTGATATTTTCACCCTTTGGTCATCCCTCCTTCATCCCGTCTCAATTTTCTTTTTAAAAATCTTTCCAAAAATTGTAATCCTAAAGTAATATTTATACAGAAATATATACCCGTTTTTAGAACACAATGTGTCTTTCGTAACATTCTTCCAACTCTATTATTTTAATCCGCTATACAACAAAAGCACATATTACGAATTCATTTAGAGAATTATGATGTGAAGGCAGAGGAAAAATTCCAGAAATATTGGACGCCGTCTCGGTATCCCAATGAGTATGTGGCGCATAGGTTGAAAATCATTTCTCGATATTCCAAAGGTGAAAATAAGTCTAAATTGTGGTCATAAATCGTGTACCATATAATATGACTTACACTACACCTTTCACTATCCAAGACGAAAGTCAGTGTGAAGAATTTAGGAAGTCTTGAAAAGTTAGGCATTGTCATGACAAGGTTGCCTGATCTAAAATTCCTAGGTTTCACTATTTCAATTGGATCAAAGAGTCATAAATCTTGACTAACTTTGATCAAAGTTTCTTCGCAAACGAGGTTTCGATGGTCTATGAAATAATGCCCCTATATATTTCTTTCGGTAGAAATCTTTCTGACGGATTTCAGTCTTTATACTTTGAACGGGTTTAGACAAGAATGATTAGAAGAAGTTTGAAACTCGAAATAAGACTGGAATAAATTGGAATTTGGGGTTCTCCCTTTTATTCTTTTCTAAAATCTTTATAATTTAACCTTTCATTCTTTTCTCCAATCTTTTATTTACCCTTTAATTCTTTTCTCCAATCTTTAATTTAATCTTTCATGCTTTTCTCAAAACTTTTTATTTACTCTTTCATTCTTTACTCCAATCTTTAATTTAACCTTTCATTCTTTTCTCAAAACTTTTTATTTACTCTTTCATTCTTTGCTCCAATCTTTAATTTAACCTTTCATTCTTTTTCCAATCTTTTATTTACCCTTTCATTCTTTACTCCAATCTTTAATTTAACCTTTCATTCTTTGCTCCAATCTTTAATTTAACCTTTCATTCTTTTTCCAATCTTTTATTTACCCTTTCATTCTTTACTCCAATCTTTAATTTAACCTTTCATTCTTTACTCCAATCTTTAATTTAACCTTTCATTCTTTTCTCAAAACTTTTTATTTACTCTTTCATTCTTTGCTCCAATCTTTAATTTAACCTTTCATTCTTTTTCCAATCTTTTATTTACCCTTTCATTCTTTACTCCAATCTTAAATTTAACCTTTCATTCTTTACTCCAATCTTTAATTTAACCTTTCATTCTTTTCTCAAAACTTTTTATTTACTCTTTCATTCTTTGCTCCAATCTTTAATTTAACCTTTCATTCTTTACTCCAATCTTTAATTTAACCTTTCATTCTTTTCTCAAAACTTTTTATTTACTCTTTCATTCTTTACTCCAATCTTCAATTTAACCTTTCATTCTTTACTCCAATCTTTAATTTAACCTTTCATTCTTTTCTCAAAACTTTTTATTTACTCTTTCATTCTTTGCTCCAATCTTTAATTTAACCTTTCATTCTTTACTCCAATCTTTAATTTAACCTTTCATTCTTTTCTCCAATCTTTTATTTACTCTTTCATTCTTTGCTCCAATCTTTAATTTAACCTTTCATTCTTTTTCCAATCTTTTATTTACCCTTTCATTCTTTACTCCAATCTTTAATTTAACCTTTCATTCTTTGCTCCAATCTTTAATTTAACCTTTCATTCTTTTTCCAATCTTTTATTTACCCTTTCATTCTTTACTCCAATCTTTAATTTAACCTTTCATTCTTTTTCCAATCTTTTATTTCCCCTTTCATTCTTTACTCCAATCTTTAATTTAACCTTTCATTCTTTACTCCAATCTTTAATTTAACATTTCATTCTTTTTCCAATCTTTTGTTTACCCTTTCATTCTTTACTCCAATCTTTAATTTAACCTTTCATTCTTTTTCCAATCTTTTATTTACCCTTTCATTCTTTTCTATAATCTTTTATTTCCCCTTTCATTCTTTACTCCAATCTTTAATTTAACCTTTCATTCTTTACTCCAATCTTTAATTTAACCTTTCATTCTTTTCTCAAAACTTTTTATTTACTCTTTCATTCTTTGCTCCAATCTTTAATTTAACCTTTCATTCTTTTTCCAATCTTTTATTTACCCTTTCATTCTTTTCTATCATCTTTTATTTACCCTTTCATTCTTTTCTCCAATCTTTTATTTACCCTTTAATTCTTTACTCCAATCTTCAATTTAACCTTTCATTCTTTTCTCCAATCTTTTATTCACCCTTTCATTATTTTCTCCCATATACGCGAGAGTCCTAAACCACTCGGCCATCCTGAGTCCCCAAAAAGATTCATTCAAGCAAAGCATTTAAGCCGCTCGCCTGAACTTCTCGCACGCTACAAGGTTGTAAATTATTGAATGTAAAGGAAATTATGTAATCCAACGAAGGAAACCCTTCTCAGCCGAAGGCTCACGAGGAAACCTGTCTACGTTGCAGGCCCCTCCTAGGCCCTAGCAAACCTCCTTATTCCTTCTTTTGATCACTTGATTTCTGTTCATTCATCACATTTACTCTTCCACTAACTTAACCACTTCAAGAAGCTCTTATGAAATACTTTCTGGTGAATGGATTCCTACGAAAAAAAACAACATTTAAGCTAAGTATTAGGATATATTAAAAAAGAACAAGCCGTTACCCAAAACAAAACATATCAAGCAAACCCAAAAGAAAAGGCAGCTCCGGCGTGGGAGGCAGGCCCACATCCTTCTCGCAACGAGCATTCACTGAATACCAGATAACGCTGATATATACAGTGGGTGGGGCTCTGCCTCCTCCCAAAATTCTATTAGGCCTAAATGAGGTATGTATAACTCGTCCAGAGTACATTGGATAAGGAATAGCCATCCGGCTCGTAGCGAGACAGGTAAGGCGCACGAAGATCCCCAGACTCGGATACTCGATAATAGTGCACCAGACTGTATGGAAGACCACGCAGCAAAGTGCAGGAGAGCACTCCATCAATTGCGGTGCATCCCACGAGTGTGCCCGATTCGGAGATGACATGAGACAACCTGGGCATTGGAGGCTAGGTTTACGGGAATAGCAACGGCGCGATAGCACGCATCTTTAGGTTCCCGTGACAGTTAAATTTCCGTCGGCCGTCTCCTATATTCTTTGCTAGGCAGCCCGAGGGACAGATCTGATTCCTACCATGTAGTATTTTGTGGAATCCCTACATGTCTAGAAACCGAGCAGAAAATAATCTATACACCCCTCCGCCTCACGGTAGCCATGGTGTCACGAATGCTGAAAGCCAAGGCGTGCATAGATTACAATACATCGAGGGCATTCAGGGCGCTCTGTTAGTCGCCATAGATCACAAATTCTTTTTCGAACAGGGAACGGAGCGCAATCTCCCGCAGCGAGCGATGTATTGCAATCATCTCGGCCGTTAAGATTAGCACCCAGTATCGCCAACTGACTTCAAACAGTAGGGACACGGCATGGAAGCCGACCTCGTCTTCAGATTTGGAGCCATATGTACACTGGCACGGTTCCAACGTGACACGAAGTGTGCTCCAAAAAGTTCGAATGCAATACTCCCGACCTTTTGGAAACTGGGAGCAGAGGTGTGGCAGAAAATATTCAAGCGTGGTATCCTCCAGGCTGGCGTCCTGGTCAGAACCAGATTTGAAACTGGTCCGAGGGTTACACCGAGCTCTCGCAATAGTTACCTTACCCTAAACCCAGAGGCTTTGGGTATGCTTGTTGTCTCTCAGCGTCATATACACCGTCACGATCGGCCCCGGATGCAAGGAGAGCCGTTGGTGAATGAGGGAGACGCTGGGCCCGCGCGTACAAGCGCATAATATACTGCAGGCCCAGAGCCAGGGGCATCTTCCCGGCATAGACAAGCAGGAGGCTCAACAAGAGACCTTCGGAAGGCACCGGTCGTCAAACAGAGACCGATATGGTGGAGCGCTTCAACCTGTTGCAATTAACACGGGGGGGGGGGGGGTCCTCTGAGTCAGATGACTTAATGGAGGCGTGCGACTGCTTCGCCTTAAGGGAAGTCGCGTGAGGCAGAGGCTATTTTAGCTGGGGTGGTTTGTCAGTCCGTGGTGCCGCCAGCTCTGCAGTAGTAGTAGTTTGCCAACCTGCCTTTATCCAGGAGGATCCACGACCGGATAATGAAATAGGCATAAAGGTCAGTATGACAATCGCTGGTGAGCCGAGGGCACTAGACGCCGGTCCTCTGGGGGAGTTGCCAGGAAATATTATGTTTTGACACCAAACAGCGTTCAGATGGAACCTTCTTTGCCCCGGGGCCGAAGGACAGCGAGAGCTCTAGCTCCTTGCAGTGGGCGAGTTTTTATCTACTGCAATCTCAAACTTCTACTTAAATTGCTCATTCATTTATATTTCAATCCATTTATTTCTCCATTCAAGTGAACAATTATACTTTGCCTTATTTATAAATGATTTTCAAAGGAGGTTTACGCAGTTGGCTTACCTTTCATATTCGTCTTCCTGGTCCACCGCTGTTTTTCTCCTGAATATTTCTATGGCAAATTTTTTACTCTTCCTTTAAATTTGACTCGTTCCTTCCTTCGAAGTGAAAAGGCGAGGTCGGAATTGAGTCCCGATTTCAACCGTTTTCCGTAATTGTAATGACTTTCAAATATTAACCTTTTCCTCCGCTTATTTGACTTATCTCGACTTAATGGCCTCGCGAGGTATGACTCGTAATCTTTTTTGTTCTCTTGAGAAAATATATATTTGCGCGTATTTTAGATTTTAGGCTCGGAATGTCACGTTTGTGTAGATTCATTCGTTATTTAGTTTGTTATTTCTCGTACTTTGTTATGAATATCCCCTTATTGAATTATACCCTTTTTTTTTACCTTATCTCTCATCACACTCGGTCTCAGATTACCAACCCATGCTATCTATATTATAAATTTTCCAGTAGCCTACAAAACAATTAAAGTAATATGCACAAATTTCGAAATTTTAATACAGTAAAATAATTAGTTTTAATTTTAAAGTCAGTATTCAATGCAATGCGTTGTCCTTTCATCTTTAAAACTTCTCCAACATGTTTTGTCACGCTTGATAGCAACTTCTGGAGCAAATTCTGAGCCATTGTGTTGCATTATTGCTTGGTCAGGGTTCATGCTTTGTCACTGTGTGGAGTTTTGCTTCTCCACCTGCTTTTTTAGCATCTTCCACAGATTGTTCCACTTGCGTTCGAACCACCTTGTTACCACTTAGGCCATATGACGTGGTGTAACATCTCTCGGAATAACGCGCGACATACCTCCAAAGGTTCTCGCAGGCTTTGTTTTTGTTTTTTAATTTAAAACGCAATAACAAGGGCGTATCAGGCAGAGCATTTGTAATGAGGGATCTGTAAAGGAAGTGGCGAAACTAGAGCTATTGAAGAGAAGTGGAAGATATATAGCCGCAGTTGATCCTGCAGGCATTGTGGCCCGGAGGGCAAAGTGCGGGTGTTGGGACCAAGAGCACACAGCCAAGAATGATAGGCGAGAAGAGGCTTGTAGAGAAAGTGGCGAAAAATGATAAAATTGAAATGTTTAGGACGAATAAATCCCAGGTAGTCTCAATCTAGGGTAATAGTGCAAAGTATGATCATAATCCCTACCACGGGGCGGGGGAAAATATGTATTTTAAGGTGCTATAAATGTATCTGACTTTAATTTCCGTCGGAAATGAGACTTTACCGAGATAGACTTAACCTCATATAACCTAACTAACCCATCCTATCCCAACGAACCTAACCTTTAAACTAAAATGGAAACTAAACACCTGATTTTTTCTATTCAAAATCAGATTGACTGCCCGTTTCAATACACGGGACGTGAAATCGCGTTCTTGTGCAACGCCAGAGGTTTTTTGTTTTCGGTAAATTTCCGACAAATTTACCGAACACACCAATTCTATTAAAAAGGTAATACTATTCTCGCCCTGTTCAAAATAGTCAACCTCATTATCATAACTAAAACATTTTAAACGGAAGAAATCGATAGCAAAATAAATAAAATGAAAGGACACTTCCAACACAACTCCAATATTCAAACGAACGAAGTCGAAATTAACAAACATGAACAACACATATATGGCAAAGAGAAACAAGATTAAAAGAAACTAAACGAAAAGAGAAGGCGAAAAATGGCAGGGTTTTAGTCGCGGGCGACTCTACGTCTCACTATGTGGGTGGGTGGGTCGGTCCCCGTTTTGCTTTTCTTTTGTTTTTATAATAACATTCTAACTATTAGGCTGATTCTAACGAAATTTGAAATTCTTATGTTGTTTTCCATTCTCTTTGGAATGATAGAATTGCCAAGTTCATCCCAAGGTTAGTCCGGGAATTATTGAAAGTTTTGTAGGTCGTAAGTCAGAATAATTGAGAGCACGCGAACTAGGTCTGTTGACCTTGTTTTGAATACCTTAGCGACCCGGTAAGCAGTTCTTACCGATGTATTAGTTTTAACAGTATTTTCAGCTGTGGGGATTCTACAGGTATTATGGGAGGGGAACTATTGTTATAAAATATGCTAAAATTCATCATGGCTGTGGAGTCGGTACCCAAAACACCTACTCCTACACCGACTCTTCAATTTCTTATGTATACGACTCCAATAATGATAATTACATAAGCTGACATTTAGTGAAACTATGTGAATCGTCAAGCTACTTTTTAAACTTATGACCTTAAAGGTTTGAGTCTAATAGTTGTAACTTAAAACAAAATTGTGGCTTTTTTTTATTGTTTATTTATGGAAAAAAGATTAAATGAATTAAAACCAAAAAATTACAAAAGAAACTATGATAAAAGTGGAAATTACCATGAATGCAATTAATAAAAAAATCCTTTGAAATTTATTAAGCCAAGAGCAAAGGGAAGATATAAATAGTTATATGACAAAATATAAAGTTTCCTAATGCATGGCTAAAAATTTATATACATAACTATTCAGGCTTCAATTGGTATGAAATTTATTAAATCCAATTAGAAAATATAGATATTCGTTAGGGCAAATTAAAAACCTAAATTTATTAATAATTAGTTCTTAGGAACAGAATTGATTTTTTTCTACATCCAAAGGTTGTTATCATGTTTAAACGGAGACGCTTTGCTTTCGAGTGTTCAACTCTTATCTAAATATTTTTCAAAATTTTAATTGATCATTTTGAGAGGATGAATGGGATTTGATACGGCGAATCTCTTGATCAGGTGTTTCTGGATGTCCAGATAGTGGTAGTAGGCCATTATTCTTAAGTGCAACGTCGCAGTGGGTTTATCTTTGCTTCAGCAATTTGATCTTCGCTCAACAAGATTCGGTACGTTGGATCTACATAATGTACATAGACTGCAGCTAACAAGACCTTATTTTCAAGTAGCTGAACCTCTCTTTTCTTCAATGAGGGCACAATTCCTTCAGAAATAAGACATCCTGCTTTGGATAGGCAAAATATTAAATATTTCCACTCCCATAGGAATGTGCCAGGAGTTAAATCTTCAGCTTAAAACCTTTTGATGACTATAAGGGCGAGCAAGCAGAGCTTCTAATTGGGATACATCCTTCCATAGACTTTCAGTCTGTAAAAGATTAGGATCATTAATGTCTTCTATAGAAAGGGCTTTAGTTCAAGCAAACGCTTAACCCTCATATTTGGGCTGCCCCAGAGGGCTACCTGGTCTTAAATAGCTCCTTTTCCTGCTCGTCTCTGGAGGATAGCATCAATTTTAGAGCCCCTAGCTTCTATGGCTACTTGTCTCAACTTACATACCAAGTGTTGCTGTATTGCACGCTTTTAAACCATCTCTTATTGCTAGTTGTAAAGTATGTACAACACAACGCATGTGATGAATTAGACAGAGTTTAGATGCCTCCTCAACAATATCATCTAAAGATTGATCATTATGTTCTATTCCTGTTGCTTCAGAATCTGATGCAGGAATTTTCCCTTCATTAATGACTTTTTCTTCAACTTTATTCATCTTTTTCAACGATAAGATTTATGATCCTCTGCCTTTCTAGAGAAACTCCTAGCAATTTCGCCATTTAGGCTTTGAAAGGCTGGATGGGAAAATAAAGTTAAGGCAAACCATTTTTTTTTCAACCAGTTCGACAAGATGTTCCGTAAACCTTTTTCTAGTTATTGTTACAGTAACTTTGTCTGAAGTGAAGAACCATCTAAGTGATGCTTGTTCTTCAATATATTTATCTTTTGCTGACTTTGATGTAGTTGGAAGATTTTTATTACAACTCTTATCTTTCTGCTTGATAATTCTATTTGTTTAGGATGAAAACGTTCCAAATGACTTTTCAAATCTGATGCCCTGGTTGCTGCATTTTTATCCGAGCCAGAAAAAAACATCAACTTATATTTGCATTGCATAATTTTCCACCTTTACCGTCTTCTACATATCATAAAATGACACACAAAAGGTTTTTCATCGGCCCTCAACACAAAACATTGAAAAACACTAGATTTAGTGAACCCGGTTAGAAAATTATAATTAACTCAGAATTTCGGAATTAAAAATAAAATGTTTAATTTTTAAAAATGAAAAAGAATTAATGGTATTAGTCTAGCTGGAATGGAATTATTAAACTTTATCTATATTGAGATCGGAGTCGAGGTTGGGACATTTTTACCGCCTCCAACTCCAGCAACACTAAAATTGCTTCCCTCTCTGACTCTAGACTCCGACTCCGACTCCGATCCCGTTTCGCCTCCGCTGGATTCTTGGGAATAGTTTCACTAAGAATGGTACATTTCTGTGTGTTCTTTTTACCTCGCTAAAAGCATGATAGCCGAGTGATTGGTTGGTCAATTGATTTTGTATGAGGGTAAAGTAGTTGGGATTGTATTTCGAATATAACTTAAATTTAAGACAATATAGTGTTATTTCGGTAGTTAACATAGTTAACGCCACGTAAATTTTAAAAAGTATATCCTTACTAAATATTTGCCTATTATATTAATAATTATAGCGTATGAATCTAAATTTACGTCTATGCCAAAACATTTGGCCATCTCTGAATATTGTAAGCAAGCTATTTGTTCTTCGGGAAACAAACATACCTTATATGGGAAAATGAAAACACTCTTGCAAAGATATGGAACATTTATTCACAATTTTCAGATATTTCATCTCATGGCGTGATATATCCTCATCACTTCTTAAGTGCCAAAATATATATGACGATAGCCAAATTACTAATTCATAAGTACTTATTTTTATTTATTTTTTCCATAGCACCTATCTGGAAACTACCTACAAAGGCATTCTCCATACATTAAAATAAAACTAATTAAAAACAGCAAAAAAAAACAAGCAAATGCCCCAAACAAAAACAAAGCAAAATCAAGAAGAAGAAAGTACGCTCTGGCGTCGGGGGGAGACCCGCCTTCCCCCGGTCGCAGGATCATGCGACCAACAGCAAATATAATCGAGTAAAATGGCCTCTCCCCCACTGGTTCGCTGCTAATCCTCGGTGATTTCAACCTTCCTGGCCACAATCCTAATTTCAAAGCCTTTTCTGAAATCCTTGATCTCTTCTCCCTCACCCAACACGTTTCTTTCCCTACCCACTCTCACGGTAACATTTTAGACCTTGTAATCTCTGACTGTCCTTTTTCCAACCTGACGACTACAAATTTGTCCAATGCTATATCTGATCACTTCCTTATCAACTTCAACTTCTCTATCCCATTCCATATACCTCCCCAGCTGTCTCATAATCCTAAGCCTTTCTGTCGACTTGCCTCCATTGATATTCCCTCCCTATCTAATGATGTGGCCTCCAAACTTCCTCCCATTGATGCTTCTGCCTCTCCTGACCAGATTCTCTCTTCTTTGGAGCAACCCCTTCTCACTTGTCTTGATGCCCACTCTCCCCTTGTCACCCCCTTCGAACTCCCGTTGTCACCGTCCCCTTGGTACTCTATGGAACTCCTCCGTGCTAGGCAGTCCATGCGTGCCCATGAAAGAGTCCTTAGAAAGGCTCGCACCCGTGGGCAAGACACGACTCCTCTCTCGCTGGCGTTCCGACTTGCGACAGCTTCCTACGTGGCGAAATTAAAATCTGCTCGTGAAGCCTACTCACGTAATCTGTTTACTGATAATAGGAATGATCCCCGTACCGTCTTCCGTCTGCTCTCCCCTCTTACTTCCCCAGCCCAGGTCTCCCCACCCATTAGCCCTGCTACTCTCTCGAATCTCTTCGCAGATAAGGTCACTAACCTCCGTGCCTCCCTTCCTCAGCCTACTGTTCCGGCTCCTGCCATTCTCCCTGACTTCCCGCCTCAGCCGCTTATCGTTTTTCCTGCTGTGACCACGTTGGAGCTTACAGCCTTTCTCTCGCGTTCTAAGAAATCGGGCTCCCCAAAGGACATTTTTCCGCCTAAACTGTTATGTAAAATTCTCCCTGCTATCCTCCCAACGCTTCTTCACCTGTTCAACACTTCACTTGCAAATGGTCTTGTTCCCTCTTCGTTCAAACGTGCCCACATCCGTCCGATTCTTAAAAAGCCTCAACTGAACCCCACTGACCATTCCAATTATCGCCCGATTTTGCAACTTCCTTTCCTCTCTAAGGTTCTGGAGAAAGTGGTTGCTTCACGCATCAACAGTCACATGGTGGCCTGTAACATTGATGAAACCTATCAATCTGGTTTCAAGTCAGGTCACTCCACAGAAACCGCCCTTCTCAATGTGTCTGATTGTTTAAGAAGAGCCGCGGACAGGGGTTGTGTCTCCATCTTTGTTCTACTCGACCTCTCCTCTGCCTTCGATACTATTGACCATACCGTCCTACTTGATCGTCTCCACTCTTTCCTCGGCATATCAGGCACCGTGCTTGACTGGTTCCGCTCTTACCTCTCGTCTCGTAACTAATCCGTTGTGATTGACGAGGTTTCATCCGACTCTACCCCCATTCGCTTTGGAGTGCCACAAGGCTCTGTCCTTGGTCCTCTACTATTTCGTATCTTCCTTCTCCCTCTTAGTTCCCTTCTCCGTAATCTCGGTCTATCCTTCCACCTATATGCCGATGACACTCAAATTTTCGTTTCCTCATCCCCCACGTCTCTTGCCTACTCTATCACTGACCTCCTGGCTGCCTACTCCTCCATTTCTGACTGGCTCTGTACCAACTTCCTCAGGCTTAATCACTCCAAAACTGAGGTCCTCTTCGTCGGCACCCCTGCTCTTGTCAAAAAATCTAAATCTCTCTTTCCCTCGCTTACTCTGGGCGGTAATACTATCATTTCCTCTGACTGCGTTAGGAATCTGGGTGTTGTTTTTGATGAGCATCTCTCCTTTAAGCCTCTTTATGTTTCCTTCGTAACTTCTCTCGCATTCGCTCTCACTTTGATCGCCAAAGTCTTGAGACTGCTGTTCATGCCTTCATCACCTCACGCCTTGACTACTGTAACTCACTGCTTGTGAATCTGCCATCCTCCTCTCTCCGCCCCCTTGAACTTGTACAGAACTATGCCGCCCGGCTTCTCCTCCGTCGCCCTCGTTTCTCTCCCTCGAAACCCTTGCTGCATGAACTGCACTGGCTCCCTGTCAGATCCCGTACTCACTTCAAGATACTTCTTCACATTTAAGGCCCTAAACAACAAGGCTCCGTCTTACCTCTCTTCTGCCCTCTCGCCACGCCATGTCCCTCGGGCCCTTCGGTCATCACATGCACCTCTTTTGAATATTCCTCGTTCATCCCTCTGCTCAATGGGGGACTGCTCCTTCTCAATCTGCGCCCCTAAGTTGTGGAATGCTCTTCCTGCTGAAATCAGGTCTTCTCCCTCTCTTACCACATTTAAGCGTCTCCTGAAAACGCATCTTTTCAGTATTGCCTTCTCCCCACTCTTGAATCTCTATTGAATTTCCATTCTCATCTCAGCACAACGTGCGCTCTGGGAAGGCCTCATGCCTTGAAGAGCGCATTACAAAAGACTTATTATTATTATTATTATTATTATTATTATTATTATTATTATCCTCAAGACAGTCAGATAGTTCGCAAGTCTGTGTGAACGAACCCGTCTCGAGTACAAGGGACAAGCAGTAGCGACTCTGCTTGGCTCAGTACCGGGACAGATAAACGTGCGCGAAGATTAGCCAGGCTGGGACATTCAAAAGGTTTGTACTGAACAGTCTGGGGGACAACGCAATTCTCCATGTAATGTATACGGGAGCGCTCCATCAAATGGCGGTGCGTAACGAGAGTGCGCCCAATTCGAAGACAACATAAAGCGATCTCAAGCTGAGGCGACATTGTTGGGTAGGTCCATGGGAACAGTCGCGACGCAACTTTAAGTTCTCCTGCAGTCTCACTTTCTCTTTGCCAGACAGCCCAGATGGCTGCCCTGATTCCGGCCATTGCCACATGTTCAGTAACCCAGCAGAAGATAATCTTGACATTTCCCTGGCTCGCGGCAACCGTGCCGTCACGGATACCGCAAACAGGGAGTATGGAGATTGCAATGCCCCGAGATCACACAGGGCGCTTTGTGCGTCGCTAAACATCATAATCCGGTCTCAGAACCGGGCACGACGCATTATCTCATGTACCGAGCGGTGTATTGCAACTATTTCGGTCGTGAAGACAGACGCAGCGTCTGGCACAGCCACGCTGACTTCTTGACTTCAAACAGATGGGATACGGCGTGGAAGCCGTCAGGCGGATGCCACTTTGGTGTATCGAGTCAAATGAGTCAATCAGCTTAGAGAATTTGGGTGGAAACCGGGCGATCTCTCCCCGGTTCATGAAAACCGAGTACAGGCAGAAATGTCATGCCTCGTTCGCCTAGGTGTCGAAGCATGGCGTATGGGACATCGTCCAGGCCAGGGGCGGTGTTCGCGCATGAAGCGATAGCAGAACGCATCTCACTCAACATAAACCTGTCGTCGAAGGGCTCTTCGCCTCTGGAGGTAAAGTCCTGTCGGCGGTCTTCAGCGACATCACGACGTACCTTTAATGCTGGCAGAACTGCATACCGGCTAGAGAATATGGGAGAAGGGGCGCGAAGGACTCCGCCACGGACTCGGGATCCGAGATTGTGCTCCCATTCTTCTGAAGATTGCTGGGGGGGGGGGTCCTGCGAGAACTTGCCCTGAATCTTTTTTTCCTTGCATTTACACCTCTGATAGAGGGGTAGAAGGGTCTTCCCGTTAAGTAAAACATGTTAGCCTCTCATGAAGAGCGGTGGGCGTGCTTTGAAATATACCGGAACCTAGCCATATCTCGTTCGACCACCAAGGAAGCGGACAGCGTGCTAAATGCTCGGATGTTCTACAAATTTTAGTTATGTACACGGCGATGAGTTTGCCGGAGAAAAACGTAACGGCCTCATCCACCGACCTATACTTCACTGTAACAGATAAATTAGTCATTTCCTGAAATGCGGACCAACGTACCCGTGCCAAGTACCATCAGGCGGCAATACCCCAGAGAATTATAGTTGGATGGGAAAGTGGTCACTACCATGAAGATAATTATCGACTACCTCGCAACCGAAATCAGGCGGAGAGCTCAGGAACAAATCGAGGCAAAAAAAATGAAGCGTAAACTCATCCAAATTTAGGACACCCATTTCCAGTTCGTTGATCAGGTCTGCAAGGACCTGACCCTTAGGATTGATCCAGTAGTCTCCCCAGACGAAGTGGTTCTCGTTCAAATCCCCGAGCAGTAGTAGCTAATGCCTCGGCAACCGTGCCATTACGCGGCGGAATTCTCCCGTTCGAAGTATTTAGTGTTTTTTGAAAAAGTTAAATGCTTTCTCCAGAGATACTTTGAGACCAGTTGAGTCGCAATTTCTCCTTAGTTTGTAGGTAGCTGTAAGAAGGGATGAATTATATTTCAAAGCATAAGTTTTAAAAGTTTGTTAAAGGCAATTTGCGTGAGACTGCATGTTCACGCTTTTGGTAAAGGTTTGCTGCATGTCACAAAGCGTCTCATTTGGAAGCTTGAAATTAGTGGAAGAGGTTTTATATTAAGATTCGATAAAAAAAAAAGGATTTAACAGTGTCTGCACGTTGCAGCCTGAATGGAATTTGTTGGCTTTGAAAGTTCGTACCGAAAACCATAAGTTTCCTGCTATGTAAAATATTTGACGATAAGTGGATACACCAGGTGATTATTTCTACGAACAAATGGAGCTACTTTGGCGGGACGGCCTTCATCTAAACGGGGTGGGCGCGGCAAGGCTGGGGAGAATAATTAAATATTCTCTTGTAAATTTTCAGACAGAACAGCATCGGAGAGTAGAAAGCATATAGGGGAGAGTGGCTCGCCACGCCGTAATAATAATGTACTCTTTCGAAAAACAAACTTACATGTCTACTACTGTAACGCGCGTAGCATTCGAAATAAACTCGACGAATTTAAATGTTTAGTGCACTTATGCAGTTTCGTTATTATAGCAATAATGGAATCATGGGCGGAGACATTTAGGAGAGACTATATCAGCGAATTGCAACTACCAGGGTATAAGCTAATCAATAAAGACCGTTCGCATAAATGAGGTGGAGGAATACTACTGTACACCAAAAATCATATAGGTTTAACCGAAATTAAAATTGACTCTCCCAAAGAAGTTGAGGTAATATGCGCTGAAATAAAATCGAATGGTTTTCCAAACTGAATTATATAACATTATGGATTGGAAGTAACATTAAAATAATTGCACTTTATTATTTGGGGATTTGAATTGTAGAAATATTAACTATGAAACATTTAATGCGTACGGGAAATGGCAGAGGCTATTGTAGTTTATGGAATAAAATTATTTAACACAATTAGTCAATGAACCAACCCGTGGGGAAAATATCCTTGACGTAATTTTAACTAACAACGTTAATCTTATCTCGGGGATTTGTATTAGGGAAGGTATAGGTTCCAGCGATCACAAATCAATAAAGTTCGCTATTAATATAAATCTTAACAAGGAAAATAACGATATTAAAGTGCCAAATTTTGTACGTGCGGACTTTAATGGCTTCAGCCGCAAGTTTAGAGACATCAGGTGGAATCCAACGGTAGGAAATGTTAATCAGTCCTGATAATTTTTCACCGAGCATTTTAGAGAATATTTTAAATTACTTATTTGCATCGGTATTTATAAAGGAAGACGAGCATAATATACCAAGAACCAACGACGATAAACTTTAACGAGCTTAAACTTTCAACTAATATCGAATTCTTCGAAGCAGAAATAGATTTCTATATCAGTAAATTAAATTCCAGTAAATATCCAGGTCCTGATTTAATATATCCGGTTCATTTAAAAGAAATTCGAAACATGTTAGTGAGACCGCTAACGAATTTTTTTAACAAATATTTAGAAGAAGGTGTGTTATTAGATTTTAAGCTAGCGAATATAACTCCTATTTTTAAGAAGGAAAAAAGAGAACCACCGACCAATTATCGATCCATAAATTCCATCGTAGGTAAATTAATGGAATCGATCATTCACGATAGGGTGATCGATCATTTGGAAGCGCATAATCTCATAATGATAGTCAACACGGCTTTAGACAGAAACGTTCATGTTTAACGAATCTTTTAGAATTTTACGACAGCATGATTAAAGGCTATGACGAAAGTAGATCTTTGGAGATAGTTTACTTAGACTTCGCTAAGGCATTCGACACCGTTCCTCATAGGCGATTACTAAGTAAACCTTTTGCACATGGAATTAGGAAAAACCTCCTACAATGGATATAGTCGTGGCTACGTAATCGTAAGCAAAGATTAGTTTTAAAGGGTAAATTTTCGGAGTGGAAAAATGTAACTAGTGGCGTGCCCCAGGGGTCTGTGTTGGGACCATTATTGTTCCTTATTTATGTAAATGATATGGACACTGGCCAACTTGATAAATTATCCAAATTTGCGGACGACACGAAAATTGAGGATAAAATGGTCTAATAAATGGAACATGGAAATTCAATTTAGACAAGTGTAGAGTTTTGCACATAGGTCGATTTAACCCAAGTTTTAACTATGAAATGGGGGGTAAAAATCTTATCTCCGTGGACGAGGATTCCGCGATGCAATTGTGGTCACCTTATAGACATGTAAACATCTATAAGATGGAAAGAATTCCACGACAGGTGACTAAACTAATTCCCTCGACTAGAAATAAGTCGTATATCGAAATATACTAAAACTACCGACTCTCGAAACCAGGCGATTTTGAGGTGAGCTTATCGAAGTATTCAAATTTTTAAATAAATTTGAAAACGTAAATTATGACCATTGTATGACACGTAACAACGGTTTTAAACTGAAAGGACGGAGGAGGTTTCAAACCAACCTAACTAAAAAAAAATCACCTTTAAAATCATCGATAAGTGGAACGCACTCCCCGCAGAGATGGTAAATGCTAGTAGTGTGAATAGTTTTAAAAACAAAATTGAGTTATTTTATGAACTATGATATTGTTTAAATACGAAACCCTGTTATGGTTTGAATGTTGCGTCAGTGAGCATCGTGGCAACAATGTCCAAAGGAGACTACTAGCATATTAGTATAGCATGGGACTGGCCTTTGACTGGACTAAATAGCCCTTGCTTGCTTCCTGTTAATATGTAACACCACTCACCCGATTCCCGTAATGAGCTAAATTTACGTATCTTTAACGCATAATATTAAAAATATTTAATAGGTTCGAACTCAATTGGAAATTTGAGAGGAGACGGCTTAGGAAGATGAAGGGTATTTTGAAGGCGACGCTGATCATTTTCCCTTTCCCTGGCGTAAGAGAGAGCACCCAGAAAACGTGTAGACCGAATGAAATCTCTTGGCTATCTGATTTCGAAAAGTTTAACGTCTGAAAAGGGCCGCATGCACCATCACTAAAGATGCACTAAAGATATATATATTTATATGTATGTATGTATTTGGCGTATAAACCTGATTTTCTGAAATACGGCTTCACACATATTAGAGATAGATCAGGGAATGTCCGCCCTCAGTGTGTTCAGTGCCTGCTTCAAAAAATTATTGAAGGAAAACAAACATCCCTCGTGTTCAGTTGATTCAAACTCTATTGAAAAGCCACTAAGTTACTGGAAGGATAAGGAAGAACAGTTAAAACCAAGTCGTATTGATGCGCCATCTGGCTCAGCTATTTCTTTGGAGAAAGCTTCTTTGGCATCCTTTGAGGTGACGTATATTGCCCTATCCAAAAAGAATCTCAACATAGCAAAAGAGCTGGTGAAATCAGCAGCAGTCGCTGTGGTGAAAAATACTTGTGAAGCAGATGTAGCTAAGAAAATTGAGTCTGTACCACTTTCTAGCAACAACATCAAACGTTGACTTGTTCTCATGTCATTAGATATTTTCGATCGATAATTGTGGCGCTGAAAAACATAACATAGACTGGTTGAACTGTTTGTCTGTGTGTACTGATGGATTCCCATCGCTGATGGGAATTCGAGTAGGTTTTATTACTCGGGTTAAAGGAGAAAATCCTGATGTCACAATAATTCACTGTTTCTTACATCGGGAAAATTTGGCGTCTCAACGTCTCCAGCGCCGGCAGTGACGTTGGAGAAGATATCCCAGGATTTCAAGAAGAACCTTTAGATCTCCAGGAAAATCAGGTGCAGAAGGAGACTCTGAATTCTCTGCTCAACTGAAGGATAAGCCTGTTTTGATTCAAAAGGCTGAAAAAGCTCTTATTCCATTCCCCACCACATACCTATGTGAACAAGGATTTTCAGCTCTTGTGACGATCAAGACTAAAACAAGGAGCCATCTGGATCTTTAACACTGATCTCACTGTTCTCTATCCATCAATATCAAGCCAAATCTGGAGAACCTTGTCCATAATATGAAGGAACATTACGGTAGTCACTAAAATACTTTTTTTCAATTTTTTAAAGAAGTCTGCTTGAAGAACCAGAAGAAGTTGCCAGCCAAAGGTTTAAACATTAATATGAAAATTTGCCTTAATATCCTTCAATCAACATAGAAATATAAAAATATATTTTTTATTAAATAACAGTGAATGTCCGTAAAATATATTGGATAAAACTAAATGTAGAAACACTGAAGAAATTATTATATTTATCAGTAATCAATAGTAGTTGAATAGTCAGAAGGGCTAATTCATGAAACGGTACTATAGTTGGCAGTCAAAGTTTTGTTTATCTTTGCTTGAGTATGAAAGTTTGCCTGCACTTATCTTCAATCAATATTATATTATATTTATTAATTAATAACATAGTAAAATTCAGTAAACTTTATTCATTTGAATAAAACTAAAATAATACTGAAATAATATTTTATCCCTGAGGGTCGCCAGGCCAAAATCAATTTGAGTTCAGGCTCACGGCAAAAAGGCTTGGGAAACACTGGTGTAGAGGTTGGTGGGCACGCAACTGCGGATATAGAGGCTGGCGGGCACCCAACTGCGGATGTAGAGGCTGGTGGGCACGCAACTGCAGATGTAGAGGCTGGCGGGCACCCAACTGCGGATGTAGAGGCTGGTGGGCACCTAACTGCGGATGTAGAGGCTGGCGGGCACCCAACTGCGGATGTAGAGGCTGGTGGGCACGCAACTGCAGATTTAGAGGCTGGCGGGCACCCAACTGCGGATGTAGAGGCTGGTGGGCACGCAACTGCGGATGTAGAGGCTGGCGGGCACCCAACTGCGGATGTAGACGCTGTTGGGCATGTAACTGCGGACGTAGAGGCTGGTGGGCGTGCAACTGGGCTACTTGAGTTACCTCATTGAAGGTAGGCTCGAGGCTTAATACCAACAGTCCTTATTATCCTCGATCGTTTTTTATTTATTTATTTAAACCCACTCTCTATCCCTACAAAGTATTTTTCACTAAATAAACACATTCCCCAAATCCATAAAGGGCAACCCACTTTAAGACTCTTCGGTAAAATGTCGACCCCATTTTCCTCAAATCGAGAGGCGCCGCTTCTCCTCCCGGTCCCCAATCACCCAGAAAATTAAGAATCACTTTTGACGTTGGAATTTTGAAGTTACATTTTCCCTATTTCGGGTTATGACGTCATCGAGCCGAAATAAATGAGGATGGACCTGAGGATTGAATCATTTGAAAAGAATTTATTTAGTAATATGAAATCAAATATTTATATCTATTTGTGTGTGTTAGTGCTGTATTCGCCTAGCAAATAAATACATATATGTATACTTAGAAGAATTGTGCATTGTAAAATCGATGTTTGTACCTTTATCTGTACATATGTATATAAAAAAACTAAGCTTATTTCTAATATGAAAAATTGCTTACTCAGTTACCTGACAGTATAGAGTTTTGGCCTCAAAACGAAAAGTCAAGCGTTTCCTTTGATATATATTTTTCGATCGTTATTTTAAACAAAGAACCTAAGCTTGTTATAAAATGAAAAAACAACAACAATAATGTTAATTCAGTCAGCTGACGTAAACTAAAATTGAAGAAAATGAAAATGCTCAGCATTTTCTTTTCTATAGCTGAGAACTCGAGTTTGTCAAAAAAGAAAAAAAAACATAGAAACGTTAAGCAATTCCTTTGTGCAATAAATCATAACTATACGTCGTTGACACACAGCAAATAGAAAGAAAACCTTAATCCGATTTGATAAATGTAAATGTCAGTCCACGTGGTATTTTTTTTTTAATTCATATAAAAGAAGTTTGTGAGAGTTGGGCGAGATAATAAAGCCGAACACCACCGCGTTTGTATTATACCAACTCCGACCATACCATCGATCCCTTAACTTCAATCTAACCTGACCCCTTCAGAAGAATACACTCTCGCGTACACCGTCCAGGCATGGTAGCTAATTCGCTTCTACGGGGGATTTTGTGCGCGCTTGGGACCTTCTGCCCAAGGATGACAGTAATACTACAGCACTTATCACCGCATCAATATGAAATACCTTCGGCGTAGGCGTGGCACTGTGGGTATAAATTGGGTAAGAGGGGTGGGTAGTTTTAGTGGTGTTAAAGTGCGCCACCACACAATGTGAGAAACTAGTAGATGTTTACATCTTGATGGGTTTTTGCTCTGCCATGGAATATATTATATCTTCCTGATGGTCTAAATCTCCCCTTAATGAGGATGATTACTCCCTCCCCCGTTCCCCAATGAATACGGTATGTTGTATTTCTTCAATTTCCTTTTTATTTGAATGATTATAACCCAAATATTTGTTCATTTTTCATCTTTGTCAATAAAGTTTACATTTCTCTTCCATTATCGCTGCTTGTGGGAAAATTGAGTCCAGAAGATAGTGTGCAAGCAGTCATCTAAAAAGCAATCCTGACCTACGGCCTATTCCATTTTCCGAAGGACAGGAAATCATTATGTAGTTTCCGATTCGATGGGCAAAATCTTTTTAACGCCTGGCTTCGGAAATGGTGTTTGCGACGTCCGTCTCTATGCGTTATGTGCAAACGGCTGACAGCTTCTCGCTGAGACCTTATCCATTCGACCCAACGGAGGGCGCTCAGCTAGTTAGTAGTCTCTCTCGCCTTTCGGCAGGTTGACGGTTAATTATTTCACCCATTTTGTACCGTAAACGGTTCGCTTAACGAGCTTCTCCCCTTCATCTGTTTCTTACCCTTCTTCCATACCTTAATGGGGCTTAGACTGGTTCTTTCGAGCGCCTGTATTAGTTCTATATATGGTTTATTTCCTGCTATTTTTTATACTTTTTATTAAAGTTTGTTCTTGTTTTATTCACACGGCTTATAGACAGTTATGACTGAAAAAAGAGGTTATAGAGGGTGTTAAAGTTCGTCCAATATATACTTCTCCCCACTTTTTCTTCTTCTTCCCCCCCCCCCTCCCTAAGTCCGCCAAATCAACAGGATTTATGTAGGTTTGGAAACCTTGAAATGTGGCTTTTTTTTCAAAACAGAGCCTAACTGGGTGTTCAAGTTGGCATCCAGCACTCTCTTATTTTTGACCATGTAGGCCAAAAGTTTCCGCCACTCGCGAACGATATTATTTTGTAGATGTTTTAGAGTCAGCCATTATTAGAAAATACATTATTGGATAATATACGTCATAGGAATAATGGTTATGCTCTCACTGGTGATTGTTAGTAAAACTTCGTGTTGAGTGTGTTTTAATTGCATTGTTCCGATGAGATTATGAGTAATCTTAGCCAATGGTTTATTAGTGAAGACTACGTGATGTTTGTCTTGCATTGACAATTTCGATACATTTCAAACGGTCTTCTCATACCAGCCGCACACAGAAATTCGAAAGGCGAATATGGGTTACTTGATGTCGACCTTTGGTTTCTCTATGTGTTGAGCTATGTAAGAGGATAAGGAAGCTAGAGTAAGAAGTACTTGTGTCTAGAAATAGGTGCGAACTAGCATCTCCTATTTCGCCCCTTGAGCGCTATTGACACAGTGATCCAGAAAGATTAAAATCACTTTCAAAGTTAAGAAAAAGAACGTCTTCTTTGTTTTGAGAGCATTAGAACAATTAATATTCTCATACTATATTGGATTATTGTAGAATTATGGTCAAAGTCATAGAACACACCATGCGATCCAATATCTGTTATAAGTTAAATGTACTTTTTCTTTTTCTTTCAGGAATTTTAACTCCCAAATAGTTAACAAATATACTTTTTAATTAATAAGTCTTCCTGTGAAAATTTTACACATTTAATTGGAACATATTTCCTGTGGTTATTCCTCCTTTTTCTAAGTTAAATATGAGATTTGAATCTATATTATTTTTCCTGATGGAAGTGCTAAGTATGTGAGTGTGAGAGAGAGTGTGTACAAGAATAGTGGGGTTGGGAAGAGTGGTGAAAATAAGGAAGTCTTAGGGTTGCAAGATTTGCAAAGTTGCCTGGAGATCAGGCTAATCGCTTTCTTTGTTTTTAATGTTGTTTCTGGCATATATATATATATATATATATATATATATATATATATATATATATATATATATATATATATATATATATATATATATATATTATTTGGCGTTCAAACCTTTGTATTCATGTTCAAAGTTAGCTTTCTTGTTTCCTTGACGTGTTGTTTGGTTCTTTAGTTACTATTTATTTGTTTTTTTGTCTCATAACTGATTCTTGCGTGTATTCTATTTGTATTAGTATATGTTTATGTTAGTTTCTTTGATGTTTGGTTGTTTTTGTTTTTTTTGTGTTTATGTTTATTAGTTTCTTGTTGATTAGTTGTATTCGTATGTGTTATGTGTTTCATATTTATGTTTTGTACTCTTCCTGTTTCTTCTTAGTCCTCGTTGGTTGAATTGGGATCTTCATCGAGTTACTGGTCTAATCGGGTTTGTTCCTCGTAATCGGTTGTGGTTCTTCTTCGGTCTTCTTGGTAGTTCTTTTTTATGCAAAGTACGGGACAATTGCGTTCCCAAGCATTTTGACGCTGCTTGGGAATCTTGAATGGCATGGACCTGGTTGGTTTTCTTCCATGAGTGCTTTAATGTCCTCGGTGTTGTTTAACGGTATTTTCTCTTTCATATCTGACTGTTGAGCGGCCTAATGTTCGTCGCTCTGTGCAGATCCTCTTGCCTCCTTCTATCCCTTCTGCGTGTATTGGTGATAATATACATGCACTTGTTGTATTTTTTGCATCTCCTTAGCCCTTTTCAAAAAGACAAAAAGAGATACCGAGGGATAGGATAGGTGAGAGTGGATCTGACCAGCGCCAGATATAATTTCCTTTTGTTTCTTTGACTGAGGTTTCTGAAGGTATAGAGGGTTTTGACTGCCGAAGATTCTTTTTGGATCTCCGTTCTTTGACGTGCTTCCTATACCCGGTTAAAGTGATTTTCATCCCGAGTATATTGCACTCGTTCGTGTAGGGATAGCGCGTATCCCCCACTATCACGTCGGAAAGTTTTAATCCTCCTAATAGAACAATCTTAAATTTGTCGCCATTAGTTGGGATCTTCCATTTTGACTCATATTTATTAAGTTTTCTTATTTCTTCGGCGGTCATTCGAGCTTGCATCGGTGCATTCTTATATCTACAAACGATGAGTTGGCTTATATTGTCGGTGAACTCTATGCTTGTGCTATTGGGGTTGCTTAGTTCTAGGTTGTTGGCTGTATAGATCGCGTACAGGGACACCCGCCTTGAGACAATCCTGCCTGTAGTTGGAAGGTGGGGCCATCCGTGTGCCCTATACTGATGTAAGCTGATCTCTCCATAACATAGTCACAGAGAATTTTTTCAAGCTTGGCGCTTAAACCAACTGGAGGATCTTGTATTGTATCCCCCTTAGCCATACTTTGGCCAACGCCTTTGACACGTCCTTACATACAATGTCAATATAGCTCCGAAGTTTCTTCGCTTGAGCAATCTTTTCAGTGATGACATTAATTGCCATCTCGGTGCTTCTGTTCTTCCTGAAGCCGTATTGCCGGTCGTTGTATAGCGAATTTTCCTCCAAGTGAACAACGAGTCATCTATTTAGGATTTTCTCGAAGAATTTACCCCCAATTTCAGGGGTTTTCTAGGTTGGCAATGAAAATAATTTTTGCCGTTTTGTATGCGTCGAGAAAGTAACCTACATTTACGGCAGGCATTGAATATGTTAAATAGACCTTCCCTTACCTATCTCTGCCGAAGTTTAGCTTCGTCAAACCTGACCGGCATGGTGCTCTTTGTTTGAAGGAGTAGAACGCGCTTTCCAGTTCTTCCAGTGTCATTCTTTCTTCTCCTTCTCCCCTGTTTACTCGGTGGTTCGGATACGTCCTTTCAATAATTTCGTTGAGCTCGTCTATTATCTGGTTCTGAAGACCTTTTCCCAGTGTTCCCTGAGAATTTCCTCTGATTTTATTTCACCATAGGCGATAGGTGAGAGAAGTATAGGGGTTGTTGGGTAGATAGCATGAGACGGTTGTGTTTTTTTTTGTTTTTTTCCTTACTAGGGAGGGAGGAGAAATGTGTGTGTAATGAGTATCTATTTGTCAAGAGACTGGCTGATCTTCTTTCTTTGATATCTTGTATTTTGCTCTTTATTTGTATGATTCGCTTTGGTGTACCTTTTGTGGGGTACGTAGGTTCTAATTCTTTTGTTACTATAAATTCTAATTACGTCAATTTATGTGAGTTTTGCTTGTGTGTACCTTTTTGTGGACGATAGTTCTAATTCATTTATCTATATAATTATATATATATATATATACACACACACATACAGTGGGTGTAATAAATATCCGATACATGGTTAAAAGTTTATTTACCCTACTTACACAACAGCAAAGTTATCGAAAATTGAACATCTTATGTATTTTGTACGTTGAATACAAATTGGTATCATATTTCAAAAATAGTAAAACATTACTATGATTACGGCAAAAATATCAAACGAACGTTTCAAAAAGTATCCGATACATCTATGAAAACCAGTTAGTATTTGGTGATATGACCTTTCGTCGCTAGTACAACTTCCAACCGTTTGGGATATTAACTTATGAGGTTCTTACAAATATTTGGAGGTATCTTAGCATATTCTTTTTAAATCTGTTAGATTTCTTGGGTCCCTTTTCTGAATCTTTAGTTTTAATTCTCGCCACAGGTTCTTGATAGGATTTAGGTCTGGCGACTGATTTGGCCATCCAATAACCTTTATTTTCTTCTGCTGAAACCACGTTGCAGTGTCCTGCTGGAATGTCGATCCTCTTGGTAACTTCAAGTTGTCTGCAGACTGTAAGAGATTATCATCCCTTCAATAATATGCAGTCTTCCAGGACCTGCAGAGGAGGATCAGCCCCATACCATTATGCTGCCTCCTCCAAACTTCACTGTTGGGATTGTATTTTTAGGATCACGCGCTGAGTTTTTCGGCCTCCAAACCTGACTAACACTATTCCGCCCAAATAACTCAATCTTCGTCTCGTCAGACCATAGTACAGCATCGCCAAAACTTGCAGACGATTTCTGACATGAATTGGTTTCAACAAAGGTGTCTTTCTTGGTGTGGAAGAATGGAATCCCTCGTTCCTAAGAACTGCTCTAATTGTATTTTTGCATACATTTGTCCCAGCTGCTTCCAAATCTTTCGGAAGTTCAGATCGAGTCACTCGAGGATTCTTCTTTACTTTATGGACTATATGTTTAGCCGCACGGTTTGAAATTTTAGATGGACGCCCTGAATGTGGTAGACTTGCAGTGGACTGATATGACGTGACCTGGCGAATCGTGTCACCAATGATTGAGATTGGTATTTTTAGCATAGATGAAATTTTTTTATAGCCCACTCCACTTTTATGTAACAATAATTAGTTATCTGCTCCCTTTTGGCAATTATTTTGTCTTCGCATATTAGAATTAGAGTGTTGAACGATGACCTCCTTCTCATGCAGCTCTCAGACACTGACTGAGGTCCGCTGATTCACGTGGACGAAGTAGAATATTTTTCTAGAAAGTTCTACAGCATTCCTGTCACGTAAACCATCTTGGAATGTTCGAGAACTATTTATTATCGCTTTAAAACTAGTTTTATGAGTGTGTTGGATACTTTTTGAGGCGATAATCTAACACTTTTGTCGATATAATATCAATGCTTTACTATTTGTGTATTCTAATACCGAATTTGTATTCAACGTACAAAATAAATAAGATGTTCAATATTCGATTACTTCTTTGCTGTTTGCTGTTTGCTGTTGTGTAACTATAGTAAATAAACTTTTGACCATTTATCGGATATTTATTGCACCCACTGCATATATATATATATATATATATATATATATATATATATATATATATATATATATATCCGTTACTTCTAATTACTTTCTTACTTTTTTCAGGTCTAATATCTTGTGTTTATTCTAGGCATTCATGCCTTTGTCTTTGTTTCTTGCTTCGTTTTTCTTGTTTTAGTCTTTCCTCGTATTTATGTTTATACATGTATTGGTTGTTCCGCTTGTCGTAGGTGGGGTCTACTGCCCGAGAAACTCTTTTGATTATAGTTCTCATCTTGTATTCTTAGATCTCTACTCATCTCTAGGTGTTTTTCTTCGATTTTTTCCCATATTTTTATTGCCCTGTTTTCCAGGGACGATCTCCGCTATTTTAATTAGGTTGCTCATGCATTTTCTTTCTGTTATTTTTTTTGGTATTTGTTATTAAACGTGTTGCTTTATTTTGTATCTTCTGTAGTTTCTTTTTATTGGATTTTGTTATAGTGTGCAAAGGGATTGTGGGTATTCTAACACTGATTCTACAAAGGCCTTATATAAAGTTCTTCTCCTTCTTATGCTCATATTTCTTAAGGAGTATAGCACTCTCAGGCCACTTCTGGCCTTGGTTATCCTTGCCTTTGTATGGGCGTGGTAGCCCCTTGATCCAATGTGTAGCCCCAGCACACTTCCCTCCGTTGTGTAGTTGTAGTTTGTGCCATCGACGGTGATTTGGTCTTTTTTGAGTCTCGATATTGGAATTACCTTGAACTTGTGAATGTTCGTTTTTATCTTCCATTTATTTCTTGATAATCATTTATATTTTTAATTTCTCTTTCCGTCGTTCTGGCCTGCCATCTCGGGTTCGTGTATCTTGTTGGAACTATTTGGCTGATGTCATCCGCATACTGGATGTTTAAACAGCCTGGTGTTATTGTGCGCGGGAGATCAGCTGTGAAGATGGCGTAGAGGATGGGGCTCAGGCACCCCCCTTTGTGGGACTCCTGTCTGTAAGTTGAAGGATGATTCTACGTGGTCCTCGATGGAGACGAAGGCTTTTCTATTGGTGACATAGTCAGCCAACATCCTCTCCATCCTGATATGGCTCTAAAGGTATAAAAAAAACTTATAAATAAATGGGAAACCAGTACCTTACTTTCGAAACATCATGTGATTTGTGGTAGTGGTATTGAAAGTAAGTATAACAGCCTGCCTGGAGAAAAAAAGTTTTTTTTTAAATTCCCGTTTTTTATAAGGAGGGTTTATTTTACCCACTGGATAAATCCTTATTAAATAGCAATTTTGTAAAACAGTTCATATGCCTAAATCCTGTTAACATAAAAAATAACCAAGCTACGTATCCCTCCCATATTTCCAGATGCACCAGCCTCGAATTCTCTATCGCCCATTTTCGCACCATCGTACTGCGAGGTGGCTCGAAGGTGTGAAAGACTTATACTGTCTGCCCAAAGATGGATAAGGTCTTTCGCGCGGCGATACGGATTTTATGAGAATTCGGTGCTCTCTCTCGATTTCTGCTCGCGAGGGAAATAAAAGGAAAACTCCCTGGAGTCAGGCAGAAGACCTTGGACCTACGTTGTGAGGTGGAGCTCGATCCACATAAGAAACAGTTCGCCCGTTGCAAGAAAGGAACTTCTCGGGGAATTGGTTGTAGCCGTCACGGTACTTGTAGGTGCCAAACCTCTCGCAGACCCCTCTCCTACAGAGTCAGAGGTTTCACAGGCCCTTCCTCTGTGGATTACCCTAGACGTAGCTAGGTAATCGGTTTTGGATACCCACTCCAGGAGCCGAATAATCGGACAGTCACTTCGAGGAAGAAGTCCGATTTAAGCCACCGTTTGGCTCACCTTCGTGATCCGGCATACGATCATTATATCACCGGTCTAGGATTACCTTCTCATTCGCTAACCTCGGACGGCCTGACCTAGTGCGATCATCGTCACCATAAAAAGATCTTCACCGTCATTCTCAAAAAATACTTACGAACTCAAAGGTATCGTTAAAGTGAATTATCCCCTCCCCTAACTTCACCAGTTTATTCGTTAACTAGAATTCCCATCCCGAGACCATAACCTCGAGTATTAGAAGTGATTAATTCAGTGCTTAATTCAATAATAGTATTCCATTCATTCTGTCGGTTGCCATTAAGACGCAAGCATCCTAGTGAGTAATTTTAAAGTAATCCCCACGACATTTTTGTAGACTTACTTATTCAGTGCAAGGTTAATTCTATTTATATATATATATATATATATATATATATATATATATATATATATATATATATATATATATATATATATATATATATATATATATACGCTGTTGCTTATTTCAAATTCATGTACATTGAAGATTATTTTTGTATCTGTGTGTTTAACTATTTTGGACGATCCTTTGGCAATTATTAAGCAATCCACTCGGCTTAAATCTCAATATAACACCCATCCATCAATGATTGCCTTTTACTGAGTGGGGATACACTCAGGGGATCAGCATCTTAGTTTTTATCAAAGGGTACGCACCGGGGTTATTTTTATTCACCGGAAGTGGCTACGGTAGGTGTATTGGATACACTTTACCTCAATATATGTCCAGGAAGTGGGACTGGGATTACTCACTCACTAAACCTCGACAGAGAGATTATTAGCAAACTTTACCCTTTGGATTTTGAGATAGTTCGCCTTCAAGATGAGTGGAAACTTTTACAGGTTAGTGACGCCAATAATATTGACCAAGATATTGATGTCCACATCTTTTGGAATGAGATTTTTAATTAAAAAAATAGCAGTGGTGAAATGAAATACCCCTTCATTTCAAAATTTGCGAAGGCATCCGTTTCCCTGTTACATGGGAATTCGGATGTAGAGGTTTTTCCATTAGTGGCAATATTTTGCATGAAACCTGAACTGGTCCCTATTACTAGAGAGCTTTTGAATATGACTCATTCAGTTCATGCTAGATACCAGGCTCATTTAGAGGAATTAAAAAAGATAAAAATAGAAGAAAAAAGAAAAAAGAAGGAAACAGAAGAAGAAAAACAGGCTGTTGAAAAGTTTGAAAGATAAATAGAAGAAAAAAAGCTAAGTATAAAAGACTTGGAGAAAAAGGTTTCATGCTTACAGAAAGAATCAAGTCAAAAAGCCTTCAATGAAGCAAGTGAAAAAAAGGTATTCAGAAAAATGACTTGATGGAAATCAAGATAGCTAATGCAATGCTAGAGTCATATAAGACTAAAAGGGAGGAAGCAGAGAATTCTGCAGCTGAAGAAAAAAAGAATAATTTTTAAACTTGATAAACGGAAGAACAGCCTTATTAGTGACTACTTTGAGAAAAATAAAAAGAATAAGAAGCAGTGATGTTATGCTATGTCAGTTAGCCTATTGATATTTTTTTGCTCATTTTAATTTTTAATCAGTGATATTGACTTGTTTAGTGTGTAAGTATTATTAATAAAGGCCGTTAGACTATGTCCTGAACAGGACGTTTCCATAATTAAATGTGAAGGTCTGTAGAAGATTTACTTTAATATCTATTACTTAAACTTTTAGCTCTTTATATAGCTAATAAATATTTAATTTGTAAGAACTTTCACCATTACTGTCACTTTTTAAAAAGAATTTGTCACTTTTTTCACTTTTCTATTAACATTTTTCGTTCCCAACCCCAGGTCTCTCATAAATAACGTAGGGACCCTTCACCCGAATTTACTCGCGAGGGTTTGGTTAGGCAAAATAGTCGCGCCTCGGAGGTTGGTATCCCGTGGAAACAATCATCTTCCCCAGGCTCATCTCTACCTCAATGGCGAGGTAGGACTCTTTTAAATTCCTGAGTTGCTTGAACTTTATTCCTTTCCTGACCGCAATGGCCGCTCCGTCGAATCTTTCTTGAGAATGGTTCACTGTTAGCACGTCGTAGTTCTATATCTTGATTATATGTCTATCCGTGCTAACACCGTGCTCCGAGATGAGTATTATATCCGCATTGATGTTTCTGAAGATGTTACCGTACTCGTTGATTTGAGCCTCGGCTTCCGCTTTCGTCTCCGCTTCGGTGTTCACGGCTTCGACCTCCGCTTCGGCCTCGGCTGCAGTCCGACGTCGTGCACGCCAACCATCTTCGGACCGGGAGGCGTCGGGTCTGCTCCTGCGATGGTCCGGGGAGCTGGGGTGGGGCCTGGAATAGGTGTAAGGGTCCCCGACCCACTGTCAGGCCAGGGCCAGGGTCGCCACCACCACAATGTGACCGTACTGCACTCTTTTCGTGATCCATCCGTCGGGGTGTTAATGCTCAAAATTCTTAGTCCGTCTTTTTCCATATTAAGAATTGATCTACCGCTTCTTTAGCCGGGGGTCACTATTGGGGAGCATTTGGGCAGCTGGGGATGGATTTTCAGTTGCTTCTTCCTGAATTGGTTCCATGTACAAGTTCTTTTTAGGTTTCTGCTTCCTGGGGGGGCTGAGAGTCTTTGACCAGCTCCTCGAAGCCCTTTGAGATCTTGTTCTGGTTATTTGCTCTTATTTTTTCTCCTCCTCTTCCGAGTACGAGTCGCTAGAAGACTTCTTGTGTATCATCTCAATTATCCGCAGATGCTACCTGCAGCACTTCTTTCGGAGGTCGGGGTGAGGTTGTACTCATGTTGAGTATCTTTTTCTCCTCTTGCCCGCACTCAGAACAGAGTTTCTTGTCCTTGCTGGGGCAGGATTGACTTGTATGGTTTTCTAGTTTATAGCAAGAAAAGCACATCTGCACATTGTGGAACTTTTCTTGCTCGATTTTCTCTGAAGGAATCCGCCTATTGAAGGCGAGTATTCCATCTCTGTTTGATTTTTTGGGTCATATCGGGGGTGTGGAAGGTGATTTTGAAGACGTGGGTGTGATTATTGAATTTAATAATCTCCTTTATCTTTGTCCACGGATTCTGCTCCTCGATCTCTGCTTTTAGTTCCTCTGTGCTCTTCTCTTCGATCCAACTTTCGATTTTTATACAGATGACGCTTCTAGTTGCCGCCACCTGTGGAGAGGTTTTTGCTTCCAATTCAATCTTCTTCAGTATTTCGGTGCCTCGGTTGGATAGTATTTCGTCCACGTCCTTATTCTTGGGGCATAGCGCTACGTATCCGTTGTTGACTTCTATCAGGCGTATCACGATAACCTTAAGTTCCGCGAACAGAACTGGGCACACCTGGCTTTTAGCCAGAACTGCATGATCAGGTAGGCCCCTCATCGGGACCCTCTTGGTCTGGTGCTCCATTTTCCCTGGTGGGGGAATCCTTCCTCTCGAATGTTCCTTGTCCTTTTTTCTTTATTTGCTTCTTCCTGTAGAAAAGTGATTAAAAAACCCTGTCACCCGTATTTAAGGTGAGTGATGTGTGATGAGTGGTTTTAATGAAAAAAAGATGTGGTGTAGGGTGTCTCCCGTCATATTGTGCCCTGTGCTCCCGCAAACCATTACTGCAATTGATGGGATGATGAAGGGATGGACCCGGGAAGGGATCCTCCCAAGGGGTGAATTATGGCTGACTTGATGATGGATGAAGGCCGAATCAACTGCCTTCACCCGGGAAGACCGCCTCCTTGTTTGTTTGTTTTTTTAATTTGCGACTGCATCCTCCAAAGCATAGAGACGGTTACATGTCCCTCTATGATCTTGGGCGGTAAACCCCCATCGATAAAGCTAAAAACTTCATCAACGAAGTTAGCTCTTCATCAAACCAGCTTCCGTCAATTCCACCAATTATGTCATATCACAGTCGACTGGCGTAGTTGGAACGAGGGTTATGAGAAGTCCAGGTCCACGATTGAACTGACCCGCCGGCGGGGAACGATGTAGGGAGCTTAAGCGCTCATGTCAGTTTTGCGTGACCGATGAAAAAGGTAGTATATTCTCATTCCAAAGACAGTCGTAGGGCTGTTTTATAATAAGCTGGCTCGACTCGGGTGTCCTTACTTCGAACGTAAGAATGCGGAAAAGCAAGAATATTATTCAGTGGGAAAACTTTACGTATGCACGTCAAGTGTTAACAGCGAATAACATTCCATTAATCTATATTATTGAACATCTCCGGATTGGGATAAAGAAAGAGGTGAAAGTGTGGGAGAGAGATAGAAAAGATTGTGTAAGTGAGGGATGAATGGTGTCAATGGGGTGGATGAGAAGCAGTGATTGTGATGAATGATCATAGTGAGAGCGATGGTGATGTTAATGTGTGTCAGGTGCCTGGCTAACGCTCTCGTTTGACTGTGTTTTGAGTTTAGTTATATTTTTTTATTCACAGCATAGGAGCCTTTGTTCTCGAGTTTTGTTTTTCTTTCTTGAGGTTATTTTCCTTTTATTTTTATTTGGTTTATTTTGGTTTAGCATTCGGGCCTATTTAATTTCTTTATGGGAACCTGAGATATTTCCTACAATAGGGAAAGGATCTGGGTTAGCCAATTCGCTAAGTTTTGGATACAACTCCCCCACATTTGAGGAACATACGAGGGAGTGGAACGCGGGCCTAACTCAGGCAAACCGTTGAGTAGAGAAAAAAAATCTCCACGTTAAAATCAGCCTGAGAAGACTTAAGAGGATTTGAATAGATGGAGGTTTATACCTCCATGTATGAGCCGGTATTTAAAAAAATACTACTTTGTTGCCCTTGTCAAATTTTAAAACCATGATATCCAGATTTTAATTAATTTAATTAAGGATTCAAACAAAATTCGGGGAAGTTAAGACCACGTCTAAAATTATTTGTTAATTCATTGATAATAAAACCTTGGGGACTGAAAATATGTAGGCTGTGCAGGGAAAATTTTGGGTGGAAAAAGTATTCATATGAACTTAGAAAGTAGGTAAATCTATTGACGCCAGAAGTAAGTAAATATATAGCTGAAACCTTAACCTAAACCTCTCTTTTCATATTTAGTTAGGTCAATGTCAGACATTTACAACAAGGTCTGCATTACTGCAGTTAACCCAGCGACTATTGTCAAATAAGTTATGAAACCTTTTCGGCAAAGGTTTCTTGACTTTATCTAAGGATTAAATTTTAGTAAGAGTAAGATTTTTAAAAATTCCGTACCAGGTACCAGCCGAAAGAAATGAATTAAACTTTGTTCTAATTTTAATTTGTCTAACGTTCAGCTCAATGATCGTGTTTGACCTCAAATTCCACCTTTCAGTATACCTTGGTTGCGAAGGAGAAGGGAAGTCATTGTTGACTTCATGTTTTGCGATGGGAATATTTGGTGGTTTCTTGTGTCTGTTGTATGACTGTATAATAACCCTTGTTCCCTAGTACTATGTATGCATTTGTTTTTGCGTAGGACCTTCTAAGAGCGTGTGTCGAAGGTAAAGAAACTGGCACATCTTTGCTTATATCGAAAGAAGACATGTAACCACACCTCTAGGTCCTTTGGAATATAGTGTACCGCGAGAACTGGCCTTGTACCCCCCGCCCCAAATGATTGTCTTTGCAACAAGGGTGCACTTTGAAAGATGATTTGCAATCCGTGCAGATCAATCTTTGTTTGCAACGAGCAATTTATCTACGTACACAAAAACGAAATCTAGATCCCTCAAGACATGGTTTATGTAACGTTGAAACGAGTAAGCGTTGTTACATAAGCCTTGTGGCATCATGGCCCATTCAAATAATCCGAGGAGCGAGACCATAGGCGGTTTTTTTTTTCTATTGCGTTTCGTTCCATGGGAATCTGGAAAGATGAGTCCTTCAAATCAACCTTAGAAAAGATTTGGCAACATTACAAATTTGATGTGAAATCAGTGAGAAAAAGAGATTTGGCCATTGATATCAAATCAAATTAAATTTAACGAGCGGTAATTGCAGGTTTATTGGGTTGGCGTAAGGAGATTTGGATGAGTGTGGTATCTAGGAACCGCCTCCTCGGAGAAGAGAGGTCGTCGTTTAGGTGACAGGTGGACCATTGGTCAGAGTTTGGTAGTGGCAAGACTGCGAAACACGGAACATTTGCCTATTTATTTCCATGATTGTTTGGTCTGTACAGGGTGTCCCTAAACTATGGGTACATTGGCAAAATGCCTATTTTCAATTTCAAAATTTAACATTTTATTTAATTGAATTTAATTTATTTAATTTGTGATGCAAAGGCCGATGCACTCTGCGAGATTGAACCAATGCATTAACTCAATTTCTGTCAATTTGTGCACATTCATTTATGATTGCTCTATTCTCTCAGGTGTCTCGAATCATTGAGTACACACCTTCTTTTTCAGCGTACCCCAGAAAAACAAGTCAAGAGGGGGGGGAGGTAAGATCTGGTGAACGAGGAGAACATTCTGATATTTCCTGTCTCGAGACTTTATGAACACCCTGTGTAATTCACCGGACTTTGATAGGAGATAGGGGAGCTAAGTATATAAATGAGATGTAGAAAATACTTTTATTTTTCCATGTACCTTTTGACTCTGTCGTGTATATAACCTGGCACATACTCAACACTGATATAAAAAGAAATGAAGAATTAGAACATTTGCTCGCTAATCCAAAGTATAGCCGTTCACATTTAATCAAAACAAAGAGGGGGAAGACAATGATTTCCTGATGCTCACCTGCCATACTATGTTAGATAAATAAGCCTTGGTGGCCCTTGGAGATGTATTATTGTTATTTTTCTCTCTTTAAATTGACTTTGGAAAGGGCTTGTATCGGTAGAGGGAGGGAAATTTGAAAGTACTGCATGGAGTAAATAGCCTCGAGAATAACAGTGATTATACTGCAATTTTGCTTCAATTTTAATTATAAATCTTTCCTAAATACCATGGAAAGTAGATCGGTTGATTTCTAATCTTCCAAAAGGATTAAATTCGTACAGAAATACATAACTTGCGTTTTTCATCGATCATTAATTACTCTGGAAGAAATTATTGACCTCTCATTCAGGAAAAGAGAAAAGTTTTATTTTCGAATACTGAAAGCACTCTAACCCTAGACACTAGATTCAGAGATAGCGGGTGGAAAAAAGAAGTGTAGGCGGGCCACGCCCACTGGTTTTCGACACATTATATACAGCTTAGGCAGAGCCTAGATGCGGTCGAGAGTCAAAAGAGTCAGGTAGTCAGAAGGATAGCTGGAAATAGACTTAAACATTAGTAAGCCTGCCTCAAATACTCGACACAAGTTCAATCAAATTTTCCTTGCCTAAGCCTACCGAGTCCTACGCCCAATAAAGAGTCCTTCAATCCGCCTTCCGAGATTACTTTACCTCAGAGTAATCCAACCAGTCCTCTTAACCAGCCCACTTCACTAAAACCGAGCGAGAGGATAATCTCCCCCACAATTGTAGCCAGCCCAAGGTCAGCTCCTGTTAACCGAATACTCGAATAGCGCTACGTTGAAGTTAAACAACATTGGGAAAGGTTAGTACTTGGATGGGAAACAGCCGAGTCGACCTCCACCGGTAAACTAGTAACTAATAACTTATAGGCCAACTACCAACCTACAACCGGCGACATTTGTACTCGCTCTAAACAGCTATAACTAGTGACCTTTGGACATGCTAATAATTATCGTGTATAGGTACAAAATAAAAATGAGATTCCAGTTGAACCGCAAACATCTTCCCGGAGGGCGTAACATTAACGTGCCACAAGACACCTCTCATCTTCATTGAAGGAGGGGTAAGAATCAATCGACATGTTTATTTGGATATGTTGAAGGGGAAAGTCATCCCCTGGATGGATGCCACCATAGGAAATGGTGTAACACTTTAACAAGATGAAGCAACCACACAACGAAAAGGGTTCAGTACTGGTGCCAGGCAAATTTTAAGGTTTTTGACCAAAGGAACATTGGACTAACAGTTGGCCAGATTTGGACCCCATGGACTTTGCAGTGTGGTCGATACTTGAGCAGAAGGCTTTTTGAAGGCTTGTGTCAAATCTCATCGAAGTGTCGAAGTTCTAAGTTCAAACTGATTGACATGCAGGATTTCAGCCGGTATTTTCTCCCAGGATTTTGTCAAAGTGAGAGGATGATAGTGGTAGATAGCATGAGAAGGTTTGTGTTTTGTTTTTTATTAAGGGGGGGGTGCAATGTGTGTTTGTGTTGTGATGATTGTATGTAGTTTAATAACTGCCAGGTTACTGGCTGATCTCTTGCTTCTGGCGTTCTTCTATCTTCTGTTTTTCTAATTGCTTTTGGGTTTGTGTTGTACTAGTTGCTTCTAAGTTTTTGTTCGTTTTCCTTTTTATTTCCTATATCGTATTGGTGATTTTTCTTGGGGTACCTTGAGGTAACGTTCTTCTAATCAAAATTCGGTTTTTATAATGTACTTATTTGCTTTATTTGTTTAGGGTGGGCTGTTCTAAATTCCTTTGTTTTGTATAGTTAACTGTCTTTGTTCTTTGATTTCAGGCTTGTTCGACTTGTTTGGTTATGTTATTATTGGGTCTTCCTCACGTCGCAGGCGGAGCCTACTGCTGGGGAAGATTTTACAGTCATGATTTATGTTCTCTATTTCTAGAGCTCTTTTGGTGTCCTGGTTATTTTCCTCTATTTTTTGCCAGATTTCTTTGGCCTGTTTCTTGATAATTTTATTAATTGGATCTTGTCCGGCCATATTCATTATATCACGTAGTCTTTTTCTTTTTAGGCGTCTTGTACTTGTTATTAAGTAGGCCGCCTTTTTTGTATTTTTTTGTTTGTTTTTGTTGTAGCGTGGATGAGGATCGGTGGATACACCAGCACTGATTCCACGAATGCTTTGTAGAGAGTCTTTTTTCTTCTTTGTTCCAGGTGCCTCAGGCTGTAAATCAGTCTTAGTCCCGATTTAGCTCTCTCAATTCTTTCCTTAACTTGTGCGTGGTAGCCTCTCTCCCCCCATCTGCAGGCCCAGCACTTTTCCTTCAGTTGTGTATCTCTGTTCTGTATCGTTGATGGTTATTTTGTTGTTTTTTTTTAAATCTCATTATTGGGATTATTTTAAATTTATTCGTGTTGGTTTTTATCTTCCATTTCCTCTCGAACTCATTTATATTTTGTATTTCTCGCTCTGTTCACTTGGCCTTTCATCTGGGATTTGTGGTTCGTGTGGAAATCACAAGGCCGATGTCTGCGTATTGCACGTTCATGCAGCCTGGTGTCAATGAAGGCGGCATATCTGCTGTGTACACTGAGCACAAAGTGGAGCTTAGGCACCCCCCCCTTGCGGGACCCCAGTTTCCAGCTGGAAGTTGGGTCCTTCGTAGTCTTCGATGTTGATATACTCCTTCCTGTTTGTTACGTAGTCCGCCAGGATTCTCTCCATCCGGATGCCGAGATCGAGTTGGAGGAGTTTGTATTTTACCCCTCACCCCCATTCCCTCGTGCTCGTCTGTACTTTTATCGACTCTCCTTAGTGGTGTTATCTTTTCTCTATTTTCCCATAGGCCTTCCTTAACTATTTCCTCAGTTTCTTTGTCAAATCTCTCATTATCATCGTCTTCTATAGTGTATATTTTTCTCCAATGTTCTCTAAACTTCTCTTCTATTTCTGCATCGCTTCTCAGGTATTCATTTTGTTTACTCTTTATTTTTATTTTTTTTCCTAGGTGGTTTTCTGTGGACTCTATTTTGTTTGTAAACTCTTTCCATTTTACTTCTTGTTGTTCATTTATCAGAAAGACCATTTCTCCTTTCAGTCTTTTTAACTCCTTATTCCTTTGTCTATTTGTTCCGTAAATACTTATTTCAGAGTATTTTTCTTTGATTCTCCTTGCTTTTCTCTTCATTTCGTCTGTCCACTTTGGATGTGGGAGAGTTTGTATTTAATTTTCGGTACACTTGCTTCGTCTGCCTTTGTATTTTTTCTATTAGCTTTCTGGTTATTTCTTCTAATTCTTAAATGTTTTTTTCCGTCTAGATCTGGCTGATTATAATTATTTAACATGGTCGTGTGTTTCCCTATTTGCCTTCCTGTAGGCTTTTCGGGGCTTGATTTATAGTCACCAAAACTCCGATATGATCACTATAGGGTATGGGAATCGGCTCGATGTAAATATTATATGGGAAGCTCTCGGTGGTCATTATTATGTCTGGTTTGGTTGAGGTTTGACTGGTAATATATGTTGGAAAGTCCGGGCCTACTCTTTTTAGTATTTTTCTGTCCATTAGTAGTTCAAAGTTCCATCCCCCGTGTCAGTTTGTGTGTCTGATTCAGTTCAGTTCTTTTTATTTGGGTGTTTTTTTGTTTTCTTATGCCTCTTTTTTTCCTTTTTTTGTTCATTGTCTGAAGTTTCCGTTTCATTTTCCTTTCATTGGGTTCGTCGGTTTCGTTTGTTTCTTCGTTTTCTTCCATCTTTGCTCCTTTGTCCAGCATATCTTTTATTTGAAGAGATTTTTCCGCCGTTACTCCGTATACGAGAGCCGAGGGGGGATTCGGGGTGAACCACATCTTCCTTACTCCGTTCTTTTCTAAGAGAAGGTTGAGCATGTCTGAGAAGGTCCCTGGTTGGGCAATGTTTTGTCCGTGAGCGAACATAATACATGGTAGAATGTCCCGCCCCGTTCCTTCATTAACATTCATGTTAATTTTAGGCTCTTGTGTTTCCTTAATTTCTTTTGCCGTAGCTTTTGCTACGCTGGCGACCAACAACATGGCTTCCGAAGGAAGCGAGGAACGCACACGGCGCTACCCGTGATCACCGAGAAGTTAGCAAAAAGTAAAAGCAGAAAGACGCCACGCAAATCTGGTGCTCCGAGACGTCAAAAAGGCCTTTGGCAAAGTATGAAGAATAGGCCTGTAATACAAGATCTTACACCTGGGCCTCGACCCCATACTTGAAAGGATACTCTGCTATTACGTGATGGAGAGGAGAGCGTATGTGCACGTAAAAAGCTTCAATGGTCCTGAGTTCGAACGCAAGGCGGGGGTGCCACAAGGCGGGTGTATAAGTCCCCTGCTTTATAATATATATACAATCGACCTTCCCCAACCTCTGACAGAAGGCTCGTTATACTTCTAATTTGCGGACGACATATCGATGATCTGCACGACACCTTATCTGAATGTGAATTTTATGGCACAGAGTACGGCGGTAGAAATCGAAAACATCAACTCTTTCGAGAGAAGATGGAAGATATCTACCAATGCCAAAAAGTTCGAAATAATCCTACTATTCTGACGGACCCTCGCAGACATCCGTATGGAGGATGTATGCATTCCATACCGCACGGAGAGCACGGTTCTGGGAATCCGGATTACGACTGATGGGTATGGGAGTCACGTGAAAAGGATCTCGCCGAATGCAGGGAGGAACCCAGGAAATTCTACTGATTCATGGACCTAAGTTCCTCCAACAAACTCAAAATCTACAACGCGTGCATCCGATCCAAACTCCTGTACCTCCCGGTCCCTATAAACGCGAGTCCCAAGGCCCAGATCCTTAAACTACAAAGGGTTCAGAATAAGGCTGTCTTAATTATAACGAGAACCCGAAGGAGAGAGAGGAGAAGGCAGAGTGAGCTCCATGGTGAACTGGGGTTGACCCCCATAAACGTGCAGCTTCACAAAAGAGCAATGAAGATCTGGGACACCGTACACCGGCCCCTTCCTCCCGAGTTTTTGCTCGCGCACATGAACTTTAATGACGCAAGACACGCAAAATCATTTAAAAGTAGCAGACTGCTCATCAACGACGACATAAACCCAACGTTCACGTAAAATTCCGTTCACGAAACAAATACAAACAAAGCCAACATTTTAAAACCCATTTTATTTTTTTTATATTTCCCTTGAATTAGTAAAACTCTAATTCCCCCCAAAATAAAACAACAACAAAATAAACGCAAAATCAGGACCTCAAAACCCAGATTTAAAAATTCTTCACCAGCAGTAGGGGCCCCAAAACCCTCTGCTATAAAGGCTTGAATGCCTTTCGTATATATATATTTATATTATATATACTCAATACAAAAACAACAACAAAAAAAAACGCAAAGAAAGCCGGAGGTACCCTTTCATCGGATTTGTACTTTCATTCTATTTTTCATTAAAATCACTTTTCTATTATTGTCCCCAATTTTCACCACTATTTTTCTCCTACTAAACACCTCTACTACTATATTCCTCACTTATATACGAGTATGTCCAAAAAATGCTACGCTGACGTGTCTGATTAATCTTTTTAATTCCCTTTCTTTCTTCTGCTCTTGTTCACTTGCGATCATCTCAGACTTACCATCGACGCAAAAGCGATCAAATGGAATGTTAGTGACATTATCTTGTTGAGTCTTTATTTCGTTCTAGTCTAAGCATTATCTAATATTACATTGTTCTTAAAATAATTAAATAAATATCAGTCTTCGCTTCGTGTTTCCACCCTGAATTATCTATAGAAACATCCCACCCCCACTCCCCCATAGCGCCAAATAATTTACAAGACGGTTCTCTTATGTTGTAGTGACCTGTGATTCTGTTCAGAAGCCACGTCCTCACTCAGACATGCATCTGGCGTGAAGTGCGAATCGATAGTAAAAAAGAAATCACACGCATGGGTTCGCACACGCTATCTCCCTGGTTTAATTTAATATTTAGTAAGAAGTTCCGTTCTATACGCAATTTCTTCATTACCTCTTTTCTTTCTCTTCATCCAATTTTTTCATGTTTCCATTTCCTCATTACCCTTTTTTCTTAATAATGGAAATCTATTTTATGACATTTGCAGAATCACTGAACGGTTTTTTTTTATCGTTGTGATTGAATCTTGAGTTTACTCCTTGTTCGAAGATATGCAAATCGCGGCTCTTCGCTTCAAAATACTTTAAAGGATCAAAAGGTATTAGTCGCAAATCGACCGCGATTGAAGTGTTTACATTTCACTCGTGAGCGAAGGTCGATTGAGGTGTCAAATTATAGGTCTTGAATCATTGTAGATCTGTATTATCCAAATTGGAATATTTGTTGATATTTTATATCCTTGGGGATTACTTCCTAAATATATTTGATATAAATGTAGATTTAGAGAAGAGTCCTTTTAACCTTTTACGTGTTTGTCAGCAAAATGACTAGAAATCAATCGATGGATCTCAATTGTATTTTAGCGATGTGATGCTCATGTGTGAAGGATCAAACGATTATATTTCGCTGTTGGTACGGATCTACTTCAGGATGCCTTGTGCGAGTTTCTTTTTGTCTTTAACGCCCCTTTTTAAAAAAAGAATGAGAGGTAAATTAAACAGAAGGCGAGATAAAAAAATAATAAAAAAATAGAAGTTAAAAAGATTGCTAAAAGAAACCTCATCTGCCCTAATTGCATAGAAGTTAAAAAGATTGCCAAAAGAAACCTCATCTGCCCTAATTGCCTAGACCAGGAGGGCCCATTTGAAGCCTCCATTAACAAATATTTACTAAGTACAAGTATTCAAACGTTTAAATTTGTTACCCCCACCCCCCTTTCGGGAGGGGCTGGATGATTTGCGTCCCTCGGAATCTGATGGAGATCTGGGTAAGAAAATTCCCCTATCGCCCCTGTTCCCTAGGCAGAGGATGGCGATTTAGGGAGTCACCCCGCTTTCTTTTAACTGGACCCGATCGCGCTAGCCTATTGGATAAGGCGTTGGACTTCTAGCGTATAGGCACAGGTTAGATCGTATCGATCGTGGGCAAGCAACTTTTAACGGCGTCACAAGATTACCGCCCATTCGCGTATAAACTGATACTGATCGCCGCTCAGGGGGTAAGTTGCTTATTCGCAACCACTGCCATTTCCCTTCCCATCTTCACAAACACAACAGCCCTACTACTTTCTCCTCGGTGTTGATAGGGAACTTTCGTCGAGTTCGGCGCATACGAACAGGTAGTTTCATTACACATAACTAAATACAACACTGATCTCTCTCATTTTTGCCTTCACACACAACCCGCTAGTGTAAATAATAAAATTGTTTTGCAAGCTATTTTAATATTTTCAGCATGTATGTCACACATTTTATACTTTTTTGAGCCACCTTTAACCTTAATTAGCGTAGCAATACGTCGAATCAGCCGAGATTTTCGATACCAATCCTGCCGCATGGTAATTTCAACCACATATTCCTGCCCTTCAATTTCCCCTATCCACTTTATCTCATATCCGGCCTCCTTTTCAACTCCTTATAGGCGTAATTTTCTTTCATTTTGCAATGATTTCAGTCGAGGACTGTAAATCGCGACAGATTTTATGACTTTGTTACCTTTTACCATTCTCGGAAGTGACTTTTCATACTTTTCTTTACTGCGTTCCATGTATTTTACGAACAACTCCTTTCACTTCAGAGGTTTACCCAGTTTGCTGAAACCATTATTCTCACCCGTGATTCCTTTTCATCTTTTTTCGCTTTCTTCTTTCCCTCCCTGCATGTTAATTATCCGTTGAGTGACACTCTATTTTTAGTCGCTGGGGACTCTATATCTCTCCTTTTCTATCTATCCCCGTTTTGCCTTTTTTTTTCTATTTTTGTAATAACATTGTAACTATTCGGCCGATTCTAATGAAATTTGAAACCCTTAGGTTGTTTTACATTCTCTTTCGAATGCTATATTCCCAAAGTCCTTACAAGGTTAGCCAAGGAATTAGTTTGTTTTGGAAATAACACCATAACTATTCGGCCTATTCTAACGAATTTTGAAACCCTTATGTTGTTCTACATTCTATTTCGAATGATATATTTGACAAGGCTCTCCCAAGGTTAGCCCGGAATTATTTTGTTTTGGTAATAAAATGATAGCTATTCCGCCGATTCTAACGAAATTTGAAACCCTTATATTGTTTTACATTCTCTTTCGAATGATATAATTGGCAAAACCTCCCAAAGATACCCCGACTATTATTTTGTTTTGACAATAACATCATAACTATTCTCTTTCGAATGATAGAATTGCCAAGGTCCTCCCAAGATTACTCCGGGAATTATTGAATGTTTGAAGGTCGTAAGGTCATAAATCAGAATAAGTGAGATCACGCGACTTTTTGGTCAGCAGACCTTGTTTTTAACTGAAGTGACTCCCTTTGCTTCATTCGATCTCTTTGTACTGTTTCACCCCCGTTATTTAGTTGCTCTTTCTGTGCTTCAAACATTTTCCTCTCTGGCCGTCATTCCCTCTTATACGCAATTAATTCCGCCCAAGGCCATTAGCACTAATCGTTATAATTTCTCTCTCATAGAAAAATCCTAGTAATTTTCTGCTTAAAAGTTTAAAAAAAAAGAAGACCAAAAATCCTCCTGGAGTTCTATATGTATTCTTGAATAACATTTGCGCTTTATTTCTTTAGGTTAGAGACCAGGTCCTGTCACAATCATGTCTCCTAGGCCTAGTTTTTATTTCATTTTATAGTCTTTCCTGGCGGGAGTTTATAGGCTATCATATATTATCTTATGTCAGCTTTTCATCTTTATGCCTTTTTTATGATTTATGACCTTCACCTTCTCCGTGCTTATTTATGGCTTCAATGATGGTGGTGAGTTATTCTCCAGTTGCCCTCTTGTTTCGGTTGATCACATTGACAAAATGAAGCGAGGATTGATTAGCAAGGTGATGAAAAGTGCTATTTCAGCCAGTATATTTTATCTGTGCTCATTGGTCAAATTTATTAACCATTTTCTTAAACGAGGACAAACGACGAAAATGATTAATGAAAAGCGCGATCTGAAAATGCAAGAGAAAATGAGGCATATTTTATTTTAATTCACTACATTGACTTTAATTAATATTGAATATTAACTATTTATTTTTTGTTTATACATAACGTCAATTGATATGGAGAACACGCCTTTGAACACCGTTGGTCATTCTTTGAATTGGTTTCATGCCTTATGTGTGTGTTTTTGAAGCACTGCCATGGCAACTTTATTTTGTCCCACCACTGCCGGCGCTTCACGGATGCTAGCTTTGAAGTGTCCAGAATCATATATGTAGTATATTGGATCATTGCTTTAGGAACGTTTACTTTTGCGGTACTACCCTTTATCGCTACTAGTTGAACAAGCAACAATGTTGAAAGTTGCGTTTACCTCACGCACAAACACTGCAAGCTGTGTCTGGTATCTGTGTTCTCATGAAGCGGTATTGAGAACTGGAAATTTTGGCAGTGAACAAATTTCGAAATTTTATGACATTTATGCTATTTTTTGCGTAGATTCTTGCAGAGACGCATCCAAGAGGGTTTTTTTTCGCGACATACACTACAAAAGGCATTCGAAACTGTTTCACAAAAGCCCCTTCACTTTTTTTTTTAGCTTAATTTAATTTTATGAAATTCATCTCTGTTCTCCCATTAAATTAATTGAATTTCGACTAATTTCTCACATAGTGTTCCTTAATGCTAAACTTCTTATTTACAACAACACTTCCACGGCAACTTAAATTATGGATTTACCTAAATATTAGTGGAAAAGGACTTTTAAGTCCACGTGTTATTTCGTGCATTTTGTTGAAATTAGGGTTAACTAAAAAAAAAGATAGCATTATAGCTTTAATTTTAACTATTAAATAGCAAATTGCATAAACTTTATGCATTCCGTTATTTTACAAATGTTCTTTGCTATGTATACTGATTCCTTCTTTAGTTGCATAAATGTCTTCTTTTTTTCTAAATTATATACATAAATATATGACCTTGCAAATCAAGATAAAAGTAGCAAAACACCAAATTACCTTAAAAAAATACAATTTTAATAACTTATCTTTATATTATATGTCATCCGTTTAGATTTATTTGTCAAACAACATGCCTGAATTGACAGTTATTTGAGGACTGTCAGACAAAGCGGCGTCCCTTAAATAAATTACCGACGTGGATCACTAAAATATTAGTTAAATTTAATGTGGAATCCAGAATGGGAATTACCATTCCGTATAGATATCGCATTCGAAAAGAAACAATTTTTAGTCGCGTGTGAGTCTATATCTCACTGTCGTCGTTCCCCGTTTCGCCGTTTTTTCTGGTAAAGACATTGTAACTATTGGTCCGATTCTAACGAAATTTTAAACTCTTGTGTTTTACGTTCTCTTTCGAATTATATAATTTACCAAGGTCCTCCCAAGGTTAGCCCGGTATTTTATTTTGGTAATAACATCATCATTATTTGTCCGATTCTAACGGAATTTGAAACAATTATGTTGTTTTACATTCTCTTTCGAATGATATAATTACCAATGTCCTTCCAAGGTTAGTCTGGGAATTATTGAAAGTTTTGAATGTCGTAAGTTCATAAATCAAAATAAGTGAGCTCGCGACTTTTGGTCAGCTGACGTTATTTTTTCTAAACACCGCGGCCCGGATAGATACCATATATAGGTTTGGGAATACGGGCCGGGTAATTTAGGCTGCTGAGCTGACTCAACCATACCCTAGGATTTGTTGGTTGCACCGACTATTAAATAAGGTTAAACTCAGGATTTGAGACGTTTTCGTATTTCTGCTTTAAACGGAACGTGACTTTTCTTCTAGTTTGTCTTCAGTACAAGGTATTAGTAGTACAATTCGAAAACTTTTTTTCTCCGAATTTTACCACTAAATTCTTTTCTATTTTCTTCGAGAGATATAAGAGCTATAATTATGTGTGTGCGAGACAGTGAGAGTCAAAAGTCTCTGTCATTAGTTTTCAACTCTAGTCATAACTTTCCTCTTATCGTTCTATGGGCACCACCAAAGGTGTTCATGTACTTTTGAGTTTTCCTGTTGTTACCTTCGACTAACAACAGGAAGTAAAGATTTGCTTTCGAAAGGGGCACGGCGATTTGCCTTCCTGGCTGGCTGCCGTGCTGATGGGATTCAGCGCCCCATCCGGCCCCATCTTAGCCTCCTTTTCTTTCTGACACTGTTTGCTTACCCTGCTTCCTCAGTTTCTATACCACTCACCACACAAATTTCTCTGGTCGGCTTCTAATTTCACAGGGTAGACACCGAACAGCTTCATCACCCAACCATCGGGGCTGAGGGGGGAGGGGACAACGCCCTCTCACCCTTGAGATCCGGTTTGGGGTGGTGGGCTTTTAATACCCTGCCTCTCCCCACTCTCACCTTCCTCACATACCCTTTCTCTCTCCTTTCAGGGTCTATCATTTTTACGTCCAACCCAAGGTGGAGCCGCCATGCCGAAGGTCTGCCTGGCCACTAGAGGGGTGGAGTGGTCCCAAATGGCTGCAGCTGGCTTAGCCGGCACCGTATTCACCCATTCCAGAGCGAGCTACTACGTAGGGTGAATAGTGTTTGCGTCCCGTGAAAACAATAGGGTCACCATGACCAATGATGGGATTTTTCATTTAAATACCCCCCCCCCCCCTTGCTTTACCTTCCCCTCTAACATTGTCGGAGAGGCTCTTGGGCAGCTCAACAGCAAAAAAAAGGACCCCCCCCTCCCTTCATCCCTTTGGGCGACTCCCTCCTTTTTATTTACAGAGGTCTACCAAGAAAAACGCAGGCGGCCCAATATTGACCAAGCGCTCGATAGGGCGCGTCAATCCGTGCCCCCTAACGTCCTGCACTCGTGAGTTCTAAGTTTACAGGTGGTCACTGCACGTGTCCCCTCTCTTCCCGACGAATTCCGGATCGCCGGCCCAAGACGAGACGAATAAAGGTACCTCGAATAGGATTCATGATGTCCTAGGAAGGTATGGCCATTTGCAGCCCCGTCCCCCCCGAGATGCACATGTTCTTTGAGGTGACCCAGCCTTAGACAGTAGGATCTTCGATGGGGTCGAACCCGGGCTCGGTGCCAAGCACAGAACCCAAGTTCGCCTCTGTGCAAGCTCTTCCACAGACGGCTCAGGTTCCCGAGGCCTCACAACGAGACGGGGGATTTCTTCTTACCCGACTGATGCACCTGTGACAGCCAAGATCTCCATTTCAGAGAAGGATCTTGCTGAAGCCGGTCCATCTGGCCTAGAAGCGGGTTCATTCCCCACCCTCCTCTCCAAAAAATAAAAGAAACCGTAAGACCAAAAAGACGCGCTCATATCCATCCGCGATAGCCATGTGGACGGACAGGACAGCTGCCGTTTCTGTATGCGCTTGAGCCAAGATCGTCACCACCGGCCCCGGTGCTCTCCCAGGTGAGGAGTCTCAGACAAAGACCAAAATCGCGCCGAGCCTCGATTACGTCGGCGCCCCTCACTCAAAGGTTACCTGGCTGTTTCGAAACGCTTTCTAGTTATTCGCTCCATTGATGCCAGCATGTTGGCCAAGGGCAACATGATCCATCACAGAAGAGCACCAGGTAGCCCGATTGGTAGAGAGCCAAGGGTGATCCGTTTCTCAGACGGGAGTCTTCTGACGAATGAGTCGTATCCCTAAGAGTCGGCCAATATTAGTGCTCTTCGCACACTTGATGTCACCCCTGTGAGTGTGACGCCGCACTCTATCATGCACTTTGTGAAAGTACTAGTTTATGCGAGGGAACTCATGGACTACTCTATAGATGATATCACATTAGAACTGGCCGACCAAGGAGCGATCAAGATCGAATGCATGATGAAAAAACAGGTATGGGCCCTGAGACCCACCCCTACACTCTTCGTCACGTTCGACTGTGAAAACTCGACAAGCTACCCGAGTCGGTGCGTGCCGGTTGGTATTGCTACCGCGTGAAGGCATTCGTGCCACTGCCACGGAGGTGCTACTACTGCCACCTCTTCGGTCACATGGATCGCTCCTGTAGGGCTGTAGACGTGCAAAGTCGGGTTTACCCAAAGTCTGTGTAAGTTGCTCCATGCCTGCGTGTGATAATTCCAAATCGTGTGCGGCCAAGTGTGTCAATTGCGGAGACCTGCATTCCTCTTTTTCGAAGCAATGTGGTGCGTATCTCTTTTCGAAGAAAATCCTGGCCGTTCAGGTCCAGGATCATCTCTCATTTCGCGAGGCAAAGGACTTGGTCCTGCCGAGCTCGGCGTTGCATGGGACATCTTATGCCTCAATTTTAAAAGAGATACCATCTGCTCCTGGCCCCTTCAGGCCTACAAGCACGGTCGTTTCCGTGCCCACTCGGAACACCTATCCGGGTTCTACCTAACCTGGCGCTTCCCTGATAAAGCACAAAGGGTTCACACCTAGCCCTGGCTACAACCTGAGCTCTCCTGCTTTGCCTGCGTTTCCTGTAAGGCAAAACGGGCGCGGGCCTGAAGTTGGCCGTGAGGCCATCTTACTGGGTTCCTAAAGCTGTCCCCGAAATAAGGACAGCACTAAATTAGCTTCGGCTCCTACGCCCACACTGAGTGGTTGGCTGGGTGGCTCGAAGACGGTGTATCTTCTAAAAGAGGGAAGCCCGTCTTCGAAGCCGCCCCGCCTCCTGCCCAAGGTTTCGAGGCGAAGAGAGGAAAAGACTCGCATGGCGAGCCCAACCTCCCCCGATAAGTCCTCGAAGGCGACAGCGCCTTAGGCGCCATTGTCCGGAGTTTTGCCTCCTGGAAGCGTACGGTCATTCCTGGCAGGGTCTTCTCTTCGAAGAGAGCCCCCGCATCTCCTCTGAGCTAGGCATGGAGGGCATATTCCTTCAAATGAATTACCGAGGACTCTCGGCTAACTGGGAGGAGCTACGGAGGCTCGTCTCCTCCCGTTTTCCCTTGACTATCTCTATGCAGGTGACCATGCTGGGCGCTTATCTCCTGCCCACCCTCCCGGGGTTTTGCGACCCCACAACCATGGGATGGAGGCCGGACAGGTGGATGCGCCATTTAGACCCGGCAAGATGCCTCCGGTCTTCTCTTTGCTTTAGATAACTCCTTTCAGGCATTAGCTGCGCAACTGAACCTGGAAAGAGGGTATAGTGTCATTTCTGCATACATTCCACCGTCAGCCAACTTCGTCGTGGGGAACTTCCGCCAAGTCATTGCACGGTTGCCGAGGCCCTTTCTCTTGCTTGAGGATCTGAACGGTAGACTCCCCTTCTGGGGAGACTACTAGATCACACCCAGGGGTCAGGTCCTTGCCGACCTGTTCAGCGAGCTGAATATAGGTGTCCTAAATGTAGATGAGTTTACGCATCACTGCCCGAGAACCGCTTCATTTTCCTGTCTCGATCTATCTTTGTGCTCTCCGGATGTACAGCCTGATTTTGGGTGGGGATGGTCGATGACCTCCATCTTGGTGATCACTTTCCCATTCAAATATCCTCTTCTGGGCCGCTGCCGCCTGAGAGCCCGCCTCAATGTTGCTTGGGGCGGGTGCGGTGGTCCGCATTTTAGGAAATCACTGATTTCTCTGTCTGATAGGAGGGTTTAGCTCGGTAGATGAGGCCGTTGAGTTCTTCTCCCATTGCCGTTTTGCACGCCAACCGCTTCCGTGGTGATCAGCTTAATGTGAGCGTCCCTCAAACAGAAGCGTTATACATGCGCTATAAGCTCCGCCCGAACGATTTTACTGTCGGTGAATTTCGTCGAGCAAGGGCTAGGTTCCGGTATGTTTCGAAGCACGCCCGCCGCTCTTCCTACCATGTATACTCTTCTTCAATTGACGGGAATATCCTTCTAGCAGAGGTGTGGAATCGAGTCAAAAGGATTCGGGGCAAGTTCGCGCAGGACCCCCTCCCCTCCTCAAATTCTCCGGGAGAATGGGACCGCAATCTCGGACTCTGTGGCGGAGTCCTTCGCGACCGCATTCTCTAGCAGGGATGCTCCTTCGCCTGCATTCAAGGCGCGTCTTGAGTGATGTCGCGGAAGGCTGCCGTAGTGACTCTACCTCCAGAGGCTGAGAACCCGTCAATGACAGGTCTACATTTGAATCGCTTGGCTTCCGCTCTCAAATATGTCTGGTGGCCATGCCTTCGATCGTTTACGCTTTATTTTTTTTATATGAAAAAACATCTACCGTTTCTTCTTTAGAATTGCTGAGTTTTGCTCTCTGCCTTCCATACATTTTCGATACTCCTGTTCTTTTCATCCCTCCCCCTTTTCATTCGTATATCTGCCCCTCCCCTGATTCTTTGACCATTGTCAAAAATATGCTCGTTGTTCAGAGTATTAATTTCCTCCTGATTGCCTCTTTCCACATAAACCCTTTCATGAACTTAAATCGCAAATTTACCATTACTTTTTCTCTTCCCCCAGGTGAGTGGCTATTACTGGACTCGGTCGTCAGGATATGAGAAAAATCGGCTCCTACAGGCTACACGGTCGGTTCTGCTTGTATCGGTTTCTAGTAGTAGAAAGTAGCAACGTTTCATCTATTATCGGGTCTTCAAGTATTGTTCTTAGCTTTTGATTTAGGAGCTGCGGCTCCTGGGGAGTAACCTTCTGAAATATCCAAAAATTCAAGGCGGAGGCGACTGGATAGAGCCTACCAACTCTTTTACCTATTATTTTATCGTCAAAATCTCATGAAATTTCGTGTGTTTTTGCAAACTCCAAAATTTCAGATATATCACGAATAGCAAAACCTCGACCCACATTAGTTTGGTAGAAGTGTTCCCCTCCTACCACCTTCACCCCATCCCCTCCAAGACTCGCACACTTAAAATGTGGTACAAGAGTATGAAATCCCTGGTCGGGTTCTCGAACGCCATGGAAGATGATGGCCAAAAGGAGGCTCCAGGCGACGCCAGATAGTATAGTGCCATCGTCCCAGACGGCAGGGTGTGTCTTCGATGGGAGATAATACGGACTCGGTTGTAATCACCAAATAATCAAAGTCTACTCCCTGGCAAGGTCCTCTTGAGGCGACATGAACCCCAGGTGACTCGAAGGGAGGGGAGATCTCTCCTTCCGGTAGAGCTCAGCACAGAGTTGGCTTCTGTACCATTTCTGCGAAAGACCAGGCTGAGGCTGTGCCTTCTGGCTTCGGGGTTCCCTTGGATAGAGAGAAGAGGGTGCACACCTTACGCTCCTGCGCAGTCCCCGGGGCGACTTCGGACATATGGGGCAAAGCCACGGCGAACTGAGTGACAGCGTGAGTGAAGTCGGGCGACGTAGGAGCTCCTAATCGAGCGTTTACCCGTCCTTTTCAGGTTTGTTGACTTAAAAATGCATCTTGATAGTTCGGTCTAGTGATAGGAACATGCTGTCCAAAAGGGTCGTTTTCCATCAGTGAAGGTCATCCATTTTTATGACGAGATTCTTCTGGTGAATGCGGCTGACGGTTCCCAGGTGGCCATTTCGAATGCCTCTCTATGTGTACGAACACTAGCTACCGTGCCCAATAGTCACCCTTCTGCGAGTTCTACCTCGTCTGACCGCCACCCTGGTAAAGCTGGCGACATCTTGTGTTGCGCCCTGTCCCTGCTAAAGCCCCCTTCCCCACGCGACCCCTTCGCAAAAAGTGAAGCGGTTCTACACCTCCATCGATTCGTTAGACTCATAGGAGGCAAATTTCCGGAAAATACTCGTGAGTCCATCCCCGGTGATTCCTAATTCTCCTTCTCAAAATGAGGGAAACCTCTGTGCGAGGTTAGACAGGGCGCTTTGGAAAGATGGACTCCCCCCCCTCCAAATGGTGAGGGACCCCGCTTGACAAAGTTTTCGAGGCAGGAAGAGAGGGCTGGTTTACCGAGCCAAACCTCCTCCACTAATTCTTTGGAGGCAACAGAGGTCCTACAGCCAAGTGCTCAAGGAGTTCTGTCTTCAGGTAGGCTACGGCCATTCCCGTGAGTGTCTTCACCTCGAGGGGGGGCCCCGTGTTTTCTTGAGCTAGGCCTTGAAGGCATTGTCCTTCAATGGAATTGTCGTGGTCTTCGGGCTAACTGGGAGGAGCTGAGGAGACTTCTCTTCCAGCGCCCCATTAGTTATTTGTCTTCAGAAGAATATGTTGAACGTGTGACTCCTTTCGATCTCTTATGATGAAGTCCAGATGCCTACCCTGGAGCGTCGAATCCAACATGTTCTGAACCGCACCTCTCGCTATATTAAAGTGCAAGGGTTTTGGTTTTCTGTCACCATCAACAGCTTCACCCCGACACGGACCTGTTCTTAAATGGTGCTCGCTTGGATGTGGTGGAGTTGCACAGTTTCCTTAGTATTGATTTTTAATCGACGCCTCACATGTGAGGTGCATATTCGCTGGTTTATGGTGTATTGTACCCGTGCCATGGACATTCTTCGCTAGGTTGCATTCAGCACATGGGGCTGTTCGTTCCATGTTTGTCTACGGATGGGAATTATACGCAACCAAGCGTGAATGACGAAAAGTGGACTCGATCGACCACAGTGGTATGGTCTTTTGGATGCTAGGGAAATGAAACGCACTTTATGCGCGAGCTTAAATTCCCCCCCCATCCCCCTCCCTCCCTGTCGCCAACTGCTCTTGTTTCATCCGCCGCCGATCCCGACGGTGCCTATGCCATGCGGCACGAATCACAGACCATATGCCTTTTGGGTTTATGGCGAGGCAACTTCTTCAAGATCTCGATGTGGCTTTCGAACCAGTGGCGCCTCTGGCTTTGCCCTGAAGGGTACCACCTCTGAAAGTTTGTCACTACGCATTTGCTTCTAATGCTTCTACAATACCGCCGTGTTACGCTGGTGCCTTGCATTTCTACATATATTGCTTCAAATCTGGAGGACGATGTTTTCACGACTTCTCACTCTTGTTTGAGGCCGACGGGTCTTTTCCGGCCGTTGCATCTCTCTTCAGGACCGAGGCAGTTACAATACACCGCTCGGTACGGGAGATTACGCGACGTGCCCAGCTCAGAGATCGGATTTTGACTTATAGCGACTTACAGAGTGCACTGAGTGCCCTCGAAGTATTGAAATATCCACCCCTTTCCCTTGTTTTCGCCACGCCTCGGCTGCTGCGAGCCTGGAGGATGTAGAGATTGTATTCTATTGGGTTTCTATATCTGTAGGGTCTGACTACTATGCAAGAACCAGGTCAGACCTTCGTGCTGCATAGCAAAGAAAATGGGAGGCTGCCTACTGTAATCTAATATTGAGGGCCATTTCGTCACCCCCCCCTCCTCCCTTCCTCTAATGCCTTGACGGCTTCTGGCCTTTTTGTCCTCTCTGCTTTGTCTTTTGAGAAAATAAAAGCCGGCGTATTTGGTCAACCTCGCTTTTATACGTGATGTTAAATTTATCAGAAAAAAAATAAATACAAGGGGAAGACCGCTAGCGTGGCTGTCATCCGTGGTGGTTATACAAAACTTTCTTGGTAACAAAAAGGCCGATAATTGTGAGGATTTGGTTGCTAGAATGTTGTTGGATTTTCGTAATTTTGGTGGAACATGAATGTCAAGCTTCATTTCCTGAATATTTACCTTCACCATTTCCACGAGAACCTTGAAACTGTTGGACATGGAGAGACCTTCCACCTTTACGAATGAAGAACGCTATCAAGGGCAATGGGACAGACATATGATGGCTGACTGCTGCTGTAGTATCAAACAAGATGACCCACCCCCCAACAAAGCCTTCAAAAGCAAGAGTTACAAGCGCAAATTATTGCCATAATAGGAACGATCTTAGATCTTTGCGATCATGAGACCCTCAGTAATCTTAGACTTCGTTGCTCAAGTTGCTAATGGCTCTTGTTCTACAGTATCTCGGCCCGGTTAAATCATCTTTCTCCTAACATCTCATCTTCCTTCTAATTTATTTCTGCACCAACCATAATCATCTCAACCCCATAGTCAATTCGATCGTAAAATCCCACACTGTAAAGCAATCTTCAATCCGCTGTAGTTGGCATCTCTCGTCCACTAAAAAAACACGTCATTTTCGCTCTAGAATCCTTCTCCTTCATTTCCTCACGAGAGATTTGTCACCTCTTTGAATCGCATCGGCACATAGTGATATTTGGATGTGCTGGATACAAGCTTCAGATTTGACTAGTTGTAATAAATATTTTTTGTTGCATATTTGATTTATTTTGCCTTTATTTCAAATTCTAGTACGCATTGTGATGAAGATACACGCTGTTGAAAAAAATATACACAATAACTTGCTAAGATAAAACATGACATTATGGGAGAGGTGTCAAAATTCGCTAAAAAAAAAGAAGAAAAATCTGAATTGCAAAAACTCTGTAGCGTGTAGAGAAAATCTGTCTTCGGAATTAAATTTAGCACAACCAAATTCGGTAAGAACAAGTGCCAATATAAATGCCAGAAACCTTTGGATCTCGAGGGTGATCAGTTTGGTGGCACATCGCTCAAAACCTTTCTCTCCATTAGGGCAACCTTTCTTAAACAGGGTCTCGACCCCAACTACAGGCGTCAGACAAAATAAGATTTTATTTATATTACCCCCTCCCCACCCCCACCCCTCTACGAAAACAACTAACTAACGAGAATATCGCTGCCAGAAAGTTTTTGATAAGAGGAACCTTTAGAAACGTGAAGTGATATCACTTGGAGGACGCGCAATTCTCCCGAACCTGTTTCCAATTTGCAACTAAAGAAGGTCCTTCGAGGAGACCAATTAAATACCACCCCAAAATTATGTTGAAGTACAGTTATATTCTAGGATTTTTTTAAATAGAAATTCTGCGAATAAATCCAATCACTATCGATGCTTGGTTTTTCTGTTCCGAAACTTTGTACCACGCATTTCTGAAGATGAGGCATTCATTTTCCAAGTTTCTGTAACCCATTCGCAGGACTTTATTTAAATTTCATTTGCCATTAATTCGTGAATAAATCCGAGTTTCTTCCTGTCCTCATCATTAGTCGCTCTTTCATCGAATTTTGCGTGATGCCTCAATTCGTCCTATCCTAAAAAAAAACACCTCTTAACCCCTCTGAACCATCTAGGTTTCGCGCTATCTCACAGCTTCCATTCCTCTCTAAGATCCTCTAGAGTGGTTTTCTCTCGCCTTAATGACCATATTTCTAACTGCAATATCGATGAAATGTACTAGTTGGGGTTCAAAGCGAAGCAATCTGCTGCAACCGCTCTTCTTAATGTTTCAGACGGTTTACGTAGAGCAGCCGATAGGGGTTGTAAGTCCATTCTAGTCCTCCTAGACCTCTCCTCTGCTTTCGACACCATCGACCACACTGTCCTCCTTGATCGTCTTCACACTTTCCTTGGTATCTCGGGCACTGCATTTGATTGGTTCTGCTCATACCTCTCCTCCCGCTCTCAGTTGGTTGCGCTCGATAACCTCTCCTCCGAGCCCGCGCCCATTCATTTTAGGGTGCCTCAGGGCTCAGTCCTTGTTCCCCTCCTCTTTCGCATCTACTTACTTCCTCTTGGCTCCCCTTTTCGCGATTTTGGCCTGTCTTTCCACCTCTATGCTGATGACACTCAGATATACCTTTCCTCATCCCCTGTGCCCTTCGCTTAATCAATTATTAAGCTACTTTCAACCTACACCTCCATAAACGAATGGCTGTCTGCCAACTTTCTCAAACTTAACCACGATAAAACTGAAGTTCTCCTTGTTGGTACCGCTTCGTCGGTGGATAAATCTAAAGCTCTCTTCCCTTCCCTTAACCTTGGGGAAACCAATGTCGCCTTCTCTGTTACCATCAGTAATCTTGGTGTTATTTTCGACGAGCAACTCTCATTTAAGCTGCACATCCATCGTATCTGTAAGTCTTCCCTCGGTTTCTTCCACAAATTCTCACGTGTTCGATCCCATTTTGATCGACGAACCCTTGAGACTGCTATTCATGCCTTCGTCACCTCACGCTTAGACTACTGCAATTCTCTTCTAGTGAATCTCCCTTCTTCGTCACTTTGCCCCCTACAACTAGTTCAAAACTATGCTACTCAGCTCCTCCTTCACCGCCCCCGGTTCTCTTCTTCGATGCCTCTGTTACAGGAACTTCACTGGTTACCTATTCGCTTCCGTACCCCCTATAAAATTCTTCTCATCACCTACAAGGCCCTGAACCTCGAGGCTCCACCTTATCTCTCGTCTGCCCTCTCCCGTCGTCAAGCTCCTCGGGCACTTTGGTCTAACCTCGTTTCCCTCCTGAACACTCTTCGTTCTGTCCTCTGCTCGATGGGTGACCGTCAGTTTGTGCTCCTAGACTCATCTCTTCAGAATTGCCTTCTCTCCCCTGCAAACTTTCTCTACACTCGCTACACAACCTGCGCTCTGGGACGGCTAACAGCCCTGAAGGGCGCATTATAAATACCTATTATTATTACTCAACAATTTAGAGAGGAGAGAGACGACTCCTTAGCCTAACATTTCCGTCTATTTATACTGTAATATTTATTTGCCTTCTCCGGTCAGCAACTGTCGCGAGAGTGGTGATTTTCTTACTACCCTCGAACCACTACTCTATTACGGAAGTTCGTGTTTGGATATTTAAGTTGGTATCGGGTAGGTTTAATGGATTCATGCTAGTCATTGCAACAATATAGTAGATACCTACTAAATTCGGTCCTTTATAAATAAAGTAGAAATGGTATGATAGTGCCCCTGATTCGAAGGGGTATTGGAAGGTACCTTAATCGAAGGGTGGATTAGTGGCCTTAACAGGGAGTCCAGCCCTCGACCCAACGGAAGTGGGATTGCGCGAATGTTATTAACCGGTTGTGATCTTTGGCGGAAAGGGATACGAGTACATCCCTCATTGGAAGGTAATTTTTCAGAGGTTGCTTAACGGTACCGGAAAAAAACAGGACCTCCCCGATGCATTCCACTGTCAACCTTGACTCAAAGAATGCTGATCGTTAATGGAAGACAGGAGAGGTGGTACTGTTCGAATAGAAAGCGTTCAGAAACGAAACCCCTTCTATGTGGGGTATAAACTTAACATCGTCTAGGGGAGGGGGAGAAGGGTACCATGAAAACCGCTTATATGAAGAGATTAAGTGAGATAAGAAATGATGGACGAATACCCCCCCTCCCCCATCCGATCGTCTCCGGTACTTTGAACATCTTGGCATCCAAATCTTTCCTACCCAGATTTTTCCCAGTCGTTTTATTTCTGCTGCGAACACAAAGTTCTTTGATATTGCATAAATGAGGGTGGAGGTAAAAGTGGGGATGCTTCCTTTGTCCGAAACTACTTTCAACTTCTTTATTCTTCACCATTTATTAAATGAGACATAGTTTGAGAGCGGAAAAGTGGACATTTTTTAGGGGGGGGGGGGGAAGTAACCCTTTTTTTGCGGGTTCGGAGCTCATTTTTGTGGGTAGGTGAATTTGTTTCTGACTGCCGCTTTGCTCATCCAAACACGCGTTTGTGTAAGTATCGTTTGCTCTGGTCGTGTACACATGTATCCGTGCGGATTTTTGTGCGCGGTTGTGTGTGTCTGGTCGCGCACTTAAGATACAAATGTATTTGTATGCGACTTTGGTTGTTTTGTGCGCGCTCGGATTAAAGGGGATTTTTAATGGCGAATTCTTCTCTTTTCTGACAAGGATTAGGGGGGAAAGTGGGGGAAATTATATTTGCCATCGAAAACGGTGGAAGGGGGGGGGGGTACTCTCTAATCCTATTTTCCCCCCTTTCCATCAATGTAGTGGGAGGGGGGGAGGCCTTAGAGGTTTCCATCCCAGTCTTCCGGGTTGGCAGAATTAGCGAAAACGTCCATGTCTTGTCCATTCCCTCCTCCTTAACTTGGTCCAATATTTACATGGATTTTTTTCATTCTCTGTCTATGTATGATACAATTGCTTCTCCTTTGTTTTTCCTTATATCTTATCTCCAAAAGTGCCCTCCAGAGTGCCCTCTCCCCACAAGGGGAGAGGGCACTCTGGAGGATTTTATACCCGGTACCTGGTGTAGCGGGACGCCCTCCCGACCCCAGTGCTCCCAAGAGAAAGTGATATATCCCCTCTCTCTTTCTGTCTCCCTCGGGTTATCCTTTGCACCTCTTTAAAATCCCACTTTTTCATTCTTCCCATATCTTATCATCCGCAAGGGAAGAGAAAGTGTATAAGGGGGGAATGCCCCTGCTACAACGTAAACCTGGCAGAAAGACATGCCCTCCAGGCACCAATGCGCGCAGTTATTCCCCCTTCAGTCCTCAATTCCCGCCGGCTGACGAGCAAAAACTATCTCATACCATGATTGATCCACCACCGAAAAGTTCTATTTTCGTTTTATCTGACCAAAGGATTTGTTCCCAGAAGGTTACCGGTTCATTCAAATGTTCATTCACACACACCAAGCGAGTTTTCTTAATGGTTTTTTTTTCCTTGGAATACGAGTAAAGAGATCATAACGACGTGCCATTGTATCCTTGCTAACTTCAACTCCACTTGTGTTCAGATCTTCCTCCAACTCTCTAGTACTAGTCTGTGGTATATCACATACTGTTCTAGTAAGTTTTCGAGCTGTACTTTCCGTTAACATCCGAGGGCGACCTGAACGACCCAAAGGATAAATTGAATTACGAGTCGTCCAGTTGTGTATTATGGTACAGACTGAATTTAGAGGTACTTTAAGGTGTACAGAGATCTTTCTATACCCAGGGCCACTTATATAGGGTTACATTGCGTTCACGAACATATTGACTGATTTGTTCGATTTTTCCACATGATGAAGCTATTCACGGTACGACTATTTTGTACGGAATGGCGCAGTAGACTTACACGATGAAAAAAAACAAAACACTAGCATTTAGTTTAAAATATTCTAGACATTTGAGAACAAATAAGAATTACTTTTTAATGGGACGTTTTGTAGATATAACCCATTTATATGATGAATATGTTGTATACTTTTGCGTTGTCAAATTTTACTATTTCCCTTATGAAGTCTTTCTTGTTCATCATTTTGCTTTTCTGATCGTTAAATTGTATTTATTACATAAAGTTCAACGTGCGTTGCAAATTTGATTGACTTGTGTTAACTAAAAAGTATGTAAATTCGCATTTCTAACAGTGTGTTGTAATTTTGCGGACCACTCTATAACTTATACCTTATTCGCTTCATCCTCTTTCACTGTTTTCTTTGAAGATCTCTCCTTACTTTCTTTCTGCCCGTTACAGCCTCGTTGCTATTGTGCTTTAAATAAAAAAATAAATCCCTTGCGTGATCGTTTCGGAGGCGACAAAACTCACGCACCAAATGGAGTCATTCACTTATTGACATTTAACAGAGGTAAAAAGAGGAAATAAAAACATGAGACGGGGCGGGACTTTGAGATTAACAGAACATAATGCGATTAGAAACCGAAATTGCTTTCGAGGCTTACAGAAACGTGACACTCGCTAGTCGATGTATTGTTATTGAGACTAAATGTCAACTGGCGTTATATCAGCAGGTTTCTGTGATAGCGTGCTTATGCTGCATTGAACTACCTGAAAGTCTGGAATACGAATAACACGATTGTTCTGTGGGGGTCGCTAATAATGGTGATGTCAGTCTGTTGTTTTGGAAGCCCACACCTTGAAGGGTCATTGAAATGCTTATAGCCGATACATGTCTTTGTGTACCCAGTGTTTGTCCACTGCTTGTTGTGAAACCTCCTAGATTCTTATGATTTATTATCTGATGTAACCCGACTTTATTGCCTATAAAGGATATAGGGCAGGCGGAAAGGACCTTGCAATGTTAGCAAGTGGTTTACCAATGCATTATGTTTCATAGGTGGTAGATGTATGAGCTGTTTTGGAAGGAGAAGAGAATAAGGAGCATTCACTGACGGCCGTGATGTGATGGAGATGCTGAAGGCCCATTTAATGAAGACTTCCCGTACTTGAAGCCAATGCGCAACGATCCTAAAAATTCCCCCAGGTGTTCGTGTATGTTGTGCTCCGTGAATGTGTATTAGGAAAATTCTACATTGAAGCACATGGTTGAGGCCCTCCGACCTCTGCACTTCGAGAGTACCAACTGGTTACAAGACAGTTTTTCTCGTGGATCAGCTGCTGATAGAGATGAACTTGCTTTTTTCAGACGTCTCAAAAGTCGCCGAAAAAAGTGGATGAGTGAGGACTTGTTGGTCGTGCTTAGAGCTGAAAAGTAAGAGGAAAGGAGACGAGGCTTCGTGAAAGACTTCTGTAGCCTCCTCACGACGGTTAGATTAATACATTTTGTTACAGGGTGTTATTAGGCCTACAAAAACTCCTAAGTACATTTCGGAGCTAAATTTTAAATAATCGTCACTGGGGGCTGCTTTTTAATTAATTATATACTAGATTAATATTTGGAAAAATCTTATCGACAACTCTTCGTTTTTCGTTGTGATTCTTTGGTGGAGGCGTATTTTTTTTTAATTCCATCCACATATTTATGTTAGGCTTTTGAAAACATTACATTTGGAATCTTCAAAGCATTTCTTCACAAAAGTGACCGTTTGTTTTGGATTGTTGTCCTATTGAAAGTAGAACTACCTATGCAACTTTAGCTTTCTTGTTCATGTTTGAGGACCTTTCAAAATAGCCAAATATTTTCATTGTCAATTAATTTTGTCAGATGTTCCTGTAGCATTAGCTTCCAGTGAGGTGTGGTGCTTTAGCCGCACTGAAACTTCGAAGAGTGGTGCGCCCTCCAAACCCCAGTACTTCAAGAAAGCTAGTGTGTGCGCTCTCTCTCTCTCTAACTAGCTATCACTCCCTCTCTCCCTAGCTAGGTCTCTAACTATCTCCATCCCTCTCTCTCTCCATTTAATTCTCTCTAAATCTTTAGCCTCTCTCTCCTTCATAGAGGATATAATTTATGTTACACTTTTGCAGCTCTTCGTTCGGAATTCGAATTCTGGACAAAATTCTTTTCCTACAATGGTTACCACAAATCGCTTTTTCAGAAAAAAATTAGCCTGTTTCTTAATTAAAAAAACAAAAAAACAACTCCATTCTGCCTTCATTACAAACCGTTAATAAATTAAAGGTCTTCTTTTCCTTCCCACATCGGTTCCGAAAACTTAAAAATGAGTTGTCAAAAATGTTGAATTCGGCCTATCCTCAATTATTACCGTGTATTGTTCTCATGAATTACTTAAGACTAGGATAACTTTTTAAGTTCAAAGATCAACCACCCACCAGTATGCGATCCAAAATTATATACGGTTTTCATTGTGTATGTGAGGTAGCACTGCATCATATGCCGGGGAAACAAGGCGTATGCTTTACTTTCGCTTTATGCAACATATGGGTAGATCTGAGAGAACTTCACCTTGGTAAACCTAATTAATCCCCGATTCGAAACCACCTCTCGCAATGTGGCTCTAGGGCTACACTCGAGAACGTCAGGATACTCGATGCGGTAAGCAACATCTCAGACCTTTACCTGCTAGAGTTGCTTTACGTTAGCAAAACTTCAACCCACTCTAAATAATAACTCCTTATCTGTTCCATTAAATAGAGTCACACATTAACAAACATGGTAATTTGTTAGGAAGTTTCCCATTCTTTTGTAAAAAAAATATATTGTTACTTTTGTTCCTCTTTACTCTCTGCATTCTCAATTTATTTAAATCGTCTCACATTTAAGCTTCATGATATCTTTCACATTTATAAGAAAAACCTTCATCCGGTGATCCAGTGGATATCTTATACTCTTTTCGCTTCATTCTTCTTCTTTACTACTTTCTTTGCAGATCTCTCCTTACTATCTTTCTTCGTGTTACAACCTCGTTGCTATTGTGCTTTAGATTTCGAAGAATAAAATTCTTACTTATCATCGATAAAATCTGAACCGGTGTTTCCGTTTCCACTTGGCTCATTATATATATATATATATATATATATATATATATATATATATATATATATATATATATATATATATATATATCACAACAATTGTTAAATCCAAATATGTAAATAAAACCAGTGGGGGGTAGGGTAGTAGTTTATTATCTCGAGACCAGTTGTACGCTTGGTGTGACGGCATGTATTCTTAGTGTTCGACTGAGGCTGGCATGACAAACTCCTTGCCGAAACTGGTCTCGAGATAATATACTACTACGCTCCCCCCACAGTGGTTTATATATATATATATATATATATATATATATATATATATATATATATATATATACTCCCAAATTTCTTAATTTCGTGGTTGCTAACAGTCTGTAAATAGATAAACGTAAACTAATGTTATTTATACAATCATGTTGTTGAACCGAAATTTAGTATGAACTTTTGATCCCAGAGACAGAGTGTACACGACTTTGGGCTTATCGCAGTTCCGTAGAAAGGACTGCGAAGCGTTTGAAATTGGAAACCTAGAAAAGAATTCGAATTTCTCAGTTTGATCAGAGCGTAAGAGAGCGTAAGAATGTTCGCTACGAATCCCATCTCGACTCGATAAGCCATGCAAAAGAAATGGAGGTTGAAATAAGGATTTTAGATTGGAGGTGGGCAGCTAAACACAGGTCGGATGACCGGGTTTATGAATTAAAACTGAGTTCCACCCTACCTGGAATGGAAAATGAATTACTGAAATTTATTTAGCAGCACGTCATTTCAAGGCAATAGGGAAGGTTTAAAAAGAAATAGTAAAGTAGATTCCACATTAATTGAATGTAAATAGAAATTGCTACATATTGAAGTCTGTCTATTGCTGTCCAACCTTGATGTGTGCTGAAAGGTGGATTCTATAGGATAACAGGAAGAGGCTTGGTGAAAGGATTGACAAGAATGAAAAAGAACCCAAGTCATATACGGCTGACAACTGGAGAGTTACGTACCCTTCGTTTCCCAATAGCCTCAGTTTGCCCTCCCGTCGTCCTTACTGTCTGCAGGAGGATCCATGGTGATCGTCCGAACATATTTACTTTCTCATCTTCAACCTTTTGCGGGATACGCCCTCGCCTCTATCGCGCTCTAAATTCGAGGTAGGAAATTACTGATTCCATCTCTTGAACTGCATTTTCGGAATTAAATTTTCACTCATTTGGAAGACATAATTCGTTTTTTTTACTAGATTTGTGACCAATAATCCTAAATAATTTTATACAGAGCTGCCAAGTGTAGGCCATGAATGGTCTTTTGCAGTCTCCTTCTTTTCTTATGTTATGTTCTTATTAGAAGATCGTTGGCAAAAGGTTATCAATGAAAATTGATCGTATTTGATTGAATATTTTTATGCCATCTTCCACTTACTATTCAAAGCACGCGATTTCTTGCGAAAGAGCTTAATGAGTCTCGCTAAAATGAAGTTTCATTACATAAGATTTAGACTTTATTCACATGCGCTCGGCGCTAAGGTGTTGAATGCCATTTCCAATGCTAAGCACAGTGGTGTTTGCCTTATGCCTATAGATATATGTAGGTTTTTGTTTAGTCCTTTGTGCTCTTAGCCCAAGAATAGTCCCCTCTTACGGCAGTACCTCATTTTAGCATATAATCAGTGTATGCTAGAGAAAGGATCAAGGGGACTTCGGTTAATTTTTCTAACTACGTTTGATTGGACCTCCCAAGACATTGTGAAGGAGTAAAATACCAACTTGAGATAGTTAATATTACTTTGCTTTCTATCCTCACTCTTAACAAGGATAAATAGTTCCCAGAACGTCCTAGTAGATTCATCTAGAATTATTTCTAAGTGTTCTGGATTATATTTATATTTTGTCACTGGTGTCATTCTATTTCATCTTAGCCATTTTCTTCTATATTGCTTTTTTTAATTTTAAAAGTCTGAGAGTTTTCCCAATCGTTTTAGTATTTTTTTTTTTTAATTCTCTCTTTTTTCTCAACATTTTCATCAAGTGTAATTTTACGGAAAAAAAAACAGACCAACAAAGAATTGACTGCGAATTTCGGATCGTGCTGGCTCGACAAAGGATAATGGACGTTGGTTATGTAGAGCGTAAGTTTTAGTTTATGGTTATGTTGATCATTCAAGCGTCATTGATATGGAATTATGGAGGACACGCGAAAGGTATGTGGCTGATGTTTGTCTTGTTTAACTTTGCTTCAACCTGATTTCTACACGGCTTCACGCTTTTTCCTTTATCTCCCCTCTCTGCCTCCTTATTTATAAGAACATTAAAGTCTACAAAAGGATGATGGTTAATTTTAGGTTTATGTCCCCCCCCCTCGAATTTTGTGGGCGCTTTGTTATAAATATATCTATTTTTTGGGGGGAAACTATGCAAATGCTATATAGCATCTTCACTAGTTAATGTGGGTAAATTTCTAATTATGATGCTCTGCGAAAAATAGATTGGCCGCCATCTTAAAATATAATATAATATGGACATTTCATATTAATCAATTTTAAAGAAAATATGATTGATTTAAATAGCATTCGGGGGGGATGAGGAGGCTTATATTAATATGTCTGAACTTAAGCAACGTGGTAGAAAAACTAGCGGCCTAACGACATTTAGCAATCGCCTTTTGAATTCGAATCTAATGTTGGGCTTTCGAATTAGGAATATTACGAGTTTATTTAAGAATTGCTGGTTGTGTGGGGGCGCAGCCGCCACAATTAAATGGGGAGATGGTGGGCGAAGCCCCCCCATTTCGAAATTACCTTAAAAATGATATACAATATGATGCGCTTGCAATAGCCAAAAAAAAACAAACACCTTTTTGGAATTTGCCCCCTTCCCACAAAAAACTTCCTACATTAAAAAAACAATTGTTTTTAATATATATATATATATATATATATATATATATATATATATATATATATATATATATATATATAAATTATCAAAAAAATTGAGGTTGGCTATAATCCCCAAATGAACTAGGTTTATTAATAGCCTTTACGAGGCAGCTGTTGCTTCCATCACCCAATTCAGTCACATCTCGCAGCATCCTCATCCATAAATCTATCCAGTCTATTCTTAAAACTCCGCAGGGAGGACGCTTCTATCACATGAGTAGTAAGTTTATTCCATTCATCTACCACTCGATTTGTAAACCAATTTCTACCACTCTCTTTTCTAAACTTGTCTAGCTTAAACCCATTGCTACGTGTCCTATCCTGTTCGCTAGAAATAAGAACCCTTCCTATTTCTCGCCTATTATAACCTTTTACCCGTTTGAAGACCTCAATCAAGTTCCTTCGAACTTTTCTCCTTTCTAAAGTATGTAGATTTAGTCTCCTAAGCCTTTCACCATAAGGTAAGTTCCTCAACCCTTGAACTATCTTAGTCATCCTTTGCACATACTCAAGCAAAGCAATATCCATCCGTGCGCGTAGGTGCATCTGCGACTTTATAAATATCTTCCACACATTTTCACTTGATAAATCTTTGCTACTTTTTTAAAAAGAGCTTACAAATTTTCTGCGCGATAGAGCCTCGTTGCTTTTGCGCTTAAAATTCGAAGGAGTAAAAACTTTATTTGTAATGCGAGCAGGAAATGCAAAAAATCATCATTTCGTTTTTATTCCATTTGTTCGTACCCCCCCCCCCTCCCCGAGTTTTAGTCTATGCACCTTTAGGTCGCCCTCGGTCCTTTACTGGGTAGAGGCATCCACCGAGTTCGTACTTTTCAGTGCTTTTCCGAACTTGTTCATGTAAGTTCATAAATTCGCCTTCCTGCTCGCAATATTTAGAATTCCTTGTAATGTCTTATTATGTTCAGCATTTAAGTTATTTCCAATCTATCCATTTTTCTATGTTCTCCGATTCATTCTGTTATGAGGCAATGCGCCGTAGTTGGATATGTCAGTTTCCTTTCTTTCTACGTCTAAAATAAAGTAGGAGGCTTCACCAAGATCTATAACACTGATCCAGGTTAATCTCGACCTTAGTGCCTTAAAAAGGCACTAAGGTCTGGCTTTTAACGTGGTTTTTCTACGAATTTGATCGAAGAAGTCTGGAAAGAGGTCTCCCGGTGTAAGCTTTTAAATTTGGCGTCACAAATACACTCGTTGACCTCTTCCATTCCTTATTTCCTTCTTTGCTCCTGCCATGTTCTTAAGAATTGAAAACTGTTGCCATTGATGACTCTTTTCTTGGGATTAGTTCACTCACTCATTTGTGAGGCTGACCCTCTATTCAGAATCGGCGTAGGCGATAAAGATAGGAAAAATATGGAAACCCGGTATGTAGAAATAGGAGATAGAAATAACGAGAATTAGAACAGAAGAAGAAAGATGGGAGTAGTGTTGCGTTCAAAGGACACAAAGTGAGAAGGAATAAAGGAATATTGTAGTGATAGTGACTAAACTGATTATAACGTGTTTCTGCAAAGGCTAGGTGATATTTATAATTGTAATTAATCACATAATTAAGTAAAAGCTGTCGTCAATTAGCCTTTTCCTACCAACGCGAGGCATCAGTCGACATTCTCAACTCGGTAGAGTGAGTTTATTTACAGTTTCAAATAGTCTGACCGAAATAAAATGTGGGTGACGTATTCCTTAGACTTTCTACGTCGACCTAAAAAATTGTCTCGTTTTGGTTTATTAATAACTGTGCCACCAGCCTCTTTTCCATTGTGGTTGACTTTCGCATAAATATCAGAGTGGTAGCACTGTTTACCAGTGAATGCGTGAATCATTCATAGCCCAAGTAAAATGAAAGCCCTACCAGGTATCGTCTATAATAAGCACGTGAATGCACACATTCTGCTAAGTCAAAGGTTCGAAACCCTGAAATATCCTTAGAACTAACTTGAACAATGCAAATTCAGCCATATTTTTGTAGAATAAAATCTACTCCTTCCTTCCCTCCACACTCGTACTCCCCCTGCCCCCTCTACTCTTCTCTCTACCTTAATCCGATCCTCTTTCCTAGTACTTCCTTCCACTCTTCGCCCGCTCTCCTTTCACCATTTCTCTCTTTTTTATTTATTTCTTTTCTTATTTCCTCTGCTCCTGCGCATACCCTCGTTCGATTATATCAATTTCTTTTATATTTGCTAACAATGATACTCCTTAAACCATAAACCACTCTCCTACCCCCCCCCCCCCCACCTACCCCCCGGGGGAATGAGAATAGCAATTTGGGATGGTTTAGTGGATTTATTGCTTCTATGCGGAACAAATTCTCACGGATAAATTTTAATTAGATTTGAACTTTTGGCGAGATTTAAGTGCTCTCGGTGTGAGTTCATTTTAATTGAATTAAATTAATTCAGGTGAGAAACGGCCACTGAGACGCAGATTAAATGACACACAGATGGAATAGATCTCTGGTTGCGGAGTGCGGCAAATCCAAGTTGTCAGTGTGAAGTTCTGGTTCCGTGGCACTCTGACTTGAAGAGGGGCGGTGATATACTGGGATTTATCAGTGGTGCTTCATCATGTCCACCAAATCACCGCCATATATCATCTGACACTCATATCCATCTCATAAACACACACATTATCTCTTCCTTTCTATCTCTCTCCTACACCTTCACCTCTTATATGATCCTAGTGGTGCTTTGTGAGGAGCGCGAACGATTCTAAGCACCAGGCGGGAGAAGATATCGTGAGAAAGAACTAGGATAACAAGGCTCGATGTTAGAGGGAGCTTAGGAATTGATGGGAAAGGATTGCCGACGGGAAATGGCTCTACTTACAGTGTATTTCAGTGACCTTGAACTCTTATGTGGCCAGAAGAACCTCTTTGAAACACTGTTGGTCTAAACAAGTTCTCAAGAAACGAGACAGGAACTTAAATGTACCCCAACCCCATCTTCCAAGAAGGAGGGGGGTCGCTCAACCTCTAACGGCCACTTGCAGTCGATTTGTATTTTTGGGTTGTTGACAATAGGAGGCGCCACAAGGAGGTATAATTCGTAGTACTTTGATTTCCTTGGGCGAATTTGTTCTTGAGTAAAGAAATGTGCCAAAAATGGATTAATATAACTGAAGGAGTTTTCAGTTTAAAAACTGTCTGGAGGTAAAAAACAAGGGAGTTGCGCTTTTATTATTAATTAATGATATTTATGAAAAGAAGAATAGGGACGTAATAAAACGGAGGCATATTCATTCAATGAGGCAAAAAATAACCGAATGAAGATAAAAACAGGAACATTTAAGAAAGGTGATAGTGGGGGGGGGGGAGGCTTGGAATGTCATGTCGTAAATGTAAATATCTTAAATTTTAACTCACCCTGTTTCACTTTATGCTGACGATGAATTGAATTCGAAAATACGAACAAATAGCCCCTTGCTGGTCGAGGGGAGGGGAGTAATCTCGCTTTGTAATCGGTGTTGTCTATTTGGCAAACTCACCCAACAGCCTTCCATTATCGATTTTCGCACGAGAAATCTACCCTTCCTAATAAGTCGGCGCCCCTCCTTGTCCGGGACACTCACTCCCCTACCTCTTCGGCGAATAGCCCTAATTTCGCGTCTCGTAGTGAGTCATCCGAGACAATGGTCGCAACATCCCATTGCCCCTCGTTAAAGGCGGAGGGGCCGTGGTCACGGGTGCCGTGTTTGTCTTACCTCTTGCACTGGGTTCCATAGATTATATGCATTACCCCTACATGGACGCCTTATATGCTTTATTGCCGCACCTTCGAATCGCTATGCTTGAATGTACGAAGTGGGTGCAACCAGGAGGGGGATGATATTTGTCGCATCGCTCCACGTCATCCTCTCCTTTTAATGGCTTGCCAGTCTCTTCATTGAACCTTTTTGGAGGGATGTAGATAAGTTTAATATTTGTATTAAACAATTTTATGATGTTCTAAGGATAACTCAAATCAGTACTCTCCTCTTCGAGTGCTCTTGAAAGTCCCGTTCTACTAGTATCGTCCCTGTTCCGATATCGAGGGTTGATGAGGTTGGCTGCATTAATCATGAGAGCCGTTTTTGTTGTGTTGTTTACCAGTCCTTGTTTACTTGATATGGGCCTTTTGTGCAGTTCAGATAATTAAAAAAAGGTATTATTTATCCATTTTCGACCTTGTCTCTCCGTTTCTGTATAAACAAAGAGGCTATTTGGTTACACTCAGTCCCCTTCTTTTTGCCAAAAATTTATTTCATTTTTCGTATCTCTTTCTTCTTTTCTCTCCTCACGAATTCGTGTGTATCAATTTGGCGTTTCCCTGAATATCTTCAACACAGTTTACAAGTGACTGCCACCACTCAGTCATCAGGTGGGGGCATAAGCCACATCATCCGCCGTACCTTTTACCCCTTATACAATTCACGGTAGGTCTTACCTTCATTGCAGAACAATGGAAGATTATTGAGAATTGTACGCTCCAGTCTCTCGCACTCTAGTCTCCTCCTTGTGTTCCTCGGGCTTTGTATTATGCACGCTTTCATTTCTCCCATTGATTGTGCTTTAAAAAAACCCTCCCCACTTTCCTCACGTGCCGTCTCCTGTACAACTCCCTCACCTTGCCTCCTTTTCCTGAAAGGGGGTGCGTTATTGCGGTCTCCTAAAGTGATATTTCTTTCCATTGAAATTTGTTGAAGAGGGAATGAGGGGATCGGAGGGACCCGAATAAATTTGAGGTGTCTTGTGATACCAAACGACTTAATTAAGTTGGTCTACACGGTTGTGCGAGACCAAATTAAAAGGAACCCCTTGTGATAGGTTTGGTTTCCACTTAAATTTGCCCACATCCCTTTCTACCCCCTCTTCCCAATTAAGATTCCTCTTACCAACGGGTCGCATAGGTGTTCATTGAACCTGGGGGAATAGTAAATTGCACCCCAAACTGGGCCATCGCGGATTCCTCGGGAAGAGAGGGAGAAGGAAGAAACCTAAGTGAATGCGGACTGAGCAAGGGAACGAGTAAAGAGAAAAAGGTGCGTGATTTGCCCCACTGCCAAGTTATAAGCTGATATTTCTTGACTGAAGAAAAGTGAATTGAAATAAGGTTCTGGGAAGGGAATTAAGAATAGTGGATTTGGGTCGAGGATGGCAAGTAAAAGAGGATTTCAATGGGCAACGATTCCATTTCCATATAAAACGATTACAGGGACGCACGATAGAACCAAATGTATCTTCCCGACCCTAACATCAAGGATAAATGGCGTTGCCACAACAGTCTTGATACTCCAACCTATTTGTGCCTCTTCACAGGGAAATTAAAGTTTGCACTTCCGAGTCCAGGTTCTTATGTGCAACTATATTTACTCGCGTGTCATTTTATGCCCTCCCGTCCCTAGCATTCGCGCCTTCATTTCTTTATCCTATCAATTCTGTTTGTCATCCTCGTCATTTTTTATATACTTACATTTGTGCTTTAGGTTTATATTTCTGCGAAAAAAATGAAGTCAATAAATCCTTCTTTCCTTCACTTAGTGTTTGGGGTTTGTTTTTTTTGTTTTGTTTTTTCTCCCCTAATGGACTGGATTCTTTTTCTTCATGAGTAAAAAAAAAAAAAGATCACACCTGCATCCACGCAAGCGCGCACTACCGGGAAAATTTGAGCTCTCGTCTTTATTGCTCGTTTGAGTTCGACTTTTTTTCTGCCGGGAGCCTGAGGAGCGAGGCTAAGAAGTCCATTGCTCAATCAAGTTACGGAAAAAAATCTTTGCAATTGTTGGTTCAAATCAAAGTAAGTTTCTGTTATATAATATTTAAGGTCTTGCAGTAACCCCCTTCCCACCCTCCTCTCCTCCTCATTATTTCGACCCCTTTTCATCCCTCGCTCTCATCGTCGCGTCTATTCTATCAGAAGATTAAATCTTGGGACGCGTTGACTCTCCGTCGTTTTGGGTTGTGTCAGTCCATCGCTCGTCTACTTAGAAGTTTCCCTGCAACTTATTTGATCTCTCTCTTCCTCCCCCTCTTTCTGTCCCTCCGTCATACTCTCACGTAGATATGCTCTCTCGCTGCCAAAGTCGATATGTTTTGATTTAAAGGCAGCACCTGAGAATGGTGAATAGACAAGGAAGTATCACGATTTTGTAAATGACGAAAGAGGAAACGCGCAATGCATTCCACGCTGGGCTATAGAGAGAAATGACAAACAAGAGCAACCATTGTGAACGAATAAGAAAGCATCATCCTCTAAAGAAAACTATTTCAGAGCTTTTCGAACGATAATGAAATTGTTCTCATTCTATTTCAAACTTTTTTTAATGGACCAGTTAATCTTGGTTGCACCAGGTAAAGTAGTCGCGAACGCGGTTGCGTTCGACGTTTAAGAATGTGACGGGAATGGGGTCCACCGAGAGTCGGACAACCAATCCTGTCGTTTCTATCAACGTATCTGGGACTCCAACCACGCAACCATCATGCTATCTATTTTTCAGCCTCTTTCGCTCTATTTCCTCATAATATTTATCCTTCCCTCTAGTTTCCTATTTCTATTCCATTTCCATCAACGAAAGAAAAATATATTGAGCGGCGACAAAAAATTATCGAGGATTATGGCGCCAAATCAACTTCCTGCCAATAAACACGAACACTCTACATTACTGTTTTGCACGCGCTCTGGATCTTCTTCATCCGTGGCTGCCTCCCAAACGTATATATTTCTCATCCATTTCGTTTCGGTCGAGTTGTGTCTGGTGAGGCTTCTTTACATGAAATAGAGATTGGCACTTTGACACAATGTGGCCCTCTGTGGCCTTCTCCCGTTTTTTCTCCTTGATTGACCCTCTCTGTGTCCGTGTAGCTGTCTCTCGCCTGATATTGCGCGTTAGTTTTTGTTTCCTCGTGTTTTATTCTCTCTCTCGTACTTAATTTCGTAAAATTGTATAATAGGCCATAGGTGAAAAGAAACTAGAGGGATTTTCAAGCAAGGAATTTTGTGATTCATCAGCTGGAGGGGGAAAACATCGCCGACGCAATCTTCCATGAAAAAGTGATGCCTCATTTCAAATTAACCTCAGAATATTGCCCTACCCTCTCTTTCTAAAGTGGACGGGTTTTTTCTAAAATTATTGTTGCTAAGAAAGCCAATCTTCCAGAGGTCATTGTGCACTATAATTCTAGTTTTCAAGGGGCTACCAAACACGACGAAACTTACCAGCATTATTTAGTCAAGTTTCTGCTCGTAAAGGAAGTGAATGAAAATTTATCAAAAGATTCAACCCTAATCGTTTCAAAATGTATCTTATAACCTTAAATTTCTAAATAAATGCGTTAACACATTCTAGCTAGTCTCTACTTCAGTATACTGTTGTAGATGAAATTCACTCGTGTTTTCAGAGCTTGCACCGAATGGTGAATCTACCTCCATTGTGGAACAGGGAAGCCTTTGAAGTGGTTCTATCTCTTAAACATTTCTTTTTAGGGGTGTGCCGTGTAAATTTGGTCGCTTAGAGTATTAAAAAATGGCACCGAAAATAAAATTTTGTTAATGGTCATTCCTTGTAATACAGAAGTACCATCTCTAATCCTCTTGCGATGATTTAATGATTATAATATTTAAATTTGCAGTGATGCAAAGGTTGATAAAAAGGTAACTAAAGGAGAGGTTCACATCTCCAAACTAGTTTAGTGATCGGTTTAATGGTAAATGAAAATATGTTAATTGTAAAATAATACAGAAACCAAGAATTCACTGATCCAGTTGCTAAATGTTCGGAAGCGAGAAAGAAAGATCTTTTTGGTTTAGGTCGAGTAAAGACAAGCAGTGTGTAATGTAGCGAAGAAAGCCACTAAAGTGCTGGTGGTATGTAGGTATTCACGAAAAAAGGATAAATGAATTTGACTAATCATTATCGCCATCTTTCAACCTCTTATTTTTTGCCTCACTCAGCCACTGCACTTCAATTCTGGCCTTCATATTCGCCAAATTATGCGCCAATTCTCGAAGCAGTTGCGCTGTAATTCCTTCCTCCACCTTATTGCTACCCAATCTGAGAAACAGGTTTAATGATTTCACAATTAATTAAACTTACCAAAATTCTCAACTGTTTATTATATTTTGGTATGGGTTTAATTATCCCATCTGCACTCTTTTGGAGACCTTTTATTTCTCAATGGGGTCCTATTGATTAACGTGGAATCCGAAAAACTGGTATCTACAGCGTATGGTACCCACCGTGAAGTAGACCCAAATCGGAGATCCATCTGCCGACTTACCACATCCGATGTGGCTTAACCACTAAAATCGGAATCGGTGTTTCCACTCAGGTAGGCCCCTAGCCCATATATGTATACATGCGCATTTGTGCAAGATTATCCTCTACGAGTGGAAGGAGGGCAGGGGATTCACCCCCTCCTTCGCTTCATTTTTACTTCAAGGAAAACTTTTATTTCATTCATGAAGGAGCCAAAACCAAGTGAGAATTCCTACAAAAGAGGTGGTGAAAATGCAAGCAAAAATGTGTGAATTGAAGTTGGTATTTTGGGTCCCAGAAATCGGGGCCTGCGTAAGTCTCCTAAATATGCAAGTCCCCTTAAGGAGGTGTGATAAAGAAGATTGAAAAATCGGTATATTTCATCTTCCATCGGGGGCTCTGCCGCTACAGCCTAGTACTGGAAACACTGATTCCGAATTTAGCGAAGTTAAGCCACATCGTGTGTGTTAAGTCGGCAGATGGATTTCCGACTCGGGTCGATTTCATCTTCCTCACCCCACACGGCTTTGCTGTCGCATGATTCCTTCACAACTAGTGATGGGACAATAGCAGATTTTCAAGCGAGTACCGATGCCGAGTACAATACCGATTCGATACGAGTACCGAGTACTTTATATATATATATATATATATATATATATATATATATATATATATATATATTATATAGGTATGTGTTTGTGTATTAGTAAATACTTATATAGGTTTCTATTCATTTGTTTGAAGAATAATACTACTGAACAATGGGGCTTTGTTTAATTCTTCAAGCTATTACAAAATAAAATACTTAGGCATCCAATTACACAACTAATTCCTTTAGCAACCAAATAAAAACAACAGACACTATTGGTGTAAACTTGAATATTAGTCGTGCCTCAAACCCAATATTCTAAATAATTTTTCCTTAAAAAAGAAATTTCTAGGCATTTGATTATAGATTGAAAGAATAGTAATGCAATAATAAATCTTGAGTCATATGTTTCGTATTTGTTCGTTTGAATAAACGCTGTTTGAACATGTCCGATATGGTTACTCTCTAATACTACCGTTTATTTCATGTAACTATTCATATTCATTCTGCAATGGGTGAAAATTGAATATGAATATCGAAGGAATATAAAACAAATAACATTTATAGATAAAAGTTGTACATAAAAATTAAAGAGTTTATTTAAAGCTTAACTTTGAGCTGTTTTAAACGAAATAAAATTTGTCGGAAAAAACGATAGAACAAAAATAGAAATTAATTGGTTTGGTAGCATACATACAATATGGCTATATGGAACGGCTTTGATTTCAAGCTAATTGCATGTATTTTTTATGTAATAATAATTTTCATTGTGGCGAAAGTGACTCTTTAGAAATTCTAATCTTTTGTTTAAGATTTACCCAATAATAATGGAGATGAAAATAATGTCAAATTTTCCGTCATTTATGACGGCACGTGTACACTATTTTCAAAATATTTTGAACGGGCTAAAATGATAAAAATTTACGAATATTCAGTTAAACATATAAATAAAATCATATTATTTATAACAAACTAACTGCAGTCACTTAATTGAGTGCAATTACGTGAATTTTTCACGTACGCATAAACTAGTAGTTTGGCCTGTGCTTGTTCCTTTTGGTTCCCTGAAAAACTAAGGGTTTGAAAAGGTTATAAAATGTTAAATTTGGGGTAAATAAATTAGGTGCATATTATGAGATTTTTTCACTTACGGGACACAAGAATATAATCATTAAATATAATGAAAATATGTTGAAAAATGATCGCATCCAGTGTCTTGGGAATTAATGGGCAAGTATCGGATTTTGATATCGGAAATGAGACATAAAATTCCCGATACCACTAAAAACAGCCGATACTACCGATATTTGGTACCGATACTGAGTACTGTCCCATCACTAATAATGATTTCACTTGAAATTATATTCGTATCTTCACCTTCGTTCTTTGCCAGGATTTACTACATATTTAGAAAACACAACTAATCTACATCATTAAATTATCTGGATAAAGGGTTGAACCGGAAAAACAGATGCGTGTGGTGGCAGCACTTGTATAACCCCGCCTTTATTCATGAATGTTCTCGATTGTTCCACAGTAGCAGCTTTTGGCAATGGCAAAAAATAGACTCAACTTGATAAACGATAAAATATCAACAAACACGTTCATAGTGGGAAGGATGCTGCCGAAACCGGTAGCAAAACACCCACACGTCGGAGTTGCCAATCTCGGCAACTTTCTCCCGGTTTCGTGCTGCTGGCAGCAAAAATCGGCAGAAAGTTGCCGGTATTCTTGTAGCGTGAAGAGGCCTTTAAGGGTCTTGGATCGAACGTTGGTATCGAAAACTAAGGCAAAATTTTTTCGATACCAGTACCGATACCGAGTACTCGTCCCATCACTATTCACCACCACAGGAATTAACATTTTTTTAAATCTAATGGTCCTTGCTATCCTCGTTCTCCTTTTGCTACTCCCATTTTGTCCATTTATCTCTCCAAAGGCGCAAACACCCCGGGCATCCCATCTCTCGCCCTGTTGGGATGGGGAGACAGGATTAGAGGGAGCATTTTGTAAGAGGAACGGAAGGAAATCAGTATAATCCAACGAGGAAATATGCCTGCACTCAGCGGAGTGAGGGAGTAAAGGAGAGAAATGAATGGTGAAAAAGACTAGCTCAGTCTGAAAAGTTTTGATATTTCAAATCCTTTTAGTCTTTATTTATAACCAATTGTGCTCACCGAGTGTCCTGAAGCCCCAGGAAATAAATCGCATATAGAAAAAAGCCGCTTGAATTCGAAGACCTTTGCTTGTTAGGAAAATCTATTTGGGGTAAATCGGTTCAAGGAGTAAAAGTTACAACCATTGATGGGGGAATAAAAAATACCGGAGAAAGCAATGGAAACAAAGGGAAATATTCAAGTTGGGAGAGGAGGGTCGAGGACAATGAATGTGGCAAATTCGACATCTAGCAGTTAGTCTGCAACGCCCTAGTTTGCCTTGTGCTGTTCACCGTAGCGCAAAATTGATTTACTGGTTCTCACCGTCACCCTGGATCAACCCTATTTGTTGTGCTTTTCCAGTAAACTATAAAAGCCCACAGTTGTTTTATCAATGACGTGCTCTAATTCTGGAGTGAATTTTAAACAGCCCCCCCTCCCCCCCCCACACACACACACCAATCATTCCTACTTTCTGTTACACATGCCCCAGCCTCCGTTAACTCGATCTTGTGTTCAAACATGTAAATATCAGGATATATAAGTTTTGCTGAACATCTGACTCAGACTCCTTCCCTCACAAGTGACCTGTAAAATCGATCCCAACATGCTGGAAAGGGTATTGACTGGGGGATACTTAAAGGACAGGGAGTTAAACTTTTGGCACATGGCACATATCCCAATGGCATTCTTAACAGACTGCCTACCCTTAGGAATATACCAACCAGAGGACTTGGTATGGTTCAAAGTTGGTCCAACACCCAGATGCATATTTTTATAATGGCTATGCCATATAACCAAACTGATGAAATTACAATTACTTACAAGGAGAATCGGTTACTAACTTTATAAGGCAAATTAAGGTATTTTACCTATCCTATCTGCACTTCGAATGATATATTTATCAAAAAATAAGTTATCGTTTTTTACTAAAGTTGGGGTTTCCTTTCTTAAAGTATCAGGACTTGACAATCTTTTAGATACTGATGTTCCAAGGAAAAATGCTTCATTGAACCTGGTTGACAATGAACTTCTTTGTCTCAATCTCGGGATCCTCCTCACCAAGCCTCCTATGCATTTACAAGACAGATTTAAAAACTGGTGACAACAACTAGAAGCCAAATTCAAGAAGAAAATCCATCAATGTCAATCAAGAGTTCACAAGAATTTACATTAACTATGGTACTTAAGACAACAGGATATTTAACTTCAATTTCTTTTCATGGAAGAGGGAACCTAAATTTCGTTCAGGCTAAAAGCCATGAAGGACCTCTCAAATAAGTGTCATCCATCCTACGAAATTCTTTAACAAAGACTCTTCTTGTCAGAAACATTATCACTAGAAGGAATATGCACAATTTCAAGTCCTTTACCTATCTCAGAACTCAGATCCCTGATCATCAATATCTCTAAGTCTATTGCGCACAAACTTGTCTTTAACCTTTACATTTTCAGACACTAACGAGCTTAACACCGCTTAGGCATCAACCAAGATCTAAATTGAATTGATTTTGCATGGTAAAGAAGAAAGAACAACCTTTGTGAACTTCAACCATAGCAAGAGACGTTGACTTGCGAACTTGATTTGCTATTACTCGAATTTCTTTAGGACCACCCTTGATCATTAACTAACTTACCTTTTAGATTATAAGTCCCTTTCCACTTTGGTAAAATTATGGCTCTTTATCCGAAAACTGCTTAGCCCTGGTTTCATCATCAGAACTTTTAAAAAGACTCATTAACTTCACTTTTGATAAGACTAAATCTTTTGGTGTCATGAGTGAGTTCAATGAATGTTAAAATGTCTTTATAATGCTTAAAAATATCTAGTAACGATGGAAACATTTCTAGTTCTACCAATGAGTTCCCCTTTTAAAGTTCCGGCAAACTTGTTGAAAATAATAACATACGAGTATTAGCTTGAAATCTGCACTGTCTTCGAATAAATAGTCTAAACCATATAACTATATAATTCTTGTAAACAAGACTGCAAATCACAAATATAGTCTTTAAGCCCTACAAAGGTCAAAGGTGGATTCGAAATTATAATGTTTCTTACGACAGAATTTATTATACTTGGAATATCCAGAAAACTATCCTTAAGTATGTCAATACACATCTGATCATTTTGGTCACAAATCTGCTCATCCATTAAAAGGCCTCTCTCCAACAAACTCCAAATAGGAGACCTTTGCAACCCTAGTATGCTAGCATTTTTCAAAGAAAATCTTAAATTCAAACCGATTTGCCTCAATATCAATAAACGGTTTAATATCCATTTTAGGAATCCTCTGACCAATAAAATTAGAATTATTAACCGAGTTTTTGGTTTGCTAAAGTAGCAGCTACAATTGTAAAATAGTATATTTCACTTTCACAATATGCATCTAGATCAGACTGATCTAGATCTAAAAGCAAAGCTTTAGATATTTCTTCAAACTCTCAAATAACCATTTATTTTTTGTTCCAGTGAACAGAATGAGTCTTAAATTTAAGGTGGCTTCATCCAATCGATTAGTTAAGGTATCAATGACTTTAGTAATTAAGCTTAGCTGCATCAGACATCTCACAAATTATATTAATAGAAGGCCTAATTTCCAGACACCAATTAAACTTACAATGCATCCAATTAACTTGGCCTAGTAAGGTCAAGAATACTTGTTAACTAATTTAGCCAAGGGTTAGCTGTTAGCTAATTAACAGAGCTGACTAGCTAGGATGTCTCCGAAACCTAGGCCTAAATTGAGAAATCCTAACTTTAAAATCTCAATTTGCTTGGAAAATAAAGGGATTACTCTTTCGAACGTTCTAATTAACCAATTTAAATAACAATAGACCTATGCCACTAATATTATCAAACTCCTTAGCTTGAATTTGTTTACTGTTCCAAGCAAATTACTTGAAGGTCATTAGCGACTTTTACTTTTAGAATATACTACGAGGCCTTGCGTTGTGATCAGATAACAGAATGGCACTGCTCGTTGAATCCAGCCATTCATTGTTTACTCCTCAGAAAGAAGTTATCAGAAATGAGGAAACTTAATTAGTTCTTTCTTAAATATTAAAGGTGTTTTCGCAGATCTGATTTTGAGGCTAGGACATTTGGTCATTCATAGACTTTGAATTTAATTACTATATATCATCTGACAACCGAATTTTAATTCGAACCCTAAGTTGATTATTTTCGAAATGAGGGTTTCACCCTCCCCCCCCACCCTACCCCTCTTTAATGAATGGTAGGTGGGCTGCACCACCCACACACCCCGCTATTTGTAATCAGCTAGTGCGCACAATTCCAAAGCCTAGCATTAGGTTCGAATTCAAATGTCGCTAGATGCTCTAACGTTCATTGTTTTTATACCGTGCTTTTTGACTTCACATATTATATAAACCCCGCCCCCCAATGAATGCTAATTGCATTAATCATATTTTTTTAATATTGAGTAATATAAAATGTACATATATTTTAATTCATTTTTTTTTTAAATGATGTATAATACATTATGACGCGATGCCAATTAACAATGTGACTGTTTACTCAATATTAGCCCATTTTGGAGCTAAGCTATTTGCTTATAAGATTACTTGTATTTGCTTCGCATCGAAAACTAATTAATTTACATTTAGGATCATTAAGAGTTAAATATTTTTTCTACTTTAGAGATTAGGTCTTACATTTTACCCAACCTCAATATATAATACCCCCCCTCCCTCCAGTCGCCAGATAGCCCCTTAATTAAAAAAAAAACAAAAAAAAAACCCCTCCCTCCCTACCTACCACCATACTTCACTCAACAAACATGTTCGACCCTCTAGACCAGTGGCGCACAACTCCAGGCCCACGGGCCACATGTGGCCCGCGAAGCCCAGATCATTTTATTTTTCACGATTTCGGCAACACTACCAATTTGTTTGTTTACATTTTTTGAGCGGGATTTTATTGTTGATACATTGACGAAGGCGAGGCTGTTTTAAGCTGATTTCGGGATTCCTGTTAGAAATTCGAGCCAATTGCTGTTATTTCAATCATTGAATCTTTAGTCTAACCTTTGGAGACATAGAGGTATGATGTATTAATACCTCCGCCAAGGAAGTTATGTTTTCGGTAGCGTTTGTTTGTCTGTCTGTTAGCAAAATAACTCAAAAAGTTATGGATGGATTATGTTGAAATTTCAGGAAACGTCCAGAATGGGAATAGGAATAATTAATTAGATTATGGGAATGATCCGGATTAAATCGGAATCTTGATCGTTCTTTTAATTTGTTATTGTTTTCTTTTAATTTAGTTATTCTTAACATTTCAATTTTCTGTAATTGTGCTTTCCAGTTCTTTTTGAAGCAAGTACTACTGAGGAAATTTAAATAGGTTCTTTTTAGCAAGTGAGAGATAGTTGAAGCAATAGTCAGCTCACATTCCTTCTCAGTGATGTTTGTTAGAAAGTTAATTCTAATATTATTTGACCGGTTCAGTGTCAACCTGTATAATTTTACTTTCATACTGTTATCACTTTACTATAAATTTATTTTTGCATATCATTTAATGATGGTTTATTCTGGTTTTGTTTTTTTTTGCAGAATTTGATGTGTGGATGTGTTCAAAGATGAATACTAAGAGAAAGCGTGATCATGATCGGCTGTTCCAAGACGAGTGGACCCTAAAATATTTATTTGTTGAGTTCAAGTGGAAGCCATTGTCTCTCGTGTGTAAAGAGTCTTTTTCTGTATCCAAAAACTTACAACGTGAAAAGGCATTACGATACAATTCATATTGATAAGTATTCCAATACTACAGGAAAGCTAAGAGACGATTTGGTCAGCAAACTTCAGAAATCGTTATCTGCTACGCAAAACTTCTTCAGGAAACCTGCTCAACAGAAAGATACCGTGGTTACTGCAAGCTACATTGTTGCGCAGAAGATTACTCGATCCTCGAGACCATTTACAGATGGAGAATTCATCAGAGATTGCATGAAAGACGTAGCGAGGCTCATCGTTCCTGAAAAAGCACACTTGTTTGACCAAATCAGTCTATCAAGAATGACCATTGTGCGAAGAATCGAAGAAATAGGAAAGAACATCACCGAACAATTGTCTCAAAATCTAATGAGTTATTTTCTTTCCCCTTGCTTTTTATGAGAGCAAGGACACTGCCCAACTATCCGTGTTCATTCGTGGTATTTCAGAGGATTTTAATATTCATGAAGATTTTCTTGGTTTTATTGGTCTTCACGATCGTACATGTAATATTGACACACAGACGGCCATACTAGAGTTGGTTCAGCTGAAGGTTCCCGGATTACACTTGTCCAAGTTAGCAGGGCTTACGACAGATGGTGCTCCGTCTATGACAGGGATGAGAACGGGGCTGTAGCTCTCCTAAGAACCACATTCGCAACAAGAATCCCGAACAAGATGTTCTCACTATTCACTCCAACATACAACAGGAAGTCCTTTGTTTAAAGGCCTTTAAACTTGATCGTGTGATGCACGTTGTGTAAACATGCATCACTGAGATTCGGAAGACAGGATTAACGCATCGCCAATTCCGATCCTTTTTGGAATAAGTTGAGGCACAGTACATCACAATTTTCTATTGTGATGTCCGATGGCTTAGTAGAGGAAAAGTTTTGGAACGCTTCTTCCATCTCCGTCAAAAAGTCATAGTGTTCTTGCAAGAGAAGAAACCGACATTGAAGACTAAAAATGGAGGAATAGTGGTAGATGTTCTCTCTGATTCTACTTGGGTGCTTGATCTTGCATTTTTGGTCGATATTACCCACCATCTCAATAATTTGAATCTCAAAATGCAAGGTCGTAATCAGCTCATTACAGATTTACTTCGTAATGTCCAAGCTTTCCGAAGCAAACTTGTTCTTTTCCAGAAACAATTGTCTAAAGGCAATGTATTGCAGTTTAAGACCATGACTTCTATCCTTGATAATATGGATTTTGTTCCAGATTTCGAGAAATACACCAAACATTGTAAAGTTCTTGAAAATAATTTCGTGAAACAACGACTCCAAGAAACACCTGGGAGGGAAAAAGAACTTACACTCTTTCAGCACCCATTCAGAGTAGATGCCGAAGAGTTCGTGGATCCAACGACCCAACTTGAACTCCTGGACCTGCAAGCTGTATCAAATTTGAAGAGCTGCTTTGAAGATTACTCTCTCTTCGAGTTCTATCGACGTCTCAATACAAAATTATATCCAAAAGCTGCTTACAAATGCTAATTTGGGGGCTGTGCAGTTTGGGTCCACATATACTTGTGAGCAGTCGTTTTCGATCATGAATGTCAATAAATCGAAGCATCGATCCAAAATAACAGATGAACATCTTGACGCGGTGTTGAGAATCGCAATATCTCCATTTGAAGCAAACGTGGGGAAATTGGTGGAACAACAACGGCTTCAAAAGAGTGGATTTGCGGCCAATAAAAATAGGTTTTAAAATGCAATTCGAACAATGAGTTTATAAATATAAAGTAATGTGAGAATTGCTCCTTTTTATTTTCCTATTCGGTCCGCTGATAAATCATGGAAAAGGAATTTGGCCCACCACCCATTTAAAGTTGTGCACCACTGCTCTACACTAACCATCAAGCTCCAAGCTAACGACTCGCTTTCACGCTTCGGGGCCTTCCGAGGCCCTCTAATAAACCACAACGACGACGAAACCATCTTGTAAATACTCTAAACTCTTTTCAACTCCAGGCATATGTAATTATTTACAAAAGTGGAGGCTTTTCCCCCAAATTAACAAGCAAATCTCCACTCAAATAAACACACGCCCTACCACCTTGCCTCTGACCACAACCCGATTTCTGACGCATTGGAATTTCTGCCAGGGAATTTAATCCAAGATATTCTACTTTGCCAGTCATTCTCCAAAACGAAATCCCTGAATAGTGAAGATTTCCCTAAACTCATTTAACCTTTTCGGTTGTTCTAAATTAAGCCAGAATGTCTTTTCATTTCAATATACGTTCTTTCAACAAAAATTCAGACTGGTTATTTGGATATTTAGCTCAAAATGATGCGTCACCTAATAAATATTTTTTAGGTATTATTATCCTATAAAACATCCTCAAAAGCCGATTGGTCATTTATTAAGACTATGCCATACACCACTTGTCCTATTTTCAATGACACCTCCACTATTCTTTGACTAATCCTTTACATCCCGGCATATTGGGTGGTAACTTAATTTTGACAGTCAATCTTTCTAGTGCTGAACTCTAATCTTTGTTACATATTCCCATTTATTCCTCTTTTTATACGTGCTATCCATTTTTCTACCACTACATCACCTTGTATTGACCATATCTGGTTCAATTCATTTTCAGACACCTCAGTAATACTTGCAGCCCACATAACCGATCGAATGCCTATTTTCGACTTCTTCCTTATTAAGCAAATTAAAGTTTTTTGTTTGAAGTTTTATGTAACTAAATACGTTTTCGGAATGATCTCGATTGCACTTTACGCATCTATTGATCCCAAGAACGATATTTTACCTGAGAGTTTTCAAAATATGTTAATTAAGGCTAATGAACTGTCTGGCGGGTGAAACCCTGATCGATGCGATATTAATCTTCCATGAAACCTATCCTTCAGTCTTTCATTTGGCAACGTTTCATTCGTAAACAAAACACGGAGTATATTAATGTATATTTAGGCAGTCACTGACTTCGTTTGCCTCGCTTCAGAATCTTAGAAAAAAGTATGATCCATAAATTTTGTTCCCACTCAGCCCACACCAAAGTTACTTTGGTAGAATGCAATGTTTTTCTTGTTGCTTAATGGGTTGATTACTTCACCACTAATATAATTTTATTTGTTCATCATACTGTGTAAATAAGTGGGACATTCTTTGATTATGATGTTTTCTAATTTGATTAGATTATATCAGGGATGGGCAATAATTTTAGGCAGCGGGCCACATTGAAGCTTATATAAATCTTTGCGGGCCGCACTTAAATAGTTAGATGCAAATTTCGAATAGATATAAGTTAATTGCAATGACTTTTGTGCATTTGTTTGCATATACTAACTACATAGTTATAGATATATCTACACATTAATGACTAAGGGTATTTTTTGGCATAGTTTCGCCACCCCGTCTAAAACGTTTCCAGACTTATATCAGAGTGGGGACGAACGCTCAACAAGGAATCTGAACCACAATTTACAATTAATTATTGGCGCAATTTGCAATATTACAAAACTTAAATAATAACCGAAAATACAAAACTAGGCCTATATGAAGTGAGTTTGTTGGGGAGCGAAAACCATTAAAATTTCAAAGCCGTTTCAAAATTTGACAGAATTCGCGTATAAGGTGAGATTTTGGCAAAATAATCAATAATTAATTTTCACTATTTTGTCGAATTCTGAAATCAAACGTGGGCCGCAATTTGCCCAATCTGGATTATATGTACACATTCGTTTGATTCTTGAACAGAATATGATTTTTCGGCGAGGATCGCCTCTTAAGTGTTGCTGGAGGCATTGAAGTTTGTACGCTCAAATTTTGGAATTTTGGATACAGTTTCCCTTTCCAAATCTTTCCCATCATCAGCTACTTTTCTCACTGATTTCGCTCTCTGATCACTATTCGACCTTTAACCCGGTAGTTTTTCTTCTTATATCGAACTGCTTTTTAATGTTCTTAACCGTTTTATGTTATTGTTATTTCGTCAGAATTATTCGTATTGTTGTTATGTTCAATTTTCGTGTTTCTAAAGTTTCAAAGAACGTTTGGTGTTGGTAACTGATCCAATTTATGCATTTGTTCGTTGATAAAGATTCTACGGTGAACAATGGGACACTTTAAAGGAGATGACGCGTGACTAATAATAGTTACAAAACTTCAACATCGATCAGTTTCCCACAAGTTGTGGATGTCTCACTTTAACGTTGCTAAAAGCTCCCCCCCCCGAACCCCCTTTATTCCCATGGACCCCCATCATTTTTTCCACGCCAAATTTGCCCTTCATAGCGATGGGTACTTTTGTACCATCTCATCCAGTCAGGGTTTATCCCTGGGCAGAATACCCAGCCTCGAATTAGATAAAATTATTTGGGGAAGGGGGGGCAAATTTTTTAAAAAGTCCTTTTGTAGTTTTTTTTTCTTTTGTTAGGCTATTGCAATCTCATCATAGTCTATTATATATCATTTTTAAGGCAATTTCGAAATGGCGGGCTTCGCCCAGCATAGCCCCACTTAGTTATGGGGGGTTGCCCCTCCACAATTTTAAAAAACTCGTAATATTCCTAATTCGAAAACCTAACATTAGATTCGAATTCGCTAGTTTTTCTACCACGTTGCTTGAGTTCAGACATATTAATATAAGCCCCCCCCCCCGAATGCTATTTAAATCAATCATATTTTCTTTAAAATTGATTAATATGAAATGTCCATATTATATTTTAATTCAGAAAAAAATTCACTTCAAAATAATATATAAAACAATATGACGAGGTTCCAACTCATAATGTGTCTCCCAAGATGGCGGCTAATCTATTTTTCGCCATAGAATCATAATTAGAAATTTACCCACATTAACTAGTGAAGATGCTATATAGCATTTGCGTAGTTTTTTTAAAATATATATATATATATATATATATATATATATATATATATATATATATATATATATATATATATATATATATATATATATATATATATATATATATATATATATATATATATATATATATATAACAAAGCGCCCACAAAATTCGAGGGTAGGCATAAACTCAACATTAACCCAAACCCCTCTTCATCTACACCTATCATTCCAATATCCTCCACTTCATCCTCGGCCAGTCCTTTCTCTCAAACACTTATTCACATAATTATCCCATCTTTTTCGTGGTCTTGCAATTCCTTTCACACCTTGAAACTCACTCTCGTATATTTTGTATGCAAGTCTAATTCCATTCACTCTTCTTATTATATGCCTTCATTCATACCCTTCTTCACACCTTAACTAGTGGTTCCTCACTTTATCTACACCTCGCACACTGCTCTCACTCGAGATCTTTCTTTCTTCCATACCATAGTCTCACCCATACATACACCCAGCATACTCATGCAGTTTCCTGACACATTCCTCACCCAAACAAAAATTTAATAACGCTCTAATCGCTCCAGTACTCTCCTACCATTTAAAGCTCTGTGGTTGCAAATGTACCACTATCATTTACAATGTATTAGAGATAGTTAAAAAAACCCACTTGTCCAAAGGTACCACCCCAGGTTCGGATATCACCCGAACCCCATTTTTACACCCAAATACCATTACTTTGTTCTTTTCTGCATTCACTTCTATACCCCTCATCTCTCACATACTCTAAAAAATGAAGCTTCGATCACATTTTCAAATCCCCTTCACTCCCAGCCACCAACACCAGGTATGCATCATCAAGCCCCTTTCCCTCATTCCCATATGTACTTCTAAGTAATACATCCATACATATATTAAACAGCCGATATAAAGTCTCACAACATTGTCTTACACCCCCTCCCCTACGTTTGTCAAACTACTCACTCCGACTATATTTCACCATAACACACTGTGCCTTATCTCCATTATAAATACTGTTCACACCATCCAATAGTTTACGTTTACCTCTGACTCCATGCATTCTTAGCACCTGCCTCGATCCTTCTCCATCTCCCCGACCATAAGCCAACATGAACCCATAATACACTTTATATCTCCTACCCTGTAATAATTTAAACTGCAAAATATGTAGATCAGAGGCTAAGGGTTATTCTAAACTTGCATTTGGCTTAGATAATTCTAGTCAGGGTCCTGTGTCAGTATAAAACTTCAAACTTCTCACTTTCGAATATTTCTTTTATTTCATCTATCAGTGATAGGATTCTAAGAATAAGTGATTTCAAAACCGGGTATATTTCTACTGGTCACCCTCTCTAATATATATATATATATATATATATATATATATATATATATATATATATATATATATATATATATTGCAGACTGCATTATTCATTCAAAACTTTTCCCTACCTACATAATTACTGTCCTTAGAGTACCAAAAATCTACTTAAATCCATTAACTTTTCAAAGAATACAAACGTGGGATATATCCTTTACTACATATAACTCTTACCAAAGCATTTACTTCCATTTTACACTTTGTCAAAATAAATTATTTGTATAACAAATTCAGATCGAGTTTCTCTGCCGGCATTGCCCATGTTTTTAACTCTTACTTTTATAAGATTGTAACTGATTTACAAAACTGCATCTCGCCAACTCCTATTTCCTTGATGAGTTGGTTACAAGCCCGTCAGGAGCGGTTATTCCTTCTTCATTTTCTTGATAGTCTTTTTGATTGTTGTTTTATAGATGGTATATTTTTCTAGTGTATTTGAAATATTTTTTTTTAAGTTAATATTTATTGTTTTTTCAGTGCTCCTATCCTCGACTGGTGGCCGCCAGATGAACGCATTTTTTTAAAAAATCCTCTGCTAAAAGTGAAGTAATGTTCAAATATTGCAAAACTTTAAAAAAGCCCCCCCTTCCCTCCTCCCTAAATTCGTTCCGGTAAAAAGGCTAATTCCTCCTGCCAAAAATTCGGTTCGTCAGAAAAGCTAATTCCTTCTTCGCTTTTTCCCTCTACTAAAATCAAGTAATGTCAACTATTCGAAAACTTAAAAACTCATCTTTCCTAAATTCTATCCGATAGAGACGCTAATTACTTCTCATTTCTATCTACTTATAATGAAGCAATGTCAACTATTCAATCCGACCGAGATGTTGATTCCTTCTTCGCCTTACATCTACGAGTACTAACAATGTAGTAATGTAACTATTACAAAACTTTAAAACCTTAACTACTTCCCTAAATTCCTTCCGACAGAAACTAATTCATTCCTCGCCTTTCCCTCTACTACGAATTAAGTAATATTAAGTATTCCAAAACTTTAAATAAAAAAAAACTGCTTCACTTAATTCTCTCTGACAGAAACTTTAATTCCTCCTTCATCTTTTTACCAATAATGTACTAATGGCAACTCTTCTAAAACTTTAAAATCTCTTCTTACCAAATTTCACCCCAATAAAAAACGATAAAAACTTCTTCGATTTCCTCTCTACAATGGAATAATGTCTACTATTCTTGTAGATGTTGGTCTAGAATCTAGACCAACATCTACAAGATTCTTACAAATGGGGTTTCGCAACTACCCCCCTTTTATACCTTTACCTATACCCTTTGTCCACATTGTTGGCCGTAAATAGTGATGTAGAGCTACAGTACCGTCCAAAACTAGTGAACAAAATACCAAAATCTACACTAGCGGACATAATATAAGGGTCAGTAAGAACATCCCTTTTAAATTAGCCATTTGCCCTGCTCTCATTCAAGATCCTGCCAACTTCCATACCATTATCTCACTCCCATACACCAGCATGCTCTCATGCAGCTTCTTAGCACATTCCAAACTCAATCCAAATTATTATCATTCACTAGCGCCCTAGTTCTTCCAGAGACTTTCGTACCATATAAACCCTTGTGGTCGCAATCTGCTACATCCGCGACTATAATTTGCTATACATCCTGGATACTTAAAACTTCGCACTTATTCAAGGTGGCAGCACGGTGTCGAATAATAAACTTCACCCCATTCTCACCACCAAAGCCACTCTTTTCCGCATTCATTTTTAAACTCCTCCTCTAAAGCACCGTATCAAAAGCTTCAGTGACCATTTCTAAATCCTTCTCACTCTCACCAGCAACCCTCGGTCATTAACATATAACAACATAGATAGAATCCATCCCACACCATTTATCTTATTCCCACTACGTATTTCCCTTATAAAACGGCACTATTAGTGCACTCTTCCACTTTAAATTGCCTTACAACACAACATATTTTATATCGCAATCACTACCACTTTTTAGCATCTCAGAGACTAACATCTACAACTGCTTTCCCATTTGTTAGGACTCTCAGAGCACTAACAGACCCCCGATTTACGCTCAATAATTTTCATACCTGCATTATACAACTCAAAGTATTCTCACTATTTACTTTTAACCTCGTCATTGCTTACAAGTCAACTATTCTCAAAAGCCTTTCTTCCCCAAATTCGGTCGGAAAGAGACTAATTCTTTCTCCTTTCCCTCTACTCGCGATGTAGTGATGTCAACTATTAGAAAACATTAAATAGTATCTTTCCTAAATTCCGTCCGAAAGAAACTAATTCCCTCTTGGTCTTGTCCTCTACTAATAGTGAAGTAATGCCAACTATTGACATAACTTTAAAACACCCTCTACTTCTCTCTTCTAAAAATCAAGTAATGCTAACTATTCCCAAACTTCCTTTTTCTACTCCTTAATTTCGTCCCCACTTTCATCTACCATTTTTCTACCAATATCTCTTCTGAATTGAAGAGGTGAGAACCTTTTTCAATTCAAAAGGCCGCTTTCTACACGAAAGTGTTAAAAAATTGGAAAATCTTATATATAAATAGAATAAACTTTGCTATTCTTTTTATTTTTACTTCTATATTTTTCCTCGTCTACACACACGTACATTCATCCTCCTTTAGAAATAAAGATTAAACGATACGTTTGAGCAAGTGAAGTTTCATGTAAAAGAAGTAAATCCAGAATGGTAAAGATGATTGCACCATGAATCTTAGTATACCCGGTTTATTTTAGGCTGTGTTATGAAGTACGACATCAAATCACCAACATTTTCTCGCGTCATCCACACTCGGCGAACATAAATAACTATACAGATGACAGAAAGGATTACAAACTTTAGTACGCCCTTAAATATAAGGGATATAAAGGGCAACTCTTGATTAAAGGGTATATAGATAGTGTTGGGGAGAAGACATGACAAATGCAAGCGACAGACAAAGCGTTAGAAATAATATCGATGATGGCAAGAACTTACTCTGCGAAACCTCACTAACCTAAATTCTGTGGTTAGAGCCACACTACATACCAGAAAGAAATTCATCCAACATGGTACGGACTTAACTTTACAAACTGTGATTCCTTTTTATTTTTTAAGATTGAGTTTCACCCCCATTACTTCCTCTTTCCCATCTCAAAAAAGGTTTTTGTATTTTACCTGTGATCCCAGAGGGGAGGGGGAATATTTGCTTCCTGACTTCGGAGCGTGTAGGGGGAGAGGATACAAGTAAAAAGGTTATGGTTCCTTTTAAATTCAGATTTTTCACCGGAAACGTGAAACCCAATAAATTTGACACGATAATAAATTGGATGATTTTGAAAACTCAGCTTTGAAACGTTCGGTCCCGTGTTTGTCTGTTCAATGAAAGGAATATCAGAGTTAGATATGAAGGGTTTAAGACTGCTTTCATATACATAATTCGAATCCACCTTTACCCATACATATTTATATTTTTTTCCCTGTCCGTTGGTAATTATTATTTGTAATTCTCCCTTGTTATTCGCATTATTTCTCTCGCCCATTGAGGAACAAACACGTGAGCAACACATTGTAGCTTTTCCGTTTATACTTGGGCAGATAGTTTGGGCAATACGACTCTCATCCACCGGATAGACTCCTCATCAGCACTACCCTCTCCTTAGCAACTCCTGCTACCCCCATCTTCCCAACCTCTGCTCCTCGCGACTCTGCAGCCCAACCAATCATGCCCTCTTCCGCCCCTTGTCCCCTTCTCTTCTTCCTCATTCTCTCCCCCCATCGTACTTTTTTTTTATTCTGATTCCAGCCTATACTCAACCAGCAAACAGATTTGCTCCCTAAAGCTATGAATAGCAGCGTTAGGGGTTTGGAAATGAAAAAGTGTAATCACTACTATTAATTAATATATGCACAAATTAGAGATGGGACGATTAATCGGAATCGGGAATCGTAAGAATCGTTAATTTGTGGGGAATCGACATCAGAATCGCTAAAAGTAATCCCAGTTTTCTGATTCCAAAAACGATTCCTTCAAAATATCAGTACAGATACTCTTTCAACAGTGGGGTTTTTTTTTAAGTTTTTAACCTTCCTACTTGCCAAATAGCTGAATCAAAATTTTAAACATTGTTTATTTCCCGTTAGTGTCTGTTGGAGAATTGTCACCCTCCCGTTCTCTCTCAGTGGAGACCCGAGATGGTAACCGCAAGAACATCCGGGCCAGGCAACGCGGGTCAGGCTCGTAACCACAGACACTCGCCACTCGTCTGTATGAAAAGCCGAAAGGTTGTAAATGGCAAGATCTCTCCTACGAGAGTATATTCAATTTCACCTCAAATAAGAAATTGGAGACGCGTTTCTCTCAAGCTCGAAGGCTAACGGGAGCCGAGGTAAGACTTGGTGAGAAAAACCGTTGTAATAAGAACCCTCCTGGGCCCGTCCACAAGCTCCCCCCCTCCTACCCCTCCCCCAGGGGGGTAACGAGGTATAAATAAGAAACACTTAGGAAAATTGAGGTAGAATACGTCAGCCTCCAGGCTACGAAGTCCCCGGATAGAAGCCGGGCTACCGAGACTGGACAGGTAGATTACTTGAGTCGCCAGGCTACGAAGTCTCCTGCAAGAGAGGCAGGGCTACCTAGGGGGCTAAGAAGCAGCTCATCCTCGAGCTAGTCCATGGTTATCAAACCGAACGTTAAGTTAACTTGTTCTAGTTCAACTTACTCTTGTCAGAGACACTCCTCATATCCTGGTGCATCCTAAAACCCAGGGATATTCCTTGTCCTTGAGGAATTAAGAAAAGAAAAGGGAAAAGGCTCCCCCTTGAGCCCGTTACCCGGTGGCCACACCAAACTCATAAGTTAACTTGGTTGAGGAACCAAGTTCAACTTATTCTCGTCAGAGAAACCCCCCCTCCTCGATCCTCGCCCTTGAGGAAGACTGGAACTAAGAAGAAGCTTATCCTCGAGCTAGTTCCTGGTTCCCAAACCGACCTTTAAGTTTACTGGTTCAAGTTCAACTTATTCTCGTCAGAGAAACCTCCCCTCCTCGGTCCTCGCCCTTGAAGAAGACCTCTCCCCCCCCCGAGTACAGTCCTCGCTCATGAGGAATTACGTAACGAAGGAGAAAAGCTCCTCCTCGAGCCCGTTGCCCGGTGGTCACACCGAACTCTTAGTTTACTTGGTTTAAGAACCAAGTTCGACTTACTCTCGTCTTTGAAGACCCCCTTTCCCTTGAATACCGTGTGGACCCCCATCTGCTAGACTCGCCAAAGTACCTTGTGATCTCAACCACCTCCATCTGGCCAGTCGGCACGCGTCTTGGAGACAATAACATTCCTGAGGTATTTAAACCCCAGTAGAGTCAATTAGCCTAAATCTTGTATATTGAAGTGCGTATCGAATTTAGCCAATTTTTGAGGGTCGAGTTAATTGAAGTAATTATTGTGTATTATAATATTTGGAGTATTTCATGTTTTGTTTTTGTGTATTAACTTGTTAAATTTAAAATATAAGTTTATTTGGGAAATTCCTGTGCGTTTCTATATATCCTTACGTGTTTGAAACGGCTTTCTTTAAAACAACAAAATTAGCACTCTTAGATCAAAGCCTACTTCATCAAAGAAGTATATCACGACCACAAAGAATACCACGACAAAAGTGGTGTCCGGTGTGGGGTGATAAAAAGGGCATTCTTCTAAAGTGTCAATCAAGTTATGTATCTACTCATCTGTCTTATTATTCAGGGAAATTATAACGTTAATGAGTTATTTACTAAGAGATTTAGATTAGTCGACAAGAATGCATCACTATTTAATATCAAGTAATATGGAATATCTGACTATATAAGAAATGTATTGTATGTTTAATTGTTTAGAACAGCTGATGCAATTCTAAGATGTTTTGAGCTTTGTTCAGCAGCGCTGCCGAAGTTGGCACGTTCTTACAAATTTGGTACCCTTTTGCCGCAAAGAAGCACTTTTTGATACATTTTACTTTTGTTTTATGTTTTAATTAGATTTGGTACGATTTTAGCAATTTTGTTACGTTTTCAGAGTAAGCTTTGGTACTATTGCTAAAAAAAATCGGCAGCGGGCAGCCCTGTTGTTCAGTTGACCAAATTTTTAATTTTTTATATCGTATAATACTGGGGAAAAATGTATTTGGTGAATTGACAAAAAGTACATTTTCCTACCTAATTCGAGCATTCTGAATTCAAATCTGAAATCAGATTCTCTCTAAATGCTACAAATTTTTCGTAATATCAATAACTAATATTATACAACAATTTTCATTTTATCACGCCTATCATCATTTCCCGAATTAATTTTGAATCATCCTTTTGCGTTATTTATAGTAAAGCAGGTTTTTTTGCACAAATATTTTATTGCATATGAGAAGAAACTTGCATTACCTAATAGGATTACAAATAGTGTAATCAAATAGATGCTAATTTATTAATGACGGTACATCAGGCTGGAGGACCTCTTATTTATTTCCACCTGGCATAAATTTGAGTTTCTAAGTCTTTCTCTTGTAAGTCTTCTCTGGCTGATGTCTTTTAATCGTCCTGCAGTAGTCTACCATCATGTGTCTATCCCAGTGACCTAGGTAGCGCTCTTCCATCGTCATAAAATCCTGATGGAAGTGTTCCCCTTGTTCGTCGCTCACGGCTCCCAGATTCTCTGGAAATCGGTCGAGGTGATTATTTAGGAAATGCAGCTTCACACCCATGTTGCATCCCAGATCACGACATGCTAAAAGCATATTAGTAACCAGATCTTCCGCAATAAACGCTCGGCTGCGGATGCTACACCTTCAAGACTTGCCGAGCTGATCATGAGTATTAATGTCAAAGGACTTTGACTGGAGAACAATTTCGAGAGCACAAAGTCTTTACAGCGAGAGCGATAATTACATCGAACACACGGACCAAAGTCTTAGCGAACAATAAAAAACTAAGGAGAATTTTCCCCGAGTTAATCTGGGCAGCTAAACATATTCGATCAGTCAACCGTACAAATGAAAGGAAGATATGGAATTATAATGAGCAATTAATGTGCAAAAATAAACCACATTTTTAATAAGGCTTATTATTAAACGACTTTAATTTATATTATAATCTGTTCTAAGTGAAAATCACATGACACGTGATTTACAATAGATGTATTTAAAGCCCCAAAGAAATGAAAACTGGTATCACAACCGGGAAAAACGCTAAGGAAGATATTACGTTAACCATTAAAAGCTTTAGAAAGAAAATGGGAGATATAGAAACAGAGAAAATAGGGGAAGCTATTTTAACCTCCATATGAAGGTGAATAAAGGAGTTGTATTCGAACCTGTGTCATCAAACGCTCATCGCTATCCTTTATACGATCAGAAGCAGTTCTTCTCGATAAGCTAATATTTTCAAACAATTTAAGTTTTTCTGGGTTTAAAATCGCAACAGCATTAAGCATACACTCACGAATTCACCTTCACTATATGAAGGTTATTTTTTTCACATAGCGCATAACTACCTCGAGTTACAGATTCACTTTCTTGAATAGACTTTTTAAAAAGAGTTTATCTTTTCTCCCTATTTTCTCTCAAGAAAGTTATCTTGTTTAAACTTTCAGATCCTTTCAAATCGGCATTTTTCTTTTGTCTACTCATAAAATGCCGCTCAAGATTTTATTTCTTATACATGGAAACGTGTTCGTTACAAATAAGACAAATACACCTATCATTACATTCAATAAAAAATTAGAGCTCAGTCCATTTTTCACAAAATACAGCATCTTTTCTTTTAAGATTTTTACTACCACTTGCCATATTGATAAGGGTATAAAAATAAATTTAATAATGTTGTAAATTGGTTAAATTTAAGTTATCAATGCAGGAACTTTCAATACTGCCACTGAGGAAAACTAAATAAATCTAACTAGGTACAAATTTACAAGACAGTCCAAGCTAAAACATGCCTCGCAAGGCTGCCAGATACGCCTTGAGGGAAGGCAGATATGTAGCTTCCCTCGCAACATTCTGATATGACTCCTCGAAGTCTAATAATTAATTGGTCGGGAAAAAATAACATGTATTTTTATTTTTCTTTCGTTGTGGACATACAAATATTATTTAAATTTCAATATTGAACATTTTTGCATAACAAATATATCACTCAGAGGACGATGAAAAGTGGGTTCGGGGGGTGAGGGTTTCCCTACCCCTGCTCTAGAGAATTGTTAGTTCTTGGTATCGTCGACCTCACGATACCAAGCCAAGTTATTTCAAAATATTCTAAGAAGTCACTTAAGATTTCCTGTTTCTGGGGGTCAAGTAAGTGATTGCATAAGTTTTGGTACAAAGTTCAACATCTTCCGGCGGAACAAAGAATAATGCTTCCAGTTGTTTGATTACGAGAGCATTTTCTGGATTTGTGTACCAACGTTCCAGACCCAGGTGTTGATTTTTACGCCACACACTGGCTGAAGTGAAAGAAGCAACCATGTATGGACACATTTCGAAAAGATTCTTAAACTTTTGATAGCTGCTTGTTCAAAATCTACAGTTACCGATGTGGGATTCGCGAACCTGCCTTTATCTACGCGGATCCCGACCGGATAATGAAATAGACATTATGGTCAGTATGACAATTGCTTGTGAGCTCGAGGGCACCAGGGGCCAGTCCTCTTAGAAAGAGGTGCTAGAAAGTATTGCGTTTTGACGCCAAACAGCGTTCAGATGGAATCTTCGTCGCCTCGGGGCAGAGGGGCCTGTTCCGCGTCAGAGGTATGTGGATATAGATACGCATCGGTAGGATTTCTTGGAGAGAGGAAAGAAAGCAGTGCTGTAATTGGCTATATGTGTGATAAGTGCAAGATCTACCCACCTTAATACACGGTTGAGCACAGCGGGTCCATCAATTGCTAGGCAGATATCTACGTGCGCTGACGTTTGGGTCCGCTCTTGCCGGGATCGAACCCGGTACCGCGACGTTGGCAGACCAACGCCGTATACACTCGGCTAACAAGCTCTCTTTTATTAGATGTAAGACACTACACTAGTGGTAATATTTTACCTGTAGCAACAACGCAATGAATCGTATACACTTTTTTTCCAACTGGAGCACAGTTAAAGGTGCCATCATTTAACCAATTGTTTTTTAATACTTAGAAATTCTTGTTTCCTGTTTACAACGTATGAAAAGTGTGAATAAAGACGCCATGCTCTCCTTCCTCTACTTTTTAATTGCCCCTCGCCAGATCAAACCAACCGGCTTGTCTCGAGACTGAGCTCGTTGTTGCACATATTAGCTAATCTCGGTCTCGATTCAACGCCCCCTTGTTCCTGGTCTCTTTTTTCCCCTCCCCTTCCCTGTGTTACTTCGTATATCTTGTGAAATATCATGGAGACATTTAACTGCCCCCTGGGAAGCCGTAATATTAGTCTTCCTTTGTGCCGAATTAGATCGCCAGAATTCTCCCTCCCCGCGACTACATTCACCGTTTTCCTAATTAAGTGCTAATTTGTTGCCGAATCCTACTTCGGACACAGAGAACGTACTCACCCGGTGCTTTCCCGAAGTGTTCAGACATTGGGACTCGTGTTTTAAGTTCAAGAACTTCCCCCCCCCCTTTTTTTCTTGTCCTATCTTATCTTTCGCCTACCTATTTTTCCTTCCCCCAAACTCCCCTACATAAACCAAGTAAAGAGTTTTTTTAATACATAATATGTCCTTTTCTTAAATCCCCGATCTTGAGCAAGGAAATAACGAAGTGGTCCTACCCCAAATCAGACACCCTTTGACACAAAGCTTTCATAGAACTTCTTTCCACCTTTATTGTTAGTAATGAATTCCATTTCGGCGCTAAAGGGTTCCTTACAAAAATGCCAAACACTGAACGAGGTTACATGCCAACAGGTGAACGGCTAACTGACGACTGACTGAACAAATAAATTATTTAAGACTTATAATTATTTAAGGCAGGTGCGCATGGGAAACTGAAGGGCGCAAAAAGTTAAGAATTTTTTAAAATTATTTAAGACTATAACTATTTAAAACAGGTGAGCAAAGGGGATGGGAGTCCCGCCGCCTTCCTTATATAGTCAGGTGGTGACGTATTTATAATGACCTTAGTGTGACGTAGGATGATGACGTCACGCCCGCAGCATTATTTCTAAGGACGGCACACTTGAGAGGGAGATTGTAAAGCGGATTCAGCTTGCTTTAGCAGCTTTTGGGCGATTAAAAGACGGAGTTTTCTTAAACCCCGACTTGAAGCTCTCTACAAAGGTAGCCGTATACCAGACTGTTTGTGTCTCAACGCTTCTGTACGGGGCTGAGTCTTGGAAACCTTACAGAAGACAAGAATGCTAGAAGCTTTTCACATCCGTAGCCTCCAAAGAATCCTCCGAATAACGTGGACAGATCAAATACCACACAATGAAATATTGCGTAGAACCAACTGTGATAGTATAGAAGTGCTTGTCTCTAGAGGTACACTCAGGTGGTTGGGGCACGTGATAAGGATGCCAGACCAATGACTGCCTAAACAAGTCCTTTACAGCGAACTCAGGGAAGGTGCCCGTCGTGTCGGCGGAGAGAGAAAAATGCTATAGAAAAACGTTAAAAGCCTGCAACATAAACCCATCCACCTTAAAGGATTAGTAGAGGACAGACCAACTTAGCGGTGTACTATCACGGAGGCACCTAATCATCCCAGATGCGGACCATAACTGCCACGAATGTGGAAGGGGCTTCCTGGCAAGATCAGGTCTCCTCAGCCACATGCGTGCCCATGACAGGAGAGATGGGAGAGGTCGTCGTCGTGCTGACGGACACCTTTAAGCAAGTAAGTAAGTAAGGTCTCATAGATCATATATTTCAGTCGCGAATACTCCATTGGACATAACGTTGTTTGAAAGAGTTTTTTTTTTTGAAAGGTAAGATCCCCAAGGGCATGATACCAACTGTGGATTCGAGATATGTAATTCCATTTTTCTCACTTGTACCCATACATAACAAGGAAGTCAGCCTCTATTAGGATAGAAATACCATTAACGCTTTCTTTCACCCGTGGATGGGTCATTTAGAAACGATTAGTTAAATTTTCAAAAACTAGTGCTTTAATAGGAATTGGTTTATAGTCTGTATTATCTTTAAATGACACCGTCATATAATTTATGTACTCATCACCAAAACCACTTTGCCGTAATTTAACCCTACGAATCACGGGCAAGCACAATACTTTGACCAATTCAGTGCTTATTAAGGTTTTCTGGGAACATTGATCAAAAAGTGCTTTAACGTTCGTCTCTCTCTTAGAATCTACGACTTCAATTTGTGCAACGGGTAATGCTACTCACACATTAAGATTGGAAGTCAAAACCATGGTTTATTTATGCCTTTAGATTTACCATGAGAGAAACGGGCAGGAATGATATTTTGAGAGAGTTTTTATATTATGTCCCAAACGCAAACAATTTGTGCCTAACCTGAGAAACTTAGCACGTTTATATTTTTGTTCTGGTTTGGGGTAATTCAAACAATCGTATACCTTATGTGTCCATTGCATAGCGCACATGGAGGGGGACTCGAATGATCTAGAAAATTTTCCATTCTAGGCTACGTGAGTGGCATTCATAAGCCGCGCAGAACTCTCCAAGTGACTGAGGGGGGTTCGTTAGGTCAAGGGTAGCACGTACACGAGATTGCATTATTACCCCCTTGTCTCAGTATATCTATTTTCAGTAACTTGTATTCTTAGAGATACTGGTCACCAGATCTGGTAAATCCGTCTAACTGTCGGAATGCTGCTCCCTTTAGTTAGCCAACTAGGTATGCGAATTTGGGGCATTTGATATTATGGATATGAATAGCATTATAATAAAGGTCATGAAAATTACTCCACTAAAGGACGTTTCCATAAAAGAAAATGGCAGATTAATTTTGGGTAGGTTAACCTCTTTGGGTGAAGTCGGAGGTAACCAGTTTTCCACTCGTGAGCTTATCGATTTTAGGCAATCTTCAGCCTTGGTTATGGCTAATCTAAACTCTAGTCACCTCGCAAGCGTCTCTTACTTCCTTTGCAATGGTATCCACAATATCCCAACCCTCTACAACTGTATCAAATAGGAGCAATGTTTTTTTGAAAATGGTACTCTAGGGATTTAAATCGTTTTTAAGGCTGTCTGTATCGAGAGCGTCTCCTTGGTTCAAGAAAGGATGTTTTTAAACCAAAATGGAGGTTTGCCGCTCTATGTCGCGTACCTTAGCGAGAGACGGTGTCCCGGGTCTTTTCGCCACCAAGCGAACATATTTCTGTCCTGAAGCTATGAACAGCAGCGTTCCAGGGTTGGAAATGAAAGTGTAATCACTACTATCAAATTCATATATGTACAAATACTCACACCTTATAGACATTCTGTACAATTACACCAACACTTGCCAAACTGCTAGTAGTAGTAGTAGTAGTTCGTCAACCTACCTTTATCCAGGCGGACCCTGACTGGATAATGAAATAGATTAAAGGTCAGTATAACAATCGCTGGTGACGCCGAGGTGTCAGGAACTATGTTTGTTCCGTGTTAGAGGTATGTGGATATATGTTGATATCCATCGGCAGGATTCCTTGGAACAGAGGGTGTGTGTGCGAAGATGGGAGAGGAAAGAAAGCAGTGTTGTAATTGGCTATGTGTGTGATGAGAAGTGTAAGATCTACCCACCCAAGCCAGTCCAGCGCCTCGACCCATTTGTAGCCAGATCTCTGCGTGCGCTGACGTTTGCGTCCGCTCTTGCCGGGATCGAACCCGGTACCGCGACGTTGTCAGACCAACGCCGTATCCACTCGGCTAGCAAGAGTTGTTTGCCAAACTAGTAATCAGTATTAACATCAAAGGAATATAACAGGGGAATAATTTATAGAGAAATCACAAAGTCTTTACAGCGAGAGCGATAATTACATGGAACCCACCCGGGCCGAATTCTTAGCGAGCCCTAAAAAAACTAGAGAATTTTCCCCGACATAATCTACACAGCTAAACGAATCCGATCGTCCAACCGTACAATAGAAAGGAAGATAGAGAATTACAATCCGCAATTAATAAGGTGGAAAAATAAGCCACATTTATAATAAGGCTTATTACCCAAAGACTTATAGTCTGTTAGTCGGAAGGTATATTTTCCGACTTCCCTTTACTAATCCGTGTGCGTCTCTTTCTGGCGCATCACATAAAGAGGATCGATACCCGTCCCAGTCAAACGGGTCCCTGTTTTAAAGTCCCGTTTGGCTGGTTGTACGGACCCTCTCCTCGCCCTCTCACTGTTAATGGGGTGTGCGGTCGCAATGACTAAACTGCCAAGGCAACGTTTTAGCTAACGGCCTTTCGTAATATCCAGATGGAAACCCTTCTAGAGGATCTCTCTTCCTCCTCAGGCAGTTAAAGTTTCCACCTTTTCGAACAAAAAGTCGGCAAGGCAAATGGCATGCCACTAGATTACTGCTGATCCCCACATTTACTCGCGCATAGGTAACTCCCTTAACTCAAGATTCGATCTCCGTTCGCATGTGCTATCCATCCCCCATTCTTTTTAAATACAAAAAATTTGAGTATTTTAGCTTTGTCGGTCGAGAGGTGGTGACTCTCTCATCCCCTTCCAAAGCCGTTCGAACTGCTTTGGAAAATACCCAACATCTTGGCGCGCTGTCCGACTTACAAATTTGAGTGGTAGGTGCAACCCCTCCGGCACTTTGCTTTCTTGAGTGCTCGAGAGCAGATACACAATCGCCATGGCTTCTCGGGTTCTTTTGTCAATGCCCTCTTCCTCTGCCCCCCATTAATCTCTGCCCGCCCTGTAGTTACGTATCATCCGCTCAATTAGAGACGGAAAAGCTACAATTTGTTGCGACTAAATAGGGGAATTGCTAATAATAATCAACGGACTTATGGAACAAAAGCTATAAAATGAAGGTTAAATGAGGATTCGAATTATATATGAAAGCTGCTTTAAACTTTTGATATCTAGCCCCAATAATCCTTTCGTTTAACTGACAAACAAGGGACAGTTCATTGTATAGCGGCATTGTTCTGCAAACCTTTTGTTCTTTCGAGGCTCCTTCCTGTATCCTTTTGTTAATTATATCCCTTTTAAGCGGGAAAGCCATGGTCATAATCCAGTGGCTTCCTCTACAGTTAATGCATTTCTTGGTAGGGCTATTGTATTCTCTCCGCGTATGATTTTGTCTACCACATTCGGAACATATTTCGAGGTCTTTCTTTGGGTAGTCCCTTGACATATGGTGCTAGAGACCGTAACACCTAAAACAGGGGAGTATAATGACGGTCTTCTCCTTTAATCTGTTCTAAAGTAATCTTTAAGCTAAAGGAGAGTAGCCATTGCCATCTGTTTCCTTGGATATAACTTATAAGATGCGTGTGGTCGGTTTTACTGGCTTATTACAAAATATATGGTCGCTGACCCGAGACTAGCTCTGCACACTCTCGATCTCGTACAGAATCTCCTCGGGTGTTTCCGCACCCATGGATCTATTTGTATTCAGTAGGCTGCTTTCTGTGTTTCTGCAGGGTGGAAACACGAAATGTCGACTGATATTCATTTAATTATTTTCAAAACACAATAAAATATTACATAATAATTAGACTAAAACGAAAGAAAAAATATATGCTACAAGATGATGTAACTAATATTCATTGCGAACGTATTTTGCATGGATGACAAGACGAAGTCGAGGTATGACGAGTGCAAGTGTCACTTTAGAACTTCCACACTTTGATGAGATTTGGGACATGCCTTCTCCTCAAGCATCGACCGCACTCCAAAGTTCATGTGGTTCAAATATGGCGAACTGTGAAGCCAAAGTTCCCTTTGACTGAGGCCACTTAAAATTTGCCTGGTACCAGTTTTGAACTTTTCTTTACTATGTGTGAGGCTGGCTCCATCTTGTTGGAGGGTTACTTGGCATTTCTTATGGTGGCATTTCCAAGGGATGACTTTTTCGAACATGTCCAAATAAACATGTTAATTGATCTTTACCTCTTTAATAAGGTGTTTTGGGGCCCGTAGATGTTGCTCCCGCCCACATCATCACCAACGCTAGTAGCTTCTTTCTCCTGAAAGATGTCCAGTGTTCAACCGGAATCTCATTTTTGTTTTGTACGCAAACACGATCATTGTGTTGTGGGTGGCCTTGACAATGAACAACTTCTCATCTGCGCACAGAACTGTAGGATGCGAGTCATCAAGGAGCTGTTGAATGAGCAGCTTTGCTCTTTCGACTCTTCTTTTTGATAGGGTTGGAAAACAGATGTCCTTTAGCTATATTGAATGGAGTCTAACCCGTCACTTAGTAAACTCCTAGCGTAAACCGCATGGTACGGTTAGGGTTCCTGCGTATAAAGCTATCTAATGAAGACTTTTGCCTCCCTATCTGACACGCCATAAAGAGATAAAGGAAAAGGAAGTCCAGTTATGTGGAACCCTCCTTCCGTCTCTCTAGTCTTAAGGTCTTCCAAAGGTTTCAAACTTGGTCGCAAATCAAATTTTCCAAGCGAAACCAAAAATCTTCAAGTGGAAACAAATGGACCAGAAGGTACGAATCTCTTTTAAGAAATTTTATCAATCTGCTTCCGTCGTGTACTCAGCCTTACGCTTTACGTCTTGAAAAAGTGTAGAAAAAAGTGTTCAGTAAAAGTAGAGTGGATAGTAGTCATTAGGAAAAAGTAATGAGTTCGAAGTCTTAGATAGATTATTGGGTGACTCACCATCTTCCTAATTTTATATGTATGTATCGTGAACGATTTTTTCTAAGTTAATTATGTAGAAGGTTCTCACGCCTCTATTTTTCTTCAAATGCTTCTTTTTTGTTGTTGTTAAACTTTGCAGTTGTTTATTCGTTTCTTCATTACCTTTACTTAGTAACTTGTTTTATGTTTATAATAGTTCAAGGTCGCTTCTTGTAAGTGGTTTTCCACTCCTAAGGATACCTCTGTTAGTTTCATGGTACCTTTGAGGGATGTCAATTTGTCTCTGTTCGTCCTCAAGATTTTCCCGGAGTCTGCAAGCTCTCCTATGGAGCATGACGAAAATGAGTTAGAGGAGGAGTTCTTGATGAATTTTTATTTGTCATCTCCACTGATTCCCTCTATTAGACATAAAAGTTATGAAGATAGATTAAGGGAATTAGATATGTTCTCGCTGGAGACCCGGAGACTACGTGGTCAGCTTATCGAAGTGTTTAAAATACTTCGAGGCTTCGACAGACTGGACTACGGGGATATTTTCTCTTATTCCTAGCTGTTAGTTCATCCCTTTATTTGTTCTATCCGTGCTTTGTGTTCTCTTTGGGGTCCGTTGATCTTATTGTACGTTCTCAGGTTTCTGTACTCATTTTCTAGACCTGTCATCTCTACAGTTCGGCGAGGATGTGGCAGCGTCATATACTCGTATGTTGTTTTAGCGCTGTATTTATCTTTTCCAGTCTGCTGTCTATTTTCTCGACTGTTGCAACCGTGGGGTTGGGTTGTTGGAAGCCTGCCAATTTCTCAACGTCTGTTTGCCTGTAGTTTTTACGAATCGGGCAAATGACTTGAATCAGGTTTAATGAGAGCGCCATTAGGATCATTTCATGGTCACGAGTGGGAGGCGGGCCTCCTTCATTTTTTTTTTTAGTTCAGGTAGTCCTGAGATGGCGAGTACAAGGTCAGGCTTTGTTGCCGATCTTTGCCCACATAAGATGGGAAACTCTGGGCCGATGGATACCAATAACGTTTCTAGGTTACACCCAATGTGGGTGAAATCTGCAGTGTAGACTTATACCCTACTCGGAGATTCAGGTCACCCAGTAACATTATTTAGTCTCGTCGGCCGAGAATGCCCATGAAATTGCGAAGCGCCATTACCCTCTCCTTGGGGGCTGATACCCCGTCATTAGTGTTATTTCTCCTGTGGAGGTGTCACTCGTTGCCGCAAAGTATGACTCGTCCAGGTCATCTAGGCTCTTGAACTTGATATTATTTTCCACGGCTATTGCCACCCCATCGTAGTTTATATCTACACATGCCAAAGTTATATTTATAACAGACTAAACACCCACACACCTTCCTCCGTCGACGACCCCACATCCGGGAGAGAAAAGATGGATATTCACATGCATTTACTTGATCGTGTGGACTCCCTCCCCCCCATAACATACATAAAAAGGAAGACCCCAATAAATAACGATGGAAAAGGAGGCGTATAAGAGGATCCCACTCCAGCTCACAAAAGTAGGCACCTTACCCATCTATCTTAAGCTGGATGTAGCCATTACCAGGATAGACAACACCATTTTAGGCTACGGTTCCATAAGCCAAAATGAAGATCAGGATCCTCTCACATTTCCTCGAAGTTAAGGACTTGGTCCTGGCGCGCCCGGCGCTCCCTGGGACGTCTCCTTCTTTCTGATACCCTGTCTTCCTACCCTGCTTCCTCACTTTCCATGCAATTTCTCCCACAACTTTCTCTGGTCGGCTTCACCCCTGAGCTCCGGTTTGGGATGGTGGGTTTTTAACAACCTGCTTCACCCCCACCTTTACCTTCTTCACATCCCCTTTCTTTCTCCTTTCACCATCTATCATTTTTTTACGCCGTGCTTAAGGTGGAGACACCATTCTGATTGGCTGCCAGCTTACTAGGCGGGAGGAGTGGCCTCAAAAGGTCGGAAAGAGAAGACCCACGTGATAGTTCCAAACATTTAATTCTTAAAAAAATTCTTATATTTCTATTATAATTCAATTCGCTGAAGATGGTCATTGTTAATGGCCGAAACGTCCGGAAATTAAATGTTGACATCAAAATGCAGCATCTAAGGGGTTATTCAATAATACTTTGGCTGTCCACAGGCTTGGGATTGGTCAGCAGATTAACTGGTCAAAAGCAGATACCATAATGTATGTAAATGATTTTATTCGCATAAATATTTTTGAATCGTTCCTAATCTCCATCACAAAGGAGAGAAATTTAAATATTAGCCCTGGTTTGTTTTCCTTAGATTCAGTCCTATCAGAAGTCATACAAAATCTGACCTTATTAGGGAAAACATTGCTTTGTATAAATACGGTGTCTCTATTTTATAAACCATTGTGAGTTTGAAAATGTTATTAAGATAACGAAAGTACTTGCTCCACCCAATCTTTCTTTTTCCTTATGTGGTACAACCAAATATTTATACTTATTCACGTGTTACCTCTCGTGATTTTTACATATATATATATATATATATATATATATATATATATATAGTGATGGAGTCGTTCCTTGGGAACCTTATTCGTAGCAGAAATATGAAGACATATGCGATGGTTTTGAACATTTAATTTTCCGGATGTTTCGGTCATTAACGATGACCATCATCAGCGAATTCTAAATACAAAGAATTATTTTTATAAGAATAACTAAACACAGCAATAAAAACATGACAGGAGTCAAAAATGATAACCGAAAGCAAGAAGTTAAAATGAAATATATAATCCTAAACCTTTGAAAGCAAATTGGTGAAAATCTATTAATAAGAAATTGATGTAATATTGTAAAAAATAACAATTAAATAATAATCCCATGAGTTTAAAATTTGCATAATAAACATAAATTAAATTCCTATCGAAATACAAAAATTGTAAACTATAGCAATAAAGTCGAAAGCAAGGCATGAAAAAATCGATTAATAAGACTGAGAAAAAAATATTAATAATCCCATGAGCAGCAAATATGAATAATAAACATGAATCAAGCAACAAGTGGATACAAGGAATTCACTATAAACCACAGCAAGAGGGAATTATTAGGGCAGGGCGAACAATCGAAAATAAATTAGATAAGGGGGTATGTAATTGAAGCGGATATTAATAAATGGAGCGAAGCAAGTAATTGAATTAAGTTAAATTTTAAGTGATTGAATATTAAATGATACGAGTAGACTAAGGCACGAAAGTTTAAATAGTAAATTATCAATAATGGAGGGGTCAAAAGAACGACTAAAACATTAAATTAAGGAAAAGTCAATAATAAACCAGATCGTTTAGATATTAATGGGACAAACTAAAATAGAAATAAAAATTTCTCTGCACGAGTACTAACCTTATAATAGTGAAGCTGGGAGTAACAACTGATATTACGGACAGAATTAGGCAAAAAGAAAACTATTAAGGGGGATGTGGTTGGTTGTACATTTGTCTATATAGTGAATAATTTAAGGGATGATGAATAATCATTGAGTTCCGGGTTAATTTGTTTGATGTAAAGAGATTCAAGAATTTTTAAACTTAGAGAAGAGGAGGCAGAAGAGAGTATACTAAAGGAATCAGGTTCAAGCGGGTGGTTAAGTTGTAGTGAATGTTCTCGTATAGAGGAGTGTTGGGGTTTAGAGATCGGAATGTTGGTTCTGTATGATACTCCGATATGCTTAGCGATCCTACATCTTAATTGTAGACTTGTTTGGCCTACATAGCGACTTTGGCAGGTCGCACAAGTGAATTGATAAATGATGGAGGAACGCAGGCATAATGGGAGTGATTCTTTGTGCCGGAGGAAAGTATAGACAGCAAGAGGATTAGAATTAATTAGGAGAAACTTGCATTGGGGAAAGTATTTATTAAGAGTCGAGAGTAAAGCTTTGTTGAATTTTGTGTCAAGTGGAAGATTAGGCAGTTCTAAGAATAGTTTTTGTTTGGGGACAGTTATTAGAGGGGTTTTGCGAGAGAACATTCTGTTAAATATATGTTCTCTGAACTACGTGTACTCTTTACCCCCAAAGCAGATCTCGAACTTTTCAAAATACATCACAAATAGGGTTGTGCAAATACTTAGGTCCAGTCACTGTATATATATATATATATATATATATATATATATATATATATATATATATATATATATATATATATATATATATATATATCATGTTTCTTCTAAGTTCACAATTCTAAGACTATCGGAAGCAATTTTGTAAAAGGTCTCCTTGATCTAGGTACAGATGGTGATTTTATTTTTCTTTGGGTATAAGGGCGGGCGTTTATATTCGAAAGTATATTTGGATGCTTCTCTTCCTCTCTTTTTGTTGTTTGTAAAGGAGATAGATTATCTTGATGGAGCCATTACAGAGTTGTTCTTTTTTGCTAAATATCTTTTGACATCGGGGAGAGCAAAGTCATTAAGAGTAAGTGGTTGCAATTTTGCCAGGAACGCCAGAGTGGTAGTCAAAGATGATCATTATGATGATAGAAGACTCTTGACGCCGCCTGTCATTTTCGTTATTTGTTGCGCGCCATATTTTGGGCGCGAAAATATTGTGATAGATCACAGGGACCAACATTCGCGCCAAATTTGCATGAAATTGAAAGAAGGGAGTGGCAGAGTTGGGGGTCATAAATGTGCCCTACATCCGTAATTTCGCTGTGCATGCATACGTATATCCACGGAGGCACACCGTGAACAAAATATTAAGGGGTGGATGTTGATTAAGTCACCATCCTGCGGACGGCTTTGCAGGGTGTGAATACGTGAAACAATATTTATGATTGCATATATAAGGGTATTTCAACCCGTTGCAAGGTAAGAGTGAATAACCCAAATGGGAAAATTTATCATCATTTTCACGCTTACGGCACAGATTGGACGCAAGTACGTGATATTAGTAGCCCTTCAGTTTGGGGGGTCGGGACAGGAGAGGCACAGAATTGCTTGGGAATGCTTGCTTAAGCTCATTGGTGTCAGTTTGATTGAACGCGCTGACCATATCACCTTGGAGAACTCTCAGTGATTTACTGATATCGAGAGGTCTTTATCAGGTCAGGAAGGGTGTTAAAGGGGGAAAACTCCTCCCCCTCATCCCTTTTCATAAAATGCTATATTTTTAGAGGTTTCACTTTGAACCTTCTAGCCAGCTACCTTGCTTTTCTCTTCACTTTATTCAGATATATCAGCTAAGGTAAAGAAAAAACAAAAAAAAAAACCAATTCATCTTCACCAAGGAGGTCTAAATTTAATTGTACTCCAGACCCTCGATTCTGCAAGTTGGGCGCCCTCTCTCCATTCCAATTTGTTATTTTATAATTTTATGAATAATAATGTAGAGTAAGAAAACACATTATTTTTTTTTTGCTATTATTTATTCAGAAGATGATCGATACGCCCGCCGCCTCATTCCACGCAATTTATTTCATCCGAACACGCGAATATTTCTTCTTTTAATCAATCCCCTCAACTTTTCTATTAGATCTTCGAATACCACGATTTTAAAGCGTTTCCTCAACTTTGGGGGGGGGGGCGAAAATCAACGTGGGTATCAACAGAAAGTTTGTAAGGAGAGCTATTTAAAGAAAGAGTTGAAGAGGGAAGAAGTGAAAATGTACATTGTCGTAGAATGACTCCCGACGATACCATATATATAACACTATTCGTTGAGGGAACTTCCTTAATTATCTTTAGAGTGCGTTTACTGTCTGGCGGCCGATATTATGTATCTTCGATATGCTTAAGAAGTGGAACTGAGCTCAAGGATAATAATATTGCTATCATTAATAAAATAGAGTTTTATTAATAATAACTATAAACAATACACAAAAACGGAAAATATTGACATAAACAGAATGGAAAGGGTCGTGGAGACTCGGGCTAATCCGAGTATTTAAAGGATTTAAAAAGGTAAAACAAATATAGAGTTAAAGAGATGGGATGGTTCGATAAACCATTTAAAGCACAGGATAGAATTGACAAAAGGGATCAATACTCAAAGGTGAAGTTTGGCTTACGTAACTTTGGCACTAGTGGTGCAGTGGAAGGTGGCGCAAAGGAGTTTCGGTCCGCTGGCGAGCTCCAGCCGAAGGGGGGGGGGGATAAAAGGATCCTGACGAGGCGTCTTGGGAAGGAGAACCGTTTCTCGACGAACGGCTTGAAGAACAATGGCTGTTCTAGGTTGTTCTCTTCTGAACAAAGGGGGGATGAGAACCGTCTCTTGTCTACGGGCTCAAGAACAATGGCTGTTCTAATGTTGTTCTCCTTTGAACAACAGGGGGGGTGAGAACTGTTTCTTGGCGAAGGGCTCAAAACGAACAATGGCTGTTCTAATGCTGTTCTCCTTTGAACAACAGGGGGGGAAGCCTTGGGGACTTGGCGTCGGAAAGGCTCGAACCTTTGGCACTCAAGGAATATTGTCCTCCTTCTGGACAAGTGATGGTGAATCTCGAGGTCGAGGTCCCTTGGCGCACAAAGGGAGAGAGGGTCGTGGTGATGTTTCGCGACGAAAATCTGGATCTCCAATCTGATCTTAGTGGTAAAGTTTCCATATAAATAGCCAGGACATCTCCTTGGCGTGGGGGAAAATGGAGTGAAAGCTTGGAGGGAACGCACAGCCGGGCCGGAGAACAATGCCTTATCTGCTCATAAGCCCAACTCAATCTGGCGAGGTCGGCGTATGCGGGCGAACGGGGGGACGATAACCTCCTTGATTAAACATTGACATCCGGTAGCTGTGATAAGACTCCAAGCCTCGAATCGAAGATGCACGTGGGCAGCATCGTGGTTTTAAATAATATGGGATAGGAGTTGAAATTAAACGCAGCTTTAACTCGTTCTATCACATACATGCTACGGATCCTCCCAGAGCATGATTTCCATGCTTCACCTAACACCGGTTTATGGGGGATAATAATAAAAGAGAAAGATGAGGGCGACAGAAGGGGAAAATGTCGGGAATAAATCAGGTATATTAAAATCCATTACACACATCACCACCAGAGCCAAAAGTGAAGGGGGGCAGGGGTGAGTGGACTAAAGCTGGTCGGTGACGAGCCTTCGAAATTAACCGCCGACAGAGAAAAATAGGTGAGAAAGGGCTTGTAAAGAAGGTGGCAAAAAAGGATAAAATCAAGATCTCCAGAGTGAAAAAAGAGGGCAGGTAGTCTTAATCTAGTTTGAGACTGCCAGGGACAATGGTGCCTAGAGGTCATGCCTCTCCAGGTGCCAGGTGTTGGTCTACACTGCCGCCCCCTTCCTTGTAGGCCGTTCTAAATGCACTTAATTGCAACCTGGCAATTGAGGTAACCAATCATTTTTACCATTAATGGTAACAACACCTTTGGAAAATCTCAGTGAAGGCACTTGGTAAGTGAAAGGCTTTTAAGCTAAACAATCAAAACGTTTGTATTTACTTATCCTCGAGGGGAGAGGGGGGTCAAGTTATTAACTTTTCATTTTTCCTTTGGGTGGGTGCGTAATAAAATTTTACCAGTGAGCCGAGTAAATTCAGGATTTTTTTTAGAAACCTACTAAATAGTCCGATATTTCTTACACCAAATATAACAGAATCTTTGTAGATTTTTAGGAATCTCAATAGTAATCTTTTTGTAATCTGTGAAAATAATTGTTCAAGGCCACATCCGCCACAGGTGGTACAGACAGAATTCCTTCCAAATGCCACATGTACCACAGGTGGTACATTTCACATTTTAAAAAAATATTATTTCAAATTTAATTGTATGTTTATATACTTTCAGAAAATAAAAATATGGATGGAAGGAAAGAGTTTGATAACTGAAATACCTTTTATTAAAAAAAAAATCTCGCGCGTAAGCAGGAACGCTACTGAGCGCTTCTTGGGAAAGTGTGTGGTATTTCAAGGGAAAGCTGAGTCATGGGCATGGCCTTGAACGTGTATCATGACATGAAAAATTTTCAAACTGCTTCATATAAAGATTTTTTTCTAACTTTAACTATCGACATGCCTGTAGGGCACTGGTTTTCAACCGGGCTGCCGCGGAAACAACCAAGAACTTTTTTAAATGCTTAAATTACAAAAAGAAATATCTATTTGAAACATTTCTAAAAAAAATATAATGACACTTGAAAGTGTCGTGGGTATTGCAAGGATCGAGTGGTGGTGTACGTACGTATAGTTTTGTTACGTACTTCAAAAACTCGTTGATTAAGTTTTCTCTAAGAGTGCTCTATTATTATTATTATTACATTATTTTTAATCTTTGGGGGTTTTTAGTGCCATGCTCAGCGCTTCGATATATTATTATTATTTTGTGGTGGTTTCTGGGGATACCCCCCCCCTTTCTTTGGAGAAAAGGGTTTCTGGGGATACCCACCTTTCTTGGGAGTCAAGGGCTGGTTCTTTCTGACCTCTCGAGGGCATAACCTATGGTTGGAAGCATGCGGATCTGCTTCCTCCACACAGTCCTTGAATGACGCGGCTCGCCTGTCCTTGACGCAGGCACGTATCTCTGGGGGGAGGGTACACAGCAATTGGTCCCTCAGCATGAAGTCGGCGAGGGAGTCGAATTCATTCCCCACTTGTTCTGATTCTAGCCAGAATTGGAGGTGCCTCCTGAGGATAAATCCAAATTGCCTGTATGTTTGACCTGGCTGAATTCTGGCCTGCCTAAACTTCATCCGATACTCCTCGGGGTTTAGGTTGACTGCGGCCAGAAGCTCGTGTTTGCACGTGGTGTAGTCCACGGAAGCCTCGGAAGGTAATGAGATGAATACGTCACGAATCCGAGTACTAAGCAGAGGCACTAATCTGGCGATCCCTTCTGTCTCTATGTCCCAGTGATTCAACTCGAATATCTTCTCGAAGTGTGCCAGGTACGAACACAGGTCTTCGTTTTCTTTATAATATAAACTGGGAGTTTCATCGCTGCTATCTGTGTAGCCCCAGCTCGGGATCCTATGGAATTGGCTTCCGCCAGATTCTTGCTCATTTCTCTTTCATGAGCGCGTACTCGTTCTCTCTCTTTGCTTCCCTTTCTAATTTTCTTTCCGCTTGCGTCTTTTCTTCTTGTTCCTGGACGTAGGCAACTAGTTCCTTGCCTCTTAGTCCCAAAGCTTGGGCTTGTTGGTGGAATCTGTCAAACGCTTCCATTTTACCTCTGTCTGTTTGTCCAAAAACTCACCGATATGCTAAAGGTACTTATGCAACCTCGAACAAGCAGCGCGCTGCCTAACTCACCCTTATCCCAACACTTTCTGTTAATTGGAATACCACTCCAAAAAAAATAATTAAAAACATTAACAGGCTAATCACCGACAATTAACCACAAATTTATAGACAGACCTTTTTATGTTTAACTTTTCCTCGAATACTCGGCACGCATTTACTATTCCTGAAGGAAAAGCAAGACAAACAACTATACTGAGTTCTTCCAATACCCATAAATCCTGACACCAAATATTTATGTCGTGGTATTGCAAGGACCGAGTGGTGGTGTGCGTACGTATAGGTTTGTTACGTACTTCAAAAACTCCTTGATTAAGTTTTCTCTAAGAGTGCTCTATTATTATTATTACATTATTTTTAATCTTTGGGGGTTTTTAGTGCCATGCTCAGCGCTTCGAGGATTGAATTAAATACTTCTAAGAAACTAGATCTTTAATTTCAACATGAACAAAAAAATGAAATCTAACCGACCAAACAAACTACACAGTTATGAATTAAACGAGTTTAAGTGAGACTTATAAATTACACAAATGGATATACAGTAATGGTTGACCCAAAGCTCACTTTAATATTGAACGCTAATTGACCTTCAAAAAAAAGCTAATGGAATTTATTTACCTTTTAAAACAACCACAAGGGAATCTGGTTGGAGACTGACCTTGGCCTCAATTTTTAGGTAGAGGCAAGAATGTTGTTTGCGGGCAGACGCGTGGACGTATTCACAGACCCAGATGTTTGTCTGGCGCGAGAATAGGATTAAAGAACCACAGATGAAATCGGTGTTGGCGCCGGATGGCGTTAAGCACGTTATCTTGGTAAGCTGATTTCACCAACGGGACGGGGAAAGTATGCTTCTTCCAATCTTCTAGTTAATCTTGGAATAATTTGCACTGACGAGCGATGAGTCAACGAGTGAATCCTTTGACGAATGGGGAGTGTTTGAGGAAGTTTACTTTTGGATATTCCTCAATGGCAAGGATTATCTCTGAGTTTTGTTGTAAACAATGCAAGCTAACTTAAATTTCGGTGTCACCAAAAGGAACTGGCTCAGCATGAGCTTCTTCTGTGTTCCTTTCGTAGGGTTTCCGGGCACTTAGCCGAATTTCGTCGTCTCGATCTCAAACTCGATCTTCCTGAGACAAGATGCTAATTTTCGGCGTGATCACCAGGAACTGGCTCAGGATGAGCTTCTATGTCCTTTTCGTTGGTTGCCGGGCCTCTAGCCGGACTTCGTTGTCTCGATGACTAACTCGATCTCCCTCTGTTCTTCTGGGGATAGGGTAAGGAGGGTGGGGGGGAGGTCTTGGGAATTAAGACTCCTCTAACGGTTTTTCTCCGAGCGTCTTTCACTTAGCCCTAAAGGCACTTCTGGCATTTGGTCGACGCTCCTCTAATTTCGTCTATGAAGTGAAATTAAATACCAACTCTTAGGGGAAATATTGCCGGTTTAACCAATATTAGGCTCGCTGGACCCGGAATGTGATTAGTGCATGTTGTGGTTGTGTGAGGGCCTTTCAGGTGGTACTCGAGGCGAGGGGGGGAGGGGTTAAGTAATCGGAATACGTCGCCAATGCCAGGACATTGCGGTTACCGAACAGGACCTCAGTTTTAAGGGTGGGATATCGATTTCCCTACAGAAAGTATTGTGCAAGATTAAAACAAGGAAAAGAGAAAGATTTCAGACAGTGCATGAAGAAATGAGAGTCGCTTTGTCAACTCTACGTCCCAATATTAAAGAATTATGTGATACTCTTCAAGCTCAAATTTCTCATTAATCTTTTAAAGTTAAGATTTATTTATTTTCAAATCGTTATGTCTTATTCCGATTAAACTAGGTTAAATGTCAATCGTGGTTAATTTTGAAGTGGTTTCCACGTAATTAAGTATTTATACATATATTATTTGATATTAGGGTGCCATGGCTGCTTCTAGCTAGCAATTAGGGTGTCACTATCATAAAAATGCTTGAAAAACCAATGCTTTAGAGAGTATATGCCTCAAGTCGGCATATTTCATACCGAATGTCCTAGATTTTTTCTTCTTAGAGTTTGTAAATCAAGTGGATCTTCTCGTGACAGGCTGAACAGTCTCAATTTTATAGCCTTCATGTTGACTTATCGCAACTACTTAAACGCTCTCTCTCTTTTTAGTCGCGAGCGACTAAAATAACATCATAACTATTCTGCGGATTCTAAGGAAATTTGAAACCCTTTTGTTGTTTTACATTCTCTTTCGAATGATATACTTGCCAAAGTCCTCCCAGGGTTAGCCAGGGAATTATTTTGTTTTGGCAATAACATCATAAATATTCCGCCGATTCTGATGAAATTTGAAACCCTATGTTGTTTTACATTCTTATTCAAATGATAGAATTGCCAAGGTCCTCCCGAGGTTAGTCCAGGAATTACTGAATGTTTTAAAGGTGCTAGGGTCATAAATCAGAATAAGGGAAAGCATTATCATTTGGTCCTGGTGTTGTCTGCGTTGGTATTTCATTATTGTTGGTCGGACCCGGGATCGTCTGTGGAACATATTGCATTTGCAGTCTCCTCGGAATCGGGATTATCTGGGAATACCATTCCACTGATTCCTTTGCTGCTACCATTCCATTAGGTTCCGTAGGGAATCTACTGGGGCACATGATGATGTTCATCGCGTTTTCATACATAATGCATGTGAGGACTTTGTTGGGGAGCTCACTATCTCTGCCTTGATGTATATCTGCTTAGCCTCATACTTGGAGTATATGGCTTTGGCCACTTGTGCTATTTATTTCCGTCGTCTCTTCAGCTTTCTTTTGTGATATTTATTTTATGAGGACGCACTTCTTTGCCATAGCCCTGTTTCCCATTTTATGAGGGGGCAGTTCTTTGACATAACTCTGTTTCCTATTTTATGAGGGGGCAGTTCTTTGCTATAGCCCTGTTTCCCCTTTTGCAATGGGCACATTTTCGCTAGCAGGTGGAGCAGCTCCTCCAATTGTGCCCCAATTCTCCGCATCTAGAGACTGCTTTCTGCCCTTGTTAGCATTCCCAGGTGCTAAATGTTGTTCCATCTTGAGGCAGCGGAATTACATTCGAATAGTAATGAAATCTTCAATTTCTATTTGTTGACTGCAGTTCCTTACATTGAACAGGAGAATCCCGCACTCCTTGGCCTTATGAGCTATCGTTATTTCTGTAGGGACTACATTAAAAAAATTTGCGAGTAGTCACTGTTGTCTCTTTTTTTCTGAATTTTATGATTTCAGAGACTCTCCCAACTTTGATATTCGATCCAGGGATCTTAGCCTTCTAATACCCCTGTGTGTCAAGATCGGAGAGGATATGACAGGTTGCAGGTTAATTCCTCTAATAGTTTATATTGCTTCCATCCATGGTGCATGTAACTAATCAAATTATGTTCAGGATTTCAAAATGAAGACAATGTTTGAGTAATATTTGGACTTTATACTACTAATAAAAGGTTTATTGTGTATTAATTGAATTTCAGCATTGTACTCCTTAAAATGTAATGCACATTTGTGGTGAAGGTCTTTTAAAAATGCTGAGCAAACAAATTGGAACTACCTATCTATAACCCTATATTTTAAGAACGAGATTTTTTGGAGGTGTTTGAATAAGATTTTTTCTTTTAGTTCGGTTGTCACCTAAGGAAAAAAAAAGAAGAAGAAAAGGGTGTTCAGGGTGTTAAAATAAAGAGTCTATAAAGGGGATTAAAAAAGGCGGTTAAGATTAGCAAATAAGGCCGTAGGCCATACCCCGCAGGGGTGCCTGTGTAACCAAGCTCTTCCTGTTAAGGAAGAGAACAGTGGCTTGTTATTATATTAGATAACTTTATTTTAACTTTCTTGGATATCATTTGCGTTTCTGGGGGTAGGGGAATTACAAAGTGAAACTAATTCGTTATATTTGATTTTATGTAGGGTTCTTTTAACCGAGTTATTCCGTATTGGTGTTAGTCTTGGATCTCATGAAGCAGCCAGTATATCTACATGGTGGTTGTGATGATGCACCTCTCGTCATCATGAATTTGGATTTTAGTATTTCACTTTTTCTATGAGTTTCTCTTCACCTTTCTTTTACTTTCTCCATACAAATATCATAAGAACAACGCCGGGTTTTCTTAAGCATTGTCATTTGCATTTGAGTTTAAGAGCTACAAAATATTTTAGCGTTTTCGAAGATGGAAATGAAGGACTTACAGCATTTGTTGCGAGGATACATCTGCTCTAAAGGACATATTTTGTCTAAAGCGAAAGCCATCTTCTGATAAAGTTTGTAAGGAGAGATTTGTAATGAAAATGGTGAAGATAAGGGAAAGTGAAAATGTGTAGAAGAGAGATAGCCTGAGATCCTCCTGCCAGCATAAAGGTCGAGAGGGGACGATACCGCAGGCTTTGGGGCCGGGATTACATTTAATCCTCCAGACGTCTGTTGCTTCCTACATTTGACACGCTTTGGGCATTTGATTTCTAGCGTTTGTTTGGATAATGAAATAAGCGGGAACATTCTCTCAGCTACAGTTTACTCAGTGGTGTTGTTAAAACATATATGGGCAAAGGTGTCAAGCTCATTAAATGCTTGATGCTGACGTAATTTTTGCCAAATCTCTAAATTTGTATCTTGCCGAAAGAAGTCGACATTTCACTTGGCCAGACTCGCATCTTTCTTTAGTATTTTGTACTTCTAAAATAGCCTTATTCGTGTTGTTTCTGTATAAACTTGTTACATTCTGTTCGGAATTTTACGCCAGAGTCAATAAGCTGTCCCTTTTAATTGATATTATAGATGGGCTACTGGTCCAACCGCCACGAATGGACCGACGAAGGGAAAATCTTGTAACAACCAAACCGACCAGGATTTGGTGTTTGTGATATGATATACCGTTTTTCTACTTACAGACATAATGCATATTTTAAATACCAAAGACCAAATTGACATTCTAAAGCAATAGTATTAAACTTTTTTGTTCACCAATCACTTTGACGTTTTTAATGATATTACAACATGCATCCGCCCACATAACGGAAAATTGTAAAAATATTTTGTACATTAAAACTATTGTATATTGATATTTAAAAAAAAATAATAAAAACACTGTATATCTACCAAAATGAAAAGATTTGAATTTGAGTCTATTTAAAATACTTAGAAAATTTCCTTTTATATCAATGGTTTTCCTCAAATCGAACTACCGCCAACTTAAAATCGCAAACTCCTTTTGTAAAGTCATCTTGATCAAGCCAACTGCTGTTTTATAAAGGCAACTAAGCTATGATATATCAAAAAGCCAACCTTAGCTAATTAGCGCTTTTAACAAGGGCTACCTGGCACCCTGTTTAGGGCTGCAGAGAATGAATGTGATATTTTCACCTCCGCCTCCTTTGGTAGACTTGTTTAATTTCTCCAAATTGGTGATATTATCTTCCAGTTTTGTGTGGTATCAATGCAAAAATGCTGACTCTAATGAAAGTTATGCTGATAAAAGCATTTTTGAGTTTCCCATTTGCCATTAGCTAAATTGCTGAAAGTGGACCGTTCCATTTTTATTGATTACTGTAACAAGGCTTAAGATTGAGTCATATCTTTTCAAATTCTAATTATTTTGATATTGTAATTAGTTTGTTGAAGTTTAAGGCTAATTTCAGAATTGCTTTGCCAAACTGAACTTGATTTTTTTCTAATTATCTGTAGGGAGAATAATGCCCGTAGATATAATAGAAGTGGAGAACTTTTATGTTTAGCATTTTTAATTTAATTCCAAGTTTATTTAATTGCAATCAAAATGGCGATGAAATTAAGGATAATCATTTGAAATGTAAAATTGTCTGTTTTTCTATCAGGACATTAACTTTTCCCATGCATAATTTTGAATATAATCAAGATTGTCTATTTATTTCTGTTTACATGCTTGTTACAGGATCATTTTCCTACGAAGCTTAGGCAAATTGTAAAAGATAAGTTATTAGCTTGCATTCTTTCTTATTTATATTAATTTTTCCCTTGCATGTCTTCGTTATGAAAATTAACAGATTAATGAGAATCATCCGGCCTCCCGGTTCCTGGTGCCGGCTAGTTTGAGAAGCGTAACCAACGTTTTCGTTTGGTTTAATGTTAACAGTGAAAAGTAGGAAACGATCGGAAATAAATAAATTTCGTTTTAAGAAAGATTGGTGCCCTTTCTAGAGGTGGCCGAAAACTGTATAATTCATGGATTTCTTCGTTTGTTGTGATTGGTTACTTTTTTTGAAATGAGGAAGTAAAGACACTCTGAACATACGAAGACAAAGTAAAGATACTTAATAGAATAATACTAAATCAAAATTGAAGAGTTGAGACGAGGGGGCCTTTAAATGGAAGTGAAAATAAGGGAAAAATTTGACGTTTGGTAAGGATCTTTATTTGAATAAAGATCCTTATTTGAAATGTTTAACTCGATCCGTCGATGTTCTTAGATGTTCTGACTGAAACGTCTTTTCGTTCGGGACCCAAGGTAGGCTGCCTACACAAACCTCTGGAGACAAGAAGTTCCATCCTCGAAGTGCGAGAAGGTCCGAGCTCTTTCCCTTTCGGAATGGCGCGTCTTTCTGCTCCTCGTTTTCATTAACACTCATACTTTTCCCCAAGTTTTCTTTTCGTACCCATGGAAATTCTCCCTTTTCTTACAAACCTTTATGCAGGCAAGGTTAATTATCCTTCACTTCCGTCTCGAATCGCATTTTGTACCTAACTTTCTCTCTCTCTATACAAATTGATCGTGAGAATCTTAAATTCCTACGAGAAGGAATTTAAATTTTTTTTAGAGGATCTCAAACAGCCACCGAGCCCTCAGCTCATCCAGCCAGCTGAGATGATGCTCTATCCATCTCACTCACTGGCTTGAATATAAAAACGAATACTTCACTCTACATATATTCAGTTTAGTTCAAGTTGAATTCAGCCGTTCATTCCTACAATCCAATTTCATTCACTCGTCGATTATTTACCGTGCAATTTCACTTCGTGCGTTCATAATTTATTTAGTTCAGACTAACATCTAGAAGATCATCTCAAGGTCACTTGCTAAAGGCTTTCTTTATCAATTACTCGTTGCTAAATTTTTCATGATTGCAGTCACCAATTTTTAACTAAGGGAATTATTCTTCGCAACACTTTATTTTTGTTTAATTATTTATTAATAAATCTGTTGTAGATATTTCTCTCGATCCTGTCAAAAAAGGGATCTGACGAAATTACAACGTACGAGTCGCAAGACACTTGGGGTCCCAAGAGAAAGAAAGTGATACCTGAAGGTGAGGCCTCTCATAAACTACGTCGTCAAGTGCAAAACGCCTGCCACTTGGCCCACTACGAAGAGCTGATAACTGTCATCTTTGAATTACCACAAAGCTGTTTTTTACTACGTTCAGAAGTCCTCATCACCACAGAATCGGTAAAAGGTCTAAATCGACTTGGTAGAGGGCATTATCCTGCAAGAAAATTGCAGGTTGGGCTTCGTAGGTTCGCAGATGGGGCAAAGTAAGCTGTCGCAGCAATTCCTTGTACACTTATGCATTCACCGTGCCCCTTAAGCGCATAAATGGACCAGTGCCTTTTACCGAAATCATGCCCCAAACCATGACACTTCCTCAAACTTCTCACTCTTTTTTATACAGTTGACAGCAATCCCTTGCTGGTTCTCTGACGAACCTCCTTATATCGGTCATCCGTCCATGCAACGTGATTAGTGGAGAATGTAAGACTAGCCTTCTTATTCTTCGGAGGGATCACTGGCTTAACCGCGAATGTGCAAGCGTGAAGAATGTCCCGCCAGCCAACGTAGCAGTCTGTCTGAAAACATTCATGGCCAAACGCTCACTAATTTGTCGAAAAACTGCTCCAACCGTCTTGAAACTGTCTTTCTTCACAAGTTGTGTAATGACTCGGTCTTCCCTTTTTGAGATCTTCCTTGACCTACCGGTTGATTTACCAGCCTTACATAAACCGGTGTTATCAGGCTGTCAGAATATTATAGACTACAATTTTGGACCGCTTGACAGTCTCTACAATGGCTCCAATTGAAAGATCATCATGGTGGGGCAGCTGTATGATCACCAAGCAGATTCTTAGGCACGTTACTCTGACGGACGACAGCTGCAAAGAGAATCCTAACTTACACAAAATTGAACTAAAATTATTTGCCATACGAACAATGTTGGTTCTCTCTACAAGAAACCTAAAGGTTCGGATCATTTTGCACACTTCTTTTTTATTGTAAATTGCTTAGAATTTTAGTTTTAGTAATTTAAATTTGTATAATTTTAATCCCCTTATATATGTTGGTTACCATATACCAATTTTGGAGAGGTTGATTTTCTCGGCATATGTTATGGAAGATGTTATGATATAAATCTAGGGGTTCTGATCATTTTGTATTGTACTGTAGACCTGCAGTTGATATAGCTATCTGGTAAACAGAGTTGAGATGAATATAAAATGCATCCGTTGAAATTATAATTCTAATTCGCCCAAGTAGTTATGTAGGACTGCACTAAAATGGTAGGTATGCCCTCGTAAATTTTCTCCATCGTTTCAATAAATAGAATAAAATACGAATTTCCTTGTAAATGTCTGCTCCATTGGTTTTCAAATTAAAGTGAAGGCACTAGTGCATTCATGAGAGCAGGAACGATATGTGACTCGTGATATCTCTCATCCCATTTGTCCTCCCCCCTTCCCTGATTCTCCACACTTTCCCCTACCCACATCAGACTCCCCGTACCCAGGACAATGAGGGCTAGGTAATGGGGCTCCAACATGAGTGTTCGAGGGAAAGGGCACGGTGTTCTTGGGTTATCTCTATCTCTCTCACATGTACAGCATTGAGTTTCTTGAGCTCCTGATTGTGGTGTATTTGGGTCTGTGAAGTAGGCGAACCTCTTCAATGATATTTAGCCATTGTTTGGATGTGTCCTCAGGCCGAAACGAGCAAGGCAGCTGAGCCTGTGGCTTCTTTGTCTCTGTCGGGTTTTTGGTAATCGCTTCTCTCCTGTCTTTTTGGTTTTATTTGCCATATTTATTTTAGATTCCGGCGCGAGACCCTTGTTGGTGGTCGCCTGATAAGCGTATTTAAAAAGAAAATGTATAGCATTTAACGCTGGAGGACTGCGGCCTACCCAAGTGGAAATATCGCTTTACACCATTGCAGCGAAGTAAAGCCACAAAAGTCGGGTGTGGTTAGTCGCTCGATGGTGTTTCGATTTGGGTCGACTTTTTAAGCGTCTGCCGCATGCTCTAGAGATCCGTCTTTTGGGTCCCAGGTTATGGTGTGATTCCCCACTGAGAAATAAAAGACATCTTAAGTGTAGTTCGGTGGTATAACCGTATATTCGCAGTGGTGGTAGTTGTGGTTTACAAGCCAAGGATGCAGTATTTAACTTTAATTTTTTTTTACTAAAAAAATATCTACCTCCTTTGGCCCGCCATTGCTAGTCCAGTAGCGTTTGTTCACGCACACGTACAAACCCCGCTCTTGATTGTATCGAAGAACCCTACAAGTGGAATGGGGATTTAGTTCGTATTTTCGAGTTCTCGTACTCATTCATTGCCCAGACTTTTTTCGAGTTTATTAGGCACTCCATACCCCAGTGCTGCTATTTCTCAACTACACTAGGTCTCCAGAGCTCTTGCTACCTGAGTGGATACGGTGTTGGTCTGTCAACGTCGCGGTACCGGGTTCGATCCCGTCATGAGCAGACACAAACGTCAGCGCACGGAGAGATCTGGCTAGCAATTGATGGACCCGCTGTGCTCAACCCTGTATTGAGGTGGGTAAATCTTGCACTTCTCATCACACACATAGCCAATTACAGTACTGCTTTCTTTTCTCTCGTCTTCGCAGCACACATACACACACACACTGTTACAAGGAATCCTGCCAATGGGTATCTATATCGACATACCTATGAAGCGAAATAGCTCCCTCTGCCCAGGGGCGACCTTGATTCCACTTGAGCGCAGTTTGGTGTCAAAACACAATAATTCCTCGCACCTCTCCCCAAAGAGGACCGGCCCCTGATGCCCTCGTGCTCACCAGCGATTGGCATACTGACTTTTATGTCCATTTCATTATCCGGTCGGGGATCCTCCTGGATAAAGGCAGGTTGACGAACCACCACTGCTACTAGATATATCCATCTTACCTTTTGTCCGTCTGTCTGTCCACTCCCTCTCCCTTCACTAAATGAAAATACTCTCATTACTTAGACAATTTCCTTTTCTTTTAATATAATACTCAAGAAGTTGTGGAGGAGGCTTCTCCCATCCTCTCCTTCCACACTACCAGGAAAGGCAAGATATTAAATAAATATTAAAATCTTTCTCCGCCATGTTTTTCCGGGCCTAGCCCCCTGCCCTCCGTGTGTGTGGGGGGGGGGGCAATGCGACTGAAATTTAATTCCTCAATTTTGAAATATTTAACCCCTTTGCTACCAATGAGATTATTTGTCACAAAGGAAATTTTAATTTCCCAATGGGGAAAATTCTGCTTCAAATAATATAATTCAGGTTTGCCATATTAAAAGAAATACATTAAATAAGCCAATATTTTTCTTTGTACTCATACGTAATAAAATAACTAAAATATATTTTAACTCATATTATGGGGTTCGTTTGGGTGTATCAGTATCATTATATTTCATGGAAAATAAATTAATTACATTATACTACTGCGATATTTTCCAAACATAAATTACCGATAGGCAATTTTACCCCAATTAATTCTTTTCGACCTAAAACCTTATTGAATGATTCTAAAATTTATTTAACTAGATTTTTCCACTTATTAGACCTATTAAGAGATTTGATAAATATTTTATTTTTAAGATAACGATATTGTGCTAGTAGTCAAAGGGTAGCTCTGTGTTCCAGTCTGTCCAATGTCCGTGGTTCTTTAGCACTAAGTGACGCGGTCATGAAGGGCGAAAAACTCGGGGAAGTTGGAGGTTCTTTCTGAATGGTATAAATTGGTACTATGTTGAATTATTGGATTAAAGAGCGTTTGCCATTAATTTTATGATGATGTGTTTTCCGAAATCGTGGTGTAAAATCGCTTTATTATTGTTCTAATCAAGGTTGGGCTATCGCACTTCACCACTGTCTTTTCTCCACCTCTTGAAAATGCCTTTGTTGGTTAGTACATTGCGATCTTTTTGTATATTTATAAATACTCCTTTACAGTTAAATGAATCGCGGTGATATCGCTGCCAAAGGATCAGTATAGTCCACTTGGTATGTTTGAGTATTTAGGTATGTTAATGGGTATCCCACATCCTTGTCAAAATAGGAAATGAAGAGCGGAGGTGAAAGCGGGCAAGATTGGAGAATAGTGCTGTTCACTTTCCTCTCCCAACTTTTCCCCGGATCCGTCCCCCCTGAGACCATTCATTATAATGTCTCATTTGCCCCAACCTCACACAATTTACTCGTCATACACTGACTCGGAGAAAGTGGTACCGCTGGTAAGAAGTCCGCAGGGTGGATTTACTTAATTGGTTCAAAATTCGCCAATTTTATCTTATTTTTAAACTTAGCCTCGCCCACTGCTTCTCGAGGAATGGGAAATTGTAAGCTCCCTTTTGACCTTTTTTTTTTAGAAAAATATAGTGGAAAAATAAGAGCTGAAATAGGAATTAATAATTCCTTACGGCTTGATTACAAGAATCCTTGAATCACTTTACTTTATTGCTTTCCAGGTCCAGTAGGAAGAAATATGGAGTGATTTAATAATGGAAGTAATATGTTAAGCTCTTCTCTTTGGATGCTTCTACTAACGACAAATATTGATGGAAGTGCCATAATAACCTAACCTTGGATATATGTTACATTGATGTAAAATGTGAAGCTAAATGTTTATAAAAAAAGAAAGGGAATTAAAATAAATCTCCAAACAAGTGTTGATTTTTTTCCATCCTTGAAAGGTTACCCCTTACGGGGTAACCTTTCAAGGATGGAGACCCTACCTCGGCGGTGCTTGGCACGGGCGCGGTGGCCTGCATTTCAGGAAATGACTGAATTCTCTATCTCAGTCGAGATGTTTAGGTCGGTAGATGAGGCCGTTGAGTTCTCTGGCAACCTCATCGCCGTAGGCCTGACTACTATTCCTAGAACGTCTGGTCGTTTTGCACGCCGACCACTCCCTTGGTGGTCGGCCGAGTGTGAGACAGCCCTCAAACAGAAGCGTTATGACTACATGCTCTATAACCGCAGCCCGAACGATTTCACTGTCGGTGAATTTCGTCGAGCTAGGGCTATGTTCCGGTATATTTCGAAGAACGCCCGCCGCTCTTCTTGGCGGGCATATGTGTCTTCACTTAACGGGAAGACCCCTCTAGCAGAGGTGTGGAGGCGAGTCAAAATGATTCGGGGCAAGTTCTCGCATGAACCCCTTCCCGTTCTCCAGGAGAATGGGACCGCAATCTCGGACCCCGCGTCCGTGGCGGAATCCTTCGCCTCCGCATTCAAGGCACGTCGTGATGTCGCGGAAGCCTGCCGGCTGGACTTTCACCTCGCGGAGGCAGATAACCCTTCAACGACAGGTTTACTCTGAGTGAGTTGTGTTCCGCATATGCTTCGTGCGCGGACACCGCCCATAGTCCGGACGATGTCCCGTACGCCATGCTTCGACACCTGGGTGAGCGAGGCATGGCATTTCTGTTAGATTTGTTCAACAGGATCTGGGTAGAGGGTAACCCCCCAGACTCCTGGCGAATCGCTACTGTGCTAGCTTTTCGCAAACCGGGGAGAGATCATTCTACCCCTGCCGGTTTCCACCCAATTTCTCTAACCTCCTGAGATTGCAAGTTGATGGAGAAATTGGTAAATGTTAGATTAGCCTTTTTTCTGGACAGTGGAGGCCATTTGTGTTCTGGGCAGTGCGGCTTCCGCAAGTTCCATTCCACGTCGGATGCTCTGCTTCGACTGGAAAATGCTGTCTGCGAGGCCTTCCTTCGTAGACAGCACTTCGCTACGGTGTTTTTCGATCTGGAGAAGGCTTATGATACCGTATGGCGATACGGTATCATGGAGACCCTCCACACGATGGGGGCTAGGGGACACCTTCCTGTCTTTATATCTGAATTTTTGCGAGATCGCCGATTCCGCGTACGGGTGGGGGGAGCCTTCTCCGGCCTAATGGAGCAGGAAAGTGTCCTCAGCGTTACACTCTTTGCCCTGAGCATCAACGGCATCACCTCGGTGCTGCCGAAAGATGTTCTCCCTACGCTCTACGTGGGCGACCTTTCGATCTCTTTTGGCGCGGCCCAGATGCCAACTCTGGAGCATCGACTCCAACAGGCATTGAACCGCGTCTCTCGCTATGCCGAAGCGCACAGGTTTCGGTTTTCTTTGGCCAAGACTAAGGTGGTGCACTTGTGCCGCCATCCACGTCTCCACCCCGACCCAGATTTGTTTCTTAATGGGGTGCGCCTGGAAGTGGTTAAATCGCACCATTTCCTTGGTCTTGTATTTGACCGACGCCTCACCTGGGAGGCTCATAGTCGTAGCCTTAGGGTCTCATGTACCCTCGCCATGGATATCGTTCCGTGACGTTCAGCGCTTGGGGCGCTGTTAGGGCTACTGCCTTACTTTTTTATTGATCCTTTGTCCGTTCGAAGCTCGACTACGGATGTGAGTTTTATGCATCCGCAGCCGAACATCTATTGCGAGGGGGACTCGATCCACCACACTGGCCTTCGCTTGGCGACCGGGGCCTTCCTAAATTCCCCTATTGAGAGCCTGCTTGTCGATGCTGATGAGATGGCATCACCTATGCGCCGTGCACAGTGCATTACTTCCCTATACGCACGAGCGCACCGTCTCCCTTTGTCGCCACGGCTCTCAAAGTATCCACAGCTAATCTCGACGGTGTCTATGCCGCCGAAAGACGCAAGTCATACCCTAAGCCCTTTGGCTTTAGGGCTAGGAATCTCCTTCGAGAGCTAGATATAGCTCTCGGGCTGGTGGCGTCCCTGGTTCTGTCCAGAACGCCACCCTGGAGGGTACTACATTTGGCTATTTGTCGCCACGCATCTGCTCCCAAAGTTTCTACAGCGCCGGGAGTATTGCGTCCGGCCTTTTTGGGGCACATCCCGTGTCACGCTGGAACCGTGCCAGTATATACGGATGGCTCCAAGTTCGAAGAGGGGGGCGGTTTCCACGTTGTATTCCCTCTGTTTGAAGTCAGCGGGGCTCTGCCAGGCGCTGCATCTGTCTTCACGGCCGAGTTGGTGGTAATACACCACTCGGTACGGGAAATTACGCGACGTGCCCGTTTCGGAGCCTGGATTGTGATCTATAGCGACTCACACAGCGCCCTGAGTGCTCTCGGGGCCTTGCAATCTCCGCTCTCTCTGGTTCGCCATATCCGTGATGCTACGGTTTTAGTGAGCCTGGTGGATGTCGAGATTATCTTCTGCTGTGTTCCTGGACATGTAGGAATTGCGGAGAATGCGCGCGCCGATGAGGGCGCCAAAGAGTCGGCGAGGACTCTGCGACCCGACCAGCATTTCGTTCTTCCCTTCACTGACTACATGGCAGGAATACGGACAGCTCTTCGGACTGCTTGGCAAATGAGATGGGAGACGGTCCAGGGGAACTTAACGTCGCGTGCCATTGCGCCGCGACTGTTCCCATGGACCTATCCCCCAATGCCGCGATGGCTTCAGGTCGCTTTCTGTCGTCTCCGAATCGAGCACACTCGTATGACGCATCGCCATTTGATGGATTGCTCGCCTGCGCCCTATTGTGACGACTGCGTCGTCCCCCAGACTGTTCGGCACATTCTTCTCGAATGTCCCAGTCTGGGTGATCTACGCGCACGTTACCTGTGCCGGTACCGGGATGGGTGGGGTTGCTACCGCCTGTCCCTTGTACTCGGGACGAGTGCGTGCTCATTGACTGGTGGACTTATAGACTGGGGGGGGAGGGAGGCCTTCTCCCTTTTATTTAACTAGTTTTTTTTTTTCTTTGTAGGTCGCACGTTCCTGCGCCGAGGGAACCTCCCCCGACGCCGGAGCTTGCTTCCTCTTTGTTGCGATTTTCCCTTATTATTGTTGTTGTTATTGTTTTTCATTCTTATTTTAAAGTAACCTAGTGCTAAGCTATCGTGAGTGCGGCGACCTGTGCCCATGTGGGTAGTCGCCATATAGGCTCTTAAAATTTTTAAAAAACCTTGAAAGGTTATTGGGGTGGTTATTATTGATACATTAAGTTGGTATCAATGTAAACTACCAGAGAATAATTTATTAATGTTCTTTACAATTCCGAGGGTAAATGTATTTTCATGTAACACTCTTAATCTACATCTTGACTGTATATTAGGCCATTTTCGCGGGAATTTCGCGTCATAGGAAGTGCGATTATGCTTATTAATTTGACTTTGGTGCTACTGGCGATTTCATTTGAGATTTGACCTGGTCTCACGTCTGATTGGGGCCACATTTAGGAGACTTTTTGTAAACATTTTCTAGTGTAACAAGAGGAGTCTTTCGGTGGTTGTAAGGGTACTGGTCGGGTTACCATTGGGAAAAGCCACTCAAACACCATTGAAGACCTATAGAAATAGGTGTCCTCGACAAAAGTCAACCCTGGTTTGTGGTTAGTAAACTAGAAAACTTCTATATTTCGATTACACAATTAGTTTATAAGCCGTCGTGCTCCTCGGGGTCGTTAATCTGAAAAACTCGCCTACATATAAATCTCCTTGAGACCGTATTATCCAAGGTGGCTGTATTAATGGCAGCCAAATGCCATTCTAAAAGTAAATGGAGAATAAAGACAACTAAAAAATGGATTAGCACGCCGAAATTGCCATAAAACAGTAGTCGTTTAATGCACCTTATCGCACGCAGTATTGGCAGACATTCCAATTCCTTAGCAACTATAATTTATTAATGCATACAAGATTAACCATCTAAGTCATGTAGAATTCCAGAAACTGTTACCTAACATTAAAACTTGTGCATACAATGTAAAAAAAAATACTTCAGAAACCTCTCATGCTTCCCACTATATAGGGGGGAGGGAAACTATGAGTAACAACAAGGAGTAACAACAAGGAAAGAAGGTACCCTAGGAGACCTTACGGTCCATTCAAGGAGGGTACCTTTGGACTAGCAATGGAGCGGGCACATGGCTGCTCAATTGTTTTGCGTCCCTAAACGGCCACTTTTCAAGACCTTGTCTAGTCTTGACTTGAACTGGTCAACAGATTCACTGTTGACAACTTCCACTGGAAGTGCGTTCCACTTACCGCAGATACTGTAAGTGAAAAAATTTCCACACAGATTGCGGTTGTAACGCTTCAGTTCAAGTTTGAACCGGTGATTGCGCGTTTTTGTTCTCACTCAGTGTGAAAATATCCCGGTAGTCAACATTGTCGAACCCTCGAAGTATTTTGAAGACTTCGATGAGCTGACCACGCAGTCTACGGGTTTCCAGCGAGAACAGATCTAATTCCCTTAGTCTATCCTCATAACTTTTATGTCGGATAGAGGGAATCAGCTTGGTTGCCCTGGCTTGTACGCGTTCCAATCTCGCGATGTCCTTTCGCAATGAAGGACTCCAAAATTGTACGGCATACTCCAGGTGCGGTCGGACAAGTGAGTTGTACAAACACAGTACAATCTCCTTGTTCTGATAACCAAACTGGCGCTTAATATAGCCTAGCATCCTTTGGGCCTTTTTCTCCGCCTCAATGCACTGTTTCGAGAACTTGAGGTCACTAGTGATTGTTACACCCAAGTCCTTCTCAGTGTCCGTGGATTCAATAGCAGTGCCCTTAAGGATATACTGAGATTGGGGGTTTCTGTGGCCGATATGCATCACTTTGCATTTCCCCACGTTAAAAGGCATTTGCCACGTGTCCGACCACTCCCCAATCTTCCCAAGATCTTCCTGCAGGCGGGCAGTATTTCCATCCTTTGCAACGTTCATACCAAGCTTGGTATCGTCGGCAAATTTGAAAATCTTAGCAACCATGTCACCGTCCATGTCGTTGACGTAGATGATGAATAGTAGTGGTCCCAGGACCCAACCTTGAGGCACCCCGCTAGTAACGGGCACCCACTCAGAAGACTGTCCATTCACCACCACCCGTTGCCGTCTGCCACTTAGCCAGTTCTCGATCCAGCCGGCTACCTTTCCGTCTATGCCAAGCGCTCGCACTTTCCGGAGAAGGCGGCGGTGTGGTACCTTATCAAAGGCTTTCTGAAAGTCTAGGTAGACCACATCCACCGCCTTGTCCCGATCGTGCTCACTGAAAACGAAGTGGAAGAATTCCACAAGGTTCGTCAGGCATGACCGTTGCCTTCGGAAGCCGTGCTAGGAACTCCTCAGTAGCAGGTTTGACTCTAAATACGACGTAACTTTGTCCACCATGATGCTTTCCATGAGTTTACCGACTATCGAAGTCAGACTGATAGGTCGGTAGTTCGACTGTTGGTTACGGTCACCTTTCTTGAAGATAGGAGTCACCTCCGCCTCACGCCAGTCTCTAGGAACGCATTTGGTCCGGATTGACATGTTAAAGATAGCGCACAGATGTCGTGATACTTCATCGCACACTCCCTTCAACACTTTAGGTAGAAACCCGTCCGGTCCAGGGGACTTATTCGTCTTTAGGTCAGTGATCTTTTTCTTTATTTCTCCTTCGGTGAAGTCCATTGCCTCCAGCTTTTCCCCCGAGTAGGAATCCGTCGGCTGGGGAATGGGACCACACTCTTCAGTAAACACTGAAGAGAAGTAGTCGTTGAAGAGGTTAGCATTTTCTGCATCTGAATGCTTTAATGTCCCCTCCTCATTCCTCAAAGGGCCAATCGTTCGACGGATTGGTTTACGGCTGTTCACATATCCAAAAAACTCCTTGGGATTGTCTTTACAGAGTCTCGCCACTCGGAGTTCCTCAGACCGCTTAGCCACCCTTATACTGGACTTCACTCTCCTGGCTAGCCTCCGGTATTCGTCAAAGTCACCCGAGATCTTCGATTGCCGGTACACATTTCTCTTCTCCCTAAGCAGTTGCCCGATTTCTCGATTAAACCACTTTGGTTGAACAGAGGACCGACGGGGTCATTTCAGAGGGATAAAACGCGATTGAAGACTCATGAATGTGGTTTTGAAACTGTTCCAAGAGTCTTCAACAGCCTCGCACTCTTCTAGCCTCGCGTCAGTCAGTCCCGAGCGTAGACCTGCAAAGTCTGCTCTTCTCAAATCGAGTTTCCTTGATTTACTAGTTGCAGGCTCTGCCTTGGAGACTTTGACTACAAATCTAATTATTCGGTGGTCACTGCCACCGAGCTCTTCTCTAACAGAGAGGTCCTCAACGATGTCATCCTCAGAGGTGAAAACCAAGTCGAGGATATTGTCTCCTCTCGTTGGCTCTCTCACCCATTGAGTGAGGAACTCGTTGTTCGTGAACTCCAGGAGCAGTGCGCTCTCGCCGCAGGGTTCTCTGTTTTCCCAGTCAACTTGTGTGTTGAAATCACCCATGACGATACACACTCCGCCTTCGACAAGTTCTCCTAGCAGCTGGTACAGATCTCTGTCCTTTTCAACGAGTTGGGCAGGAGGTCTATAAAGCACCAGGGTCCTGTATTTGGCAGGACCTATCTCTAGGTCAACACCTAGTAGTTCATGGTTGGATACGATGTTGCAATCCGTCGAGTTGAGAGTATCCTTGACATACAACATCACACCGCCACCCTCTCTGTCTGGCCTATCTTTCAGGAAGAGCTGGTAACCGGGAATCTTGAACACCTTCAAAATCTCGGCTTGAGGTTTTTATCCACGACTCCGTTATGGCCACCATCTCAGGTTCCTCTGTTACTACGAGGCCACGGTGCTCAAGAAACTTTTTCCTGATTGACCTCGCATTGAACAGAAGAACTTTGAGGGAGTCCCCTAGTGTAGGACTCCCTACGCTCTTCCGTTTCCCGGCTTCTCTGTTTTCGTGGTCACACCCTTTTTGACGACCTCCGAGAAGGTCGTTCCAGGAGTGACACGGGCATGCTGGCGCACGTCCGCTTTCGCTCTGTTTCGAACGCTCCTTTGGGTGCGTTCCACGACATCTTGAATTAGGTTGGCGAGAAAGGCCTTCCCTTTAAAGGAGAGATGTACCCCGTCCCTTTGGTAGAGGTCGTCTCTACCGATAAAGGTACGATAGGGGTCCACGAAGAAGACTCCTTCTGCCGTGCAGAGATCCGCCAACCTTCTGTTCACTGCGACGTTTCTCTCGTGAGCGGTTCGGGATGGACCTCTTCTCGGAAGCATCCCAACCACCACACGTTTGCGGGTTTTAAGCCCTATGTCGTCCACGGCTCCCATCACCGTTTGGATGGTCTTACCACTGAGGCCAACCTTACCCCCTCTGAGGTAGAGGTCGTTGCCGCTCACCATCAGAGCAACAACTGAATTCTCAGAAATCTGAGCTTTCTCTGCCTCTACTCTGATGTTGTGGTTACCCCGTCCTGACAGGCAGCTTACCTTCACGCTAGTGCGAAGGCGGGCCGCTAGTGGCGGCTACATCCCCCGTGTTTGCGAGTCACCAATGAGGGTGACCTTCGGACACTTGGTCTCTGAAGACTGGGTCTTCCCTTGTGGAAGAGGCCTCCCCTTTTCCTCTTTACTCTCCACATTCTTATCTTTCTTTTTCTTCTTCTTTATCTGTTTTTCTTCTATTTTTGTTTCTACTTTTGTTTCAACTTTATTCTTTTTCTTTTTTTTCTTCGTTTCTCCTTTCTTCTTTTTCTCCATTTCTCTCGCCTCAGCTAGCTTAGCCTCAGATGATGCCGGAATGTCCGCTTGGTTACCAGGGGATTCCGACACGTCAGTGGGTGGCGCCTCTTCTAGGCATCGAACCTGAGCTACGTTAAGGGCTACGAGCTTCTCCAACTTTCCCTCAAGGAACTTGCTCTCTCATCTGAAGCTCTATAGAGGTCTTTTAATTTCTCCACCTCTCGCGTCAATATGCAAGTAGTGCAGATACTTTCAGGGCTGCATTTTGAGTAGCAGCCCTCCGGATAGTCAACGCACCACTTTTCTAACTGGCATATTGCACAGTTGTGTTTGAGACGAACGGGTCCTTTTTTGCCTGTCATTTTGAGCGCTTTCTCTCTCTCTGAAAACTCGTGACCAATCAATGATAAAAAAGGGGGGTTGGTGAGTTCTCCCTGCGTGAGTCGCTCCCGCCTATCGATCGGAGAGGTTTCGGATCTTTCAGAAGGCACGCTGCATGTGCTGCTGTTCGTCCGACCGAGTCTTCAAACCTCGGCGTGCCGTGGCTCCCAACCAAGCAGCACTGACCGTCCCCGAAGGGGCCCTCGATTTGTCACCAGGGGAACAACAATGAAGCACGCCCCTTACTAAACTCCTACTAGTTCCCTTCACAGCGGCCAGGATCTCGGAGTAGCGTTCAATGGATATCCCGCCACACCAAGAGACTCGACCCAAGGCTTTTTATTGGCCTGGCAACCAACATGGGAACAAAGGGCCGTCACCTCGGACCAATGCTACCATAAGCACCCGTCAACGGGCACTGGAAACGGTCAATAATTACGCGCCAGGGAAGGGGTTAACGGGGCACTACCCTCATCTCATTCATCGTGCCCCAACGCCTAGGACACCTCTGGTCCTAGTCTCTCGCAACCAGTGAGCGTCGATTGGCGTTGTTTATAGAGGTTCCAAAGCCTCTCTTCTGACGCATGAGGTAGCTGCCAGGTCCTTATAGGTAGATAGAGGAAGAAAGGGAAAGAGTGACACGATAGGAGTAGGCTTTTTTTGTTGTTTTTTTTTCTTTTTGTATGAGTGGGAGATAGGATAAAAGTAAAAAAAGGAGAGAGATAGAGTAGAAAAAGGAAGGAATGACGCACTTAGTCTGGAACCTCGTTTCCGACCAAATCGACAAGGGAAGCCCTACCAGGGGTACCCAGAAGAGGTACCCCCACCGACATAGCTCGAAAAGTCCAAGGTCCACACAAGCTCTCTTCTCGCGACAAGGGGGCGTCACCTCTCCCTCTATTTTCGTTATGTGAGAGAGAGAGAGAGAATGGCAAAGAAACGCGATAACCTTGAAAGGTTTACTACCGAGCGGTCCTCTAAGCGACCATAAATTTCGTCCCGGTAAATGATCCTAACAAAATAACTAATCTACAACACAAAACTAAACCTAGAATCCCGAAATCAAGTAATAAAATTATCAATTGATGCGGATAACCCCAAAATGTTCAAAGTTTTAAGCTAAATAACTCCGAAAAACAGATTGTTAACATTGGTAGATATGACGGGACGAACTTTCAAATGAAGTACAATGAAAAATTAGCTACATAAAATCAAGCGAGAGCAAACTAGCGTCCTTAATTAAAGCGAAGGAAACCTAGTCCTTAAATCAAGTGAGGGCAAACTAACGTCCTTAAGTAAAGCGAAGGAAACCTGGAGTCCTTAAATCAAGTGAGGGCAAACTAGCATCCTTAAGTAAAGCGAAGGAAACCTAGAGTCCTTAAATCAAGTGAGGGCAAACTAGCATCCTTAAGTAAAGCGAAGGAAACCTAGAGTCCTTAAATTAAGTGAGGGCAAATTAGCTTCCTTAAGTCAAGCGAGGCCAAAATAGCGTCATTAATTCAATAGAAGTCAAACTAGCATCATTAAATTAAGAGTTCAAACTAGTCTCCTTAATAAATCCAGCGAGGACAAACGGGCGTCCTTAAATCAAACGAGTCGTTGAGCGCACTGCCTACAAGGACAAAAGTTGCCGTAATCAGTTTACAGGCTGATTAGGTGAGATTAAAAAAACAAAAAAAAAGGCATCCAAAAAATAAAATACCCCCCTGCCCCTCAAAAAAAACAAAGCAAGAAAAAGAAGAATGAAGTACGCTCCAGCATCATGTGGAGGCCCGCCTCCCCACGGCGCAGGAACATGTTACCTACAACAAAGAGAAGCAACCTCAACCTAAAGCAGTGGCATGCAACTTTAACTTTACTCTCGACCGTCTCCCATCTTCTTTGCCAAGCAGCTCAGAGGGCTGCCCTGATTCCTGTCATGTCATCGGTGTTAGGAAGAGCAAAACGCTGGTTTGGTCGCCCAATTCTCGCGCATTCTGTCGCCCTCATCGGCGCGCTCATTCTCCGCAATTGCGGCAGAAGATAATCTCGACATCCGCCCGGTTCGGGTCAATCCTGGAGTCACGGAAACGCGAACCAGAGGGTGTGGAGATTCCGGTCTCCGAACCGGGCAGGACGAGTTTCTCCCGTACCGAGCGGGGTGGTTGGCAGTCGCCAGGTGGGCTCTCTCAATTTAAAATAACAAACAAACCCGTACCAAGCGGTTTATTTTAATCAGTTCGGCCGTGCCGCCCTTAAATGAAGCGAGGGCGAGCGAGTGTCCTTAAATGAAACCAGTTCAAACGGAGCTCCTGAAGTGAAGTGAAGGTAAACGAACATCCTTAAATGAAAAGAGGGCGAACGGGCATCCTTAAATGAAGAGAGGGCAAACGAGCGTTCTTAAATGAAGAAGGTAAACAAGCGTTCTTAAATGAAGAGGGTAAAAAAGCGTTCTTAAATGAAGAGGGTAAACAAGCGTTCTTAAATGAAGAGGGTAAACAAGCGTTCTTAAATGAAGAGGGTAAACAAGCGTTCTTAAATGAAGAAAGGGTAAACGAGCGTCCTGGAATTTGAACTGTGATTTCGGCGTTGACTTTGTTCCCACCAATTTGCGAAAAGAAGTAAATCAGAGTGTTAGCAGGGCCCGTCGATCCGTGTCCTTACAGTCCTGCACTCATGCACCTCGAGCTTGCAGGAGAGTCGGCGGGCCTTCCCTTTCTCTCTTCCAATGGAGGTCGGCTCGCCGGCCAAAAAGACGAACAACGGCAAGACACTCCTCGATTGGGATCCGTGATGCCAGGTTTGCATCGCTACTGCGTGAAGGCTCTTGTGACACTTCCCCGGAGCTGCTTACCACTGCTTTGGTCATACGAATCATTCATTTCTCCAAGGCTGTACATGATAAGTTCCTATCATGTATGACCAAGTGTGTCTGTCATGCTTCGATACCTAGGTGGGTGAGGCATGGCATTTCTATTAGTTCAACAGGATCTGTACAAAAAAATAGACTTCTGGCGAATGGCTACTCTGCTCGATATTCGCAAACCGGGAAGAGATCACTCTACTCTGGCTATTTTTTCCCTAATCTCTAATCTCCTGTGTGTTCATGTTGATGGAAAAACTGGTAAATGTTAGACTAGCATTTTTCGTGAACAGCGGAGCCAACTTGTCTTCTGCACAGTGCGGCCAACGCAAGTGCCACTCCATGTTGTATGCTCTGCTCCGATTAGAAAGTTCCTTTTGCCAGGCCTTCCTTCGTAGACAGCACTACACCACTGTATTTTTTGATCTGGCGAAGGCCTATGATACTGCGTGCCTATAGGTCAGGAGTCGGCAAACCTTTTGGTCTTGCGTACTAATTCCATTAAAAAAAAAGAATTTCTGGTCTTGAGTGCCAAGCAACTATAATGCCCAATGTACATAATCTAACATTGTCAACAAACCTAAGTCGATATGCCAAAAAGATACGGTAAATATTGTTTAAAAGAAATATATTAAATTTTATCATTAGAAAATATGTAATTTTAATATAAATACTTTTAATGTGATCATGTCCTTGCTTAAAGGAGAGGAAAACTCTTTTCACTTGTCAAGGATAGATGCCTCGCGTGCCAGAGTTTGCCGACGCCTGCTATAAGTTATCATGGAGACTCCACATGATAGGTGTGGAGGCCTCCCAATCTTAATTTCTGGGTTTCCGCGAGATGATCAATTCCGCGTACCGGTGGGTGGAGCCATCTCCGGCCCAATGGAGCATGAAGCGGGTCTCTCGCAGGGAACTGTCATCAATGTCACACTCTTTGCCTTGAGCTTCAACAGTGCTGCCGGAAGATGTTTTCGCCACGCTATCCGTGGACGACCTTTTGATCTCTTTTTATACAACCCAGATACCAACTCTGGAGCGTCGAAACCAACATGCCCTTGGACCGCATCTCTCGCTATGTCGAAGCGCTCAGGTTTCGGTTTTCCTTTGCCAAGACTAAGGTGGTGCACTTTTTCCGTCATCCACGCCTCCACCCCGACCCAGACTTATTCCTAAACGGGGTTTACCTGAAAGGGATGGATTCGCACCGTTTCTTTGGTCTTGTTTTCGACCGACACCTCACCTGGAAAGCTCATATTCGCAGCCTTAGGGTCTCTTGTACCCGCGCCATGGATATTCTTCGTTCCGTGACGTTCAGCACTTGGAGCGCTGATAGGCCTACTGCCTTACTTTTCAACGGATCCTTTGTTCGGTGGAAGCTTAACTGCGGATGCGAGTTTTGCGTAAGGTCAACTCGATACACCACACCGGTCCGCTAGAAGTGTGTGTGGGCGGGGGGAGGGGACAGACGTGATTTCTCACTTCCTCACACTGACTAAATGGCAAGAACTAGGTCAGCCTTCGTGGACGTACCCACAATGCCTCGAAGTCTTCAGGTCGCTTTCTGACCTCTATGAATTGGGCATACTCGCGTGACGTACCGCCATTTGGTGAAGTGCTTCTATGGATCCCACTGTACATTCTTGGTGAGTGTCCCATCTGGAGGATCTTCTCTAACGTTCCCGGTTCGTGCACTCCTGACAGTGGATTATTAACTTTTTGGAGGAGGCTCACCTCCTCCATTTATTTGACTTTTTTGTGTTGGGAGGATGCCTTCTTTTGTTTCATCTTTTCTCTATTGGTATTGGTTTATCTTTTGTTTGTTTGATTTTGTATGTTCGTGCTGCGAAGATGGGGGAGGAAAGAAAGCAGTGTTGTAATTCGCTATGTGTGTGAGGAGAAGTGTAAGATCTACCCACCCTAGTACAGGTCTGAGCACAGTGCCTCCCCCAATTGGTAGCCATATCTCTACGTGCGCTGGCGTTTGCGTCCGCTCATGCCGGGATCGAACCCGTTACCGTAACGTTAACGGACTAACCCCATATCCACTCTGCTAGCAAGAGCTCTTTCAGGTTTACTTCTTCCTCCTTTCCTCATCTACGCCTCCAATTCTGGCGATGTGGCTGCAGAACTTTATGGATCCTATGCGAGACGCGATTTTCAATTTTAGATCATTTTTTTTAATGATCGTCTTTTTTCACTGCTCCTCCTCGTCTCTAATTGCTGGTATATTGATGTTGCCTCCAGAACCTCGCTGCTGGTATATTGATGTTGCCTCCAGAACCTCGCTGCTGGTATATTGATGTTGCCTCCAGAACCTCGTTACAGGTATATTTATGTTGCCTTCAGAACCTCGCTGCTGGTATATTGATGTTGCCTCCAGAACCTCGTTGCTGGTATATTGATGTTGCCTCCAGAACCTCGCTGCTGGTATATTGATGTTGCTTCCAGAACCTCGCTGCTGGTATATTGATGTTGCCTCCAGAACCTCGCTGCTGGTATATTGATGTTGCCTCCAGAACCTCGTTGCTGGTATATTGATGTTGCCTCCAGAACCTCGCTGCTGGCATATTGATGTTGCCTCCAGAACCTCGTTGCTGGTATATTGATGTTGCCTCCAGAACCTCGCTGCTGGTATATTGATGTTGCCTCCAGAACCTCGTTGCAGGTATATTGATGTTGCCTCCAGAACCTCGCTGCTGGTATATTGATGTTGCCTCCAGAACCTCGCTGCTGGTATATTGATGTTGCCTCCAGAACCTCGCTGCTGGTATATTGATGTTGCTTCCAGAACCTCGCTGCTGGTATATTGATGTTGCCTTCAGAACCTCGCTGCTGGTATATTGATGTTGCCTCCAGAACCTCGTTGCTGGTATATTGATGTTGCCTCCAGAACCTCGTTGCTGGTATATTGATGTTGCCTCCAGAACCTCGCTGCTGGTATATTGATGTTGCTTCCAGAACCTCGCTGCTGGTATATTGATGTTGCCTCCAGAACCTCGCTGCTGGTATATTGATGTTGCCTCCAGAACCTCGCTGCTGGTATATTGATGTTGCCTCCAGAACCTCGCTAGCACAATTGTCTTTGTGTACAGGCCTTTTTCGATGGGCGCCAATAAAGTGAGAAAGACAAAACAATCTCACGAGAGAAAAAAATCGCGAGAAAAAAAACAGGTCGTCGTGAGTGGGAATTGTGGGAATTTTTACTTTATAAAAGGTGCCGACAAATGAATGGAGTCGGAACGAGGAGAAACTTGGCTCGTAAAACGACAGAACTACTCTTCGTTTTCTCCTCTCCCTCTTCTAGCCTGTTTCTCTCTGGGTGGGTCCCGCCGCAGACTAGGGGGGCATTCTGAAGATGGGCGAGAGGGAGTGCAACTACACCGAGGGGTAGTCGGGTTGCGTTGAATACGCGAGGGGGAAACTCCTGACGATTCCAAGGGGCATAGCTTCGTGCTTTGAGGATGGACGAGGGAAAGCGGTTGGATGGAAATTCATTATGGAAATATTCCCCTTGAAAAAAAGTTAAAAGAGAAGATTCGCCAACTCGCCGAATAATGGGCATAGAAAAATAGTGCCAGACACCTACGCGTACATAACAACGTGTGTTTGCGAGTTTTACGTACATGTAGGTATAAATGTCCATGTTTCGGGATGTCTATAGAGATAAACCCTAAAAGTAATTGGAAAATGAAATGGAAGATCTCATTTTGTTTTTTTAATTGAAATAGTGTCTCCGTGGAGATTGATTAAAAGGGCCTAAGGAGGAGGTATTCGTTGGGCAACATCTCATGAATTTGGAGACGACTGATGCCCCTCCTCAAAATAGTTGGGGGAAATAGCAGTACGTTACGCAGTGTTCGTCAAAGGCGCCGTTCAGAGGGATGGGGTGTGCCCTCGCAGACATCAATGAATTGGAATTCTTTTTCGCTCAGATTTGTAGAAGATGCGAGTCATGGACAGTTGCTCCCCAAATTCATTTCACATTTTACGCTGAAGTTCGTTTAGAGAGGCACGATTTAATATATTTTGATATTAAGTACATATAAATATACAAGATTTCTTTTAGGTCATTGCGATATTTCAAGCATTACTGTTGAAACATTTTGACATAGTTTTGTTTCAAAACAGGTATGCCAAATTTCAAACTTTTCCCTTTTCCCAGCTTAAAACTACAGAAACAAGGACCAGCAAAGACCCCAAGGTCCGCTCAAGGCAGTCCGCTTACAGACGGTGTTAAACTACCACTTTCTAATGTTGGTGTATCATACATTTTTTTTAACATGGTGTTTTTTTAACTATTTCAATTCTACCGTACACACTTATATACATGTATCATTTGGCTTTTTTTTGACATGCTGTCTTTTAACTTTCTATTCTGCCGTACATACTTCTCTACATTTGTAGCATTTTGCCTTTTTTAACATGCTGTTTTTTAACTATTTCAATTTACGGTACACCCTTATCTACATGTGTACCCTTTTACATGCAGGCTCAGTTAACCTTCAAATGCACGAACGCGCTTCTCCGAACCAGGAAGGGGGGGTAGGGGTAGGGCAGTACTCTCTTCTCCCGCAAGCTTCGCCTGCTAGTGATGAAAATAATATACTTATAGAACAGGCAGAAAATGAAAAAGGCAATTCATTCCATGCCATTCTTTATATATTTATTTCATTTTTAATCAGGAATATCTAAAAAGTATTAACATTAACATTTGGCTTTTTTTTGTCGCTATAATTAATTTTCCAACCTAGCGTGAGAACAAGTATTATTGGCAAAACATCATAGCAAAAGCTAGCGGCAGTCGTGCAAAACTATTGTAGGATTAACAAAACATATAAATAATTATATCTTAGATAACTTACGTTTGTCCCAAAATCTTTGAAAAATGTGACCTCGCTAATTGTGACAGCTGTATTTCAGATACGCTCTCAAATAGGAGGGAAAGGCCACTGGAACCTTTGGCCATGTCCAAATTGTCTGTACCAGGGGAGCGACTGTAAGGTTTGGGGCATCTTTTGACCTCTTGACTGGTACAGAATTAGAAAATTGAACATAAAAGGACAATGAAATGGACCAGGAGGGAGGGACGCATTTATAGAAACGGGTTCGTGCTAAAAAGAAAGTAAATTCAAGAGTACGAATATGATCCCCCCTTGTAGCATGAAAGAGGTTTAATTGTGCTCTGGGGAACTATATTTCGCATTAATTACATTTTTATGTAAAGTTAACTGTCGCCTGGAAAATTGATTTCTCACTTTTTTGTTTGGAACACATCTCACTCCCACCTTACTCCACTTTTCCATCTCACGAGTAAATTCGCTCATGTGATCAGTCATAATCTGCCAATATGGCAGAACCTTGGTGTAAAGGCAAAACGAGGAACTAAGTTCTTTCAGCCCCAAAACAAGATATAATAGGTCCACAAGAAGGTGCTAAGATATCTGCGAGGGTATAATAATACAATGAATGATTCAAATGTATTAAATAAATGCAGTGCACAAAAGGATCATATTAAATACAATGGAAACGTATCAAATAAATACGGTGCACAAACAGGTGCATTGAATATGTCACAGGATTAAACTACCAACGACAACACGTCGTTACAGGAACGGATTATTCCGTCCCCCCCCCCCCGCGTCTTACGTCCTTTATAAATAGCTGTAGGTCTCGATAACGAGAACCTAAGAATGGAGCGTAAGAGGAAAAGAAATATTCCAAATACCTGTGACGGAAGTAGCGAAGCAATACAGGGATGGCGGTTGTCCTGGGAACGGGGAGAGTCGTACGAGCCCAAATGTATTCTGACTTCCCGGTGAGAGCGAGAGAGACGAGTAAATCGGTGCAGCGGCAGATGCTGTCAGGGGTCTTTAGATATCAGCAGGTCCTCGCTGTATGAACTCCTGATCGTCTCTATTTCTTAGAGTCAGAGGGTCCCTATTTATACACGTCACCAATGAGCGCCTACGTAACGAAATTCAACCAGCTTTCAGTTCGTCGACCCGCGCTCCAGTCGCTATGGCGTAAACTAGGTAGTAAGTTAACGAACCGCGCTTCCCATAGTTACGACGCAAGTTACAAATGGGTCGTAAAGCACGTGTTAGGTTATCCTTACACCGCCCTAGGGACAAGAATCTACTGTGAGTAGATTAAAACATTAACACAACATAACATAAACATGAAAAAGGAAAGTAAAAAAAGAACACCCCGGAAAACTTACAGCAATAATAATTAACTAGGAGACCTACTCAAGAGTTCGGCGCCTAAGTTGTCCTTTCCAGCATGTGGACAACTCTAAACTTGGTCTGAAAGGCTAAAGCACAACGAAGTAGTCGTCATTTTTTTTTCCTCAAAAGTGGCTAAATACAAAAGAGGCTTGTGGTCAACTTCCAAAACAAATTCCTTACCACGAAGATAGAAATTAAACATAGTGATGGAAAAAACAACTGCAAGATATTCATTCCCTCTCGATTGTGGAGTACCTCTTCTCTCGGTCAAGAGGTTTCCTACTGCCATAGGTGACAGGATGTGGACATTCCTCTCGATGTTTTTGGAGAACAGCTCCCAGTCCATGAAGAGAAGCATCAGTCCTCATGACGAAGGTCACATTGGGATCCGGCAACTGCAAGACAGGCTCTGAGGATATGGCAGCTTTCAGATGGCAGAAGCGCTCCAAGAGATCTTCGTTCCAGGGTAGAGGTTCCGGGCTAGACTTCCTAGCAGGTCAGATAAGGGGCTCGCGGGATAAATATTTTGTAAAAGGAGACTACCAAGTTATGATCTTAGCAGTTTCTTACTCTTGCGTGGAGGTATGCTTGTTATAGCCTCAATATTGCTATGCTGAGGTCGTAAGGATGTTCCGTCCAGAACGAAGCCAAGGTATTGAATGGAGCTAACCCCAAACCGAAAGAATTAATTTGGTGATAGTCACTAGCGATTCTGCAGTAACCATCAGTTTTTCCTTACTATGACGACGGTTGAACAATGAGAGGAGGAAAATCGTCTGATAATCCCTTGCTGGAAGAGGGTCTCGACCTCCTTCTCGAAGACAGGCTTAAGGTGAATAGGCACTGGATATCTCTTGGCCTGTACCCTGTCGGTAGTAGTTAAAGTAATGTAATGAGCAAGGGTAGAGGTACATCCGGGTTCATTGGAGAGAACATCCTGTTACCTATTCATAAGTTCTTGAAGCTTGGAGTGTTGGTCCCAGTTGAGTGTTCCAACCTCAAGGCTGTCAGTTGAAAGAGGGTTGAGCATACCATCTGGTGTCAAGGGCAACTGCAGACAATCAGTGTATCCTTCATGAACGAGTCATTTTCTTTTCTCCAGGAGCCGTAAGTTCTTGTAGGGTAAAGGTTTCGTCCAGCACTTCCACCTGTTGCACATGGGCCCTGCGGTGATATTTTTAACAGATTAGCATGATAAAGCCTGGGTCCTCGAGGAACCTCAATAAGATAGTCAACCTTACCAAGCCTCTACAGTACCTTATTGGGTCCATTCCAGGCAACGAGCAGTTTACTGGTATCACTAGTTAGGAGTAGCAGCACTGCATCACCCGACTTGAATTGACGGTCTTGTGACTTGAGATCAAAGTAAAACCCAAACTTAAATTGCTGAGCTCAGCAATTTAAGTTTGTTTTTTACCAAACGCATCTATTAAAAAGAGATATGAACATAGGACATATTATCTACCATCTACAAGATGGACTAAAAAAGACAGTAAGAAGAATAGAAAGTTGATCAAGGCAAAATATACTATGGTCTTCAACAAAATTTGCTTCCAAGAAAGACTGCTACCCATCTGCACTAATATATATATATATATATATATATATATATATATATATATATATATATATATATATATATATATATATATGTGTGTGTGTGTGTGTGTGTGTAAAATGAGACGACGATAGCGCCCCTTACTTTAGGCTATTTCCGCCCAAAGTTATCATTTTTAAGGTAATTTCGAAATGGGGGGCGAAGCCACCATACACACAACTTAATTGTGGGGTGTTGTACCCAAACACCCCCAGCTAATTTTGAATAAATTAGTAATAATCCTAATTCGAAAGCCTAACATTAGATTCGAATTCAAAAGGCGATTACTAAATGTCGTTAGTACTCTTATTTTTTTTCTACCGCGTTCCTTTGACATCAGACATTTTAGTCTCACCCGCAAATGCTAAATCAATCATATTTTCTTTAAAATTGATGGATATGAAATTTCGATATCATATTTTAATTCAGAAAAAAATATTCCCTTCAAAATGATATATAATATAATGCGATTTCAATTAGCAATGTGGCTACTAACTCCCAAGAACTTAATTTCATCAGAATTACACCAAAGCGGGTATTTCTATGTGATTTGATGAGCTGAACAACATTTCTATAACCTTTATTGATTAGAATGCTCTAAAACCCCGGGAATGACGGCGCTATCGTGAATATTTTATTTCTGCTCATTAGATTCATCCTTAAGATTAAATTATCCTTTCCTAGAAGAAACTATTTCCAATATATTTATATATATATATATATATATATATATATATATATATATATATATATATATATATATATATATATATATATATATTCATTTTACACTGAATGAAACACAAGGAAAATAAATGTTTTATAATGAAGATTAAATGTATTTTTTTAACATATTGTTCGACAATGATAACGCTACCGGCCGGTGCACGACATTGAATGAGTTTCGCTGTTATACAACCCGCCCGTCCTTTGGGGCCAGAGAACGAGCGCAAAGGGTTAATATTGCGTAGTTCATCCCTATGTTTCCCTCACGTCCGCCACACACCTACGCACTGCTTTCGACACACAGTTTTTGGAAATCACCCGCCTACAACATCCAATAAATTTATCTCCTGTAGGTCTTGGATGCAATTTTCTTCTCTGCATCCTTATACAACGATACTATTACGACACTCTTCCACTTCCAACTGCCTTATTACACACCGCCATACTCATTCCATAACAGACTCACCATCTGTCTTCCAGCACTTAACACCTTTTCCATGATTCTTCTCCTCGTCCCGATTTAAACCCACGAACCCAATCATATTTAGATTTGCATAATTTTTATTCCCACAATATCCAATTCATTCCGGCATTGTCGCTATCTACCCCCCCCCCCCACCCCCGATCCTTTTCCTTTTCCCTCGCATTCCCAACTCTGCCACCTTCACTTTATCATTTGCGAGTTTGGTCAGGGCCTTGCTCTCTTCCGTTTGGCTCTTTCCTGCATTGACTGGAGACTAACCCGAAGCGGGCTTCAAGTTAATTGAGTGGTTCTGCTTTGGACGAAAATTAGTTCCCCAGTTTCTCTGCCCCACTGTGTAAGAATATGTTTCCTTTTTCCTCTCAATAATTTTCATAGTGATTAAAACAAAGAAACGCTGAACAGGGGAATAACCGGAAGACTAGCCAAGTTCCTTTACTGAAACCATCTTCGCACAAGATGGCTGAAATTAAATTGCAATGAAACCCTTCATCAAATTTAATTAAACTAGCTTCTCTCGCCGCTCCCTTTCCCCCGAAATCGGCACCCTCTCAGAATTCTAAAGGTTAATCGACGAGCGAAACAAACTGTTTGTTGACCTTTCTTCAGTACTCCTCTTTGTGTGAAATCAGTCAAAGGGAAATTTGTGGGCATTGTGGAGATGTTCCTCTTTGTTCGCCTCTGTACCTGGAGCATTTAATAATTAGATAAAGATACCATAAATAAAGGGACCTTTTGGCCTACAGAAATAAAGATCACGAGAGTTGTTCAGTTCAATATGCCATTGACAATATACTGAAGAACATACCCAACCCAAAATGAAAAAATATGAGAAAATAATATTAAAGAACGTCAAATACGCATATGTACTTAATATTTATATTTTGGTTGAAAGTACGCGTTATCCTCATAAGTTTCTTTCAGCACCGAAACCTTGCACTCCATTCTCATTCTCACCTAATGTTTTTCCAACTCTCATCCTGTCCTAAACTTGTTCGTTCATATTTCCTAAAACCATTTACCGATATGAGTTCCCAATTCCTTCCATTACTTCTATCATTACACTATGTACTACAACTACGCACAATCTCACTCTTGCCTATCTGAACTTCACCCACATATTTCATAAAGCTCACATTTATCCCTACCACCACGAGTCACCTAATCGCTCTCCATTCATTCCATCCGACACAACCTCTCCATTCTCATGTTCATCTCACACAGCACAAGCATTTTCAATCTCTCTCCTAAACACATCCATTACCTCTCTCCCTCATCGCATACAACATTCACACTCCTCACACACGCTTGATTCACGCATTGGCGCGAATTATCCAGATTAACTTAGCCAACAAACCTGCTCATTTCCGACATTCTGTTCGTGTCTGCAGAATAATGATTTCGGCGTCGCGGCTTCCAACCAGACCATCCTCTTCAATCCAAGTTACCCATTTATCATTATTATTATTATCATCATCATTATTAATATTTATTAATAATATTATTCTTTTACTATTAAAATCTGAAGAGCTTTGTAAAGAAATTGGTGTGATTATGGCAAGTTGTAATTGGTAGAAGGTACTTATCCTGGCTAGTTTAAAGAAGAGACTACTTGAGGAGTTCTGAACTGCGAGAGCGTTCAACTCTCCTAAATCTGCCCAACTTCGGCAATCGAAGCAGAACCCTGTGTATCAAGGCAAAAACAAAAACCCCTAACTGGGGAAGAGGTTAGAACAAGGAATGGTTGCAGATGACAGGGTATATTTATTATAGCAAACCTTGTAAGCTCGAAATACTGTGACCGCCGGCGCATATTTAAAGAGGACTCGCGTTCAAAGATGAATCTCCTCCGGAGAGAGACAAATGGAGAAAGAAAATTAAATGCAGACAACGGCGAAGGTTGTCGTAACGAGTCTAAGCAAAGGGCAGAGAAAATAAAAGCCCCTTTCGGCAAGCATTTACAGAAAATGCACAAGATTGTTAAGAATGAGAGTATTCACGTTGCTCCTCCCTCTCCCACTTTCCTCGCCTTGCCTTCGGAGGTCTGGGAAAATTGCACCATCTCAAGTGAGGCTGAGGCATTTTTCATTAAGATGTCAAACGAAACATTTTAGCTTCCGTCTCCTGCATTTGTTAGCTTGGTTCTGGAAACTAGGGAAATTTGGAAGAGAATTACACTCTGCCGAACATTTGCCATGTTGAGTTCCTTTTTTATATAACATTTTATTCTTTCTCCGCCGCACAGAATATTTAGGGAAGTTGGGGGCATTGTTGAGTTGAAAAGCGTTGACGGAATTTGTGTACTTGTATGTGGTGATGTAGTGGTAGTAGCCGGAGCCGATAATAAATATGGCAAATGCCACGTTTCTCAGCCGACTCAACTTTCCTGAATTGCAGACAATACAGTGCACTTTTTCTCACTAATATTTTGGATTCATTGTTTTAATTTCCACTACCATCTCAAACTATTCCCACCAATCATCTAGCCAATCTATATTTCACTCCACGTTTTTTTCTTGGTTTTTTTTTCGAATCCACCATCCTTAGTCCGTCCATTCTTCTCTTACGGTGTCCCAGCCTTTATCAGTGGTGGCCAGAAGGGATCACCCCATTACTTCGCACAGCCATTACATTCGAACCGCTCTTGACCCTTCTTTCCATTCATTGAAAATGGTGACTTCCCCAAATCGATCTCAGGTCAATGAAACGCATTCATGGGATTATTTTACAAAGACAGGCTTCCGAATCTTGCGTTTCGACCCTCATTTCACGCACGGGCGTTCATATTTAGTTGCTCTCTCTGACTGGTTTATTATACCTTGCCCTTTGCGCCACAAGTAGTTTCCTCTTATGGCAACTGGGGTTGTCTTCTGCATTCCTTTACTTCGTACTTTCCTAAACAAATGACTCCGCATTTAATTATTAAGGGGCTGCGGAGACGCTCAGTTGAATTTCGCCCTAAAAAGTAAATATTAAAGTACAGCCCCCTTTTCCTCTCTACCCGTGAATCATTTATTCCTAGCTGCCTTTGGCAGTACACCAAACTCGTAGTTAGATTTATACATTTTAATTATCCTGCTGCATTTTATCATGTGTGGGACGCATATTAAAAGTACTTAATAGTTCTATATCGGTGTTTTCGTTCTCACCCTCTCCATATTCCACGTTCGCAATGATTCCAACAGCCGCTTTCTCTCGGATTTCGCCGTTTCCAGGGTTACTTGTGCTCCTCTTTTTTCGCTCGCTCTTCCCTATGATGGCTACACTCGCTTCTTCGCCGTTGTTATGGTTACACACTTGTATTCATTCTCCTTCCTTTGGCGCACATATCACCAGTGTGGCTGAGAAGAGCGCGTTTTCTCTCCCCGTCCGCGAAATGCCGCCAAAAATCGGGACGGCGCCACTTGAACTAAGGGCGCGTCGGATCCGACTCATTTTTGTGACGCAAAAAGGAGAACAATGAATAACCCGAGTTTTTTCGTGCTGCGATTGATGCCCACTGTCAAGCTAAGGACTGCCCAAAGCTGTTTCCATCATTCCTCTGATTATAGTTAGAGTCTGTGCTTTTTTCTCCTTGTATTTTTAACCTTGTATAGGAGAGGACTGATGGAAGAGCCAGAAAACACTTTTGCACATCCGGAAGAGGCTAGAAATTAATTTAAGTGAAACCGACTTGGTGGGATACATAGAGTTTTAAAGAATTAGAGTGATAAGTTGACCCTGGTAGAAATAATGGAAGATAAAGAATACACATAGATACTGATTTGTGTGCTTGAAAGAGCCCTAAGTGACGACTGTGTTTTGAAGTTTACGTAAAGGAGTCGGACAATTCTATTAGAATGGCAATGGAGGGGAAAAGGACAGCTTTGTGTGAATTTAAGAAAAATATTATTTATAGCGAAAACCGGCTTAAGGAAGGAGGGGGGATAATTTGTGCCTGATACTTTTTGAAAGGTTTGTATTGCGGAAGGTGGACTCGATCCACCACACCGGTCTCAGTCTGGCGACCGTTGCTTTCCGTTCGCCCTCACGCTGGCGAGTTGGGCTGCTTGGCAAAGAAGATGGGAGACGGCCGAAGGGAACTTAAAGTTGCGTGTCATTGCGCCGTGACTGTTCCCATGAACCTACCCACCAATGTCGGGATGTCTTCAGTTTGCTTTCTGTCGTCTTCGAATTGGGCACACTCGCGGGACGCACCGCCGCCATTTGATGGAGCGCTCCCTTGTACCTCAGTGGGACGACTGCGTTGTCCCCCAGACTGTTCGGCACATTCTTGTTTAATGTCCCATTCTGGGTGATCTTCGCGCACGTTACCTGTTCCGGTACCGAAAGGAGCTTTGTTTGTTGTTTTTTTATGTTTTTTTGTCCCGGGTTTCTTTTTCGGTTTGGTGTTTCTGACTTTTTTATATTTTAATCTAGCCTAGTATTAGGCTTGTAATTAGTTCTGGCGCTTATGCACTTGCCTGCAGTCGCCACATGGGTCCTAAAAAATAAACGAAAAAAAATAATAAATTACTACCAATAATTCAAAGGGAGGTAATGTCAAATTGGTCCCCTCAACCATTCAGACGAGTGGACAGCCTTGCAAAGTTTGGCATTCTTTCTTTTGTCATTGAAACACTACTGGTTTAAATTCATCATCACGATCACACTTTCTGGTTTGCTGCATGACATTACTGCATTTATTACTTGGTTCTGCATCTTGCACTACATTCATTAAATTCTGTTCGCCTCCATACCATAAAAGTCTTTTAACTGTTCTAATCTCTGAAGCCTCTCACAGTTCGTGGCCAGTTTACTTATCAAGGTTAGTTCGTTTTCAGAAATTATCACTTTACCCTAAAAGTACGTCTTTGACTGCACTTGGAAATTTAGTCAATCGCCGAAATTTGTAGATTGCCTTCTAAAGGACCACCGAACATTGTCAATAAGGAAGGAAACTGCTAAATGTTTTTTTTCTGTATATTAAAAATTATTTTACCTTCCTTTAACAAAAACGACATTCATTTTTTGACAACCTTTTAGAGGTTATTATTTGTCATGGAAAGCGAAGTTTCTACACTATGACTTTTCTTAGGCAGAATTTCGGTATTAGCATTCGTGCCTCGTGGTGGTATTTCGGTAGTGTTCATTAACATGTATGTTCACGTTGCTGTTGTCAGAGGAGTAAGTCATCTTAAAGGGGTGGGGGTGTTAAAGTCCCTATTAATCAGATTTTGAGTAGTTTTGGACGCGTATCCGGATTCTTGGAGAAAGATGGAATGGGCTTCAACCATCGTGGTCATTAGCGACCATCGAAGTAGTCATAGAAAGAAAACTGGAGAAGATAACATTGAGTTTTTGTTTTGTTTTTAAATAGCCCTAAAGCCCCTTAATTCCACCTTTCTATCATTTTACTCTATTCCCCCCTTTTTTGGCGATTCCCTTTATTCTTCCTATCTTTCTATGCCTTTTTCCATTTTCTTGATTTTTAATACTGCCTATGTCATTTATGTTTTTCTATCGCCTTATCTATCCATCGTATCCTTTTCCTCTAACTCCTTCGTTTTTCCTTCTCCCGTTTCCCCTTTACCCCCTCCCCACCCCAGCCTGGCGCGAATGCTCGAATGTGTAGGGAGAGTGTGGTAGTCGGATTGAATTCCTCCTCCCTTGGTCGCCTTTCGTCACCGACCGTCATTAGCATACACTAAAGGTCTCTTCCTTTTGCGCCAATTTTGTGTTTGGGCTTTGATAGCGCGACGCACAATCCGTACCTTCGTTCTTTAGTTTTTCCTCTATTGGAAGGAGATCTTCCGGCCCCGGGGCCAAAAGGGCCGTCGGGTTTAAGGCCTGGACAAATAGGGGTCAGTGAAGAGGAGAAACCCCAAGATGGAGGATGGAAGTTGGAGACAGAGGAATCCCTTCATTTTTCCCAGTGTGGGAAGGGTTTGGAGACGGTGATCTGGGTCAAATGGGAGAGGGGGACAGACAAGTTGGGTGATTGGCTCAAAATTGTGTCGTTTCCAAACGAGGCCACCAAATTATAAATAGCTATTATTATTAATTCAAGCGTTTCAGATAAAGTGGCAACAGAGAGGACAAAGAAAGAATTTTGTGGTGGAATTTTATGTATACAAATGTATTTGAATGACTTTGTTTACCCTTTCTGTTCCCCCTTACCCCTTTCTTGTCGCCTTTTCCACTTTATCCTGTCTTTCTTTCGGTGTTTGTTTATAGCCTCGCACTCAATCGGGGGTGACTGGACTGGCGTATTAGTATTCGTGGCCTTCGTATTCAGAAGGCCATTTGGAGTGTTTGGTTTCGAGTTTATTGGAGTAGTTTCCTTTTTTTGTAGGAAGCACCGCTTCCACCCCATTTTCCACTCAAATCCCGCAAAAAGTTTGTAAGGAGAGATCTGTAAAGAAAGTGGTGAATAATAGGGACATGAAAATATGTTGAAGATATATAGGGAGGAGGGGGGAATGTTGTTGGTATTGGTGGGGGTAGGGCACACAATTCTAGAGACGTCAACCGCAGCACGGGTGTCCATGCTGCCCCGGACATTCCCTTTAGAGTGCCTAAAAGGATCGATGAGGAAAAGAAATGGAGGTAGGGGGAAAGAATACAGGCATAAAATGTGTGTTCACAAGTCCTCCTCTTGTTTTGTTTTTTGTTCTTTGAGGTGTTCCGTGTATCGTGTTGTTTGCACTCGGTGCTATTGTTTACGTGGAACCAGCTTTGAGGTGTTCCACTTTCGTGCAGATCTGCGAAAGGGATTTAGCTTTGTTCATTTGAATTTCTGTATTTTTTTAATTATTATTGAAAATTACAGGGAGGAGGGGGGGATAAAAAGGAATGAATGAACAGAGACGCACGAAGCAAGAGTTGCTGCCGGGAGGTCGCCTTCGAATTCGTCAGGAGAAATACAAAAGACAAGACGCATCAAAAGTGCAAATTTGGCTACCTTGGGATTTGAAGCAAATAAATGCTTCATATGTCCGTGTGTTTGTAGGTTGGTAGATGGGTTCCAAACTTTATCGCTACGTTAATTGGTAAGGATTATAAAAATATCCCTTTTTGTGTAGATACCGGCATCATCTCAAATAACCAATTACCCCCCCTTTTCTCTCTCTCTCGCTCGCCCCATTAAAGAAGGACAATTTCCTATTTGTTCGAAATTCCCATTTGATATCCCGCGACGAGGGTTAACAGCCTCTCTCAGCGGGGAAACTCTTCAAAGGTAGGTATGGGCTTCAGTCAGAGACCCCTTTAACCCTTCCTTATTCACTTGATCCACCCATTGTTTTGCCCATACATCTATTTGTTCGCTTATCCTGATTGAGTGTGAACTCTTTCTAAACAAACACTTACAAGCGCACAGGTGAAAGTGAGGAGTTCACAAACTTGCCGTGAGAATAAGATCGAAAATTACCCACAGGACAAACAAGAATTTCAGTTCTTTAGTTATCCTCCTCCCTCTGTAATCATGTGATAAATTGGGACAATGCTAAAGCACTTATGCACTCTTGTAATTGTTTCCAGAAACATTATTGAATTGTGTTTGTATGGCATCCCTTCAGAACTTGACTGCATGCCATCCCTTCAGAACTTTATGATGGTCTCTCCTAGGCCAGGGAACTTCACAAAATGCCCCTCTATCAAATAATGAAACGCGAGAAGTCATGGAGGCACCAAGGGAGGAGGGGGGCGGCTGGTACCGCAGCAGGCAGCTCATTCTCGGGGACAAGAGAGCTCTTGAGAGTCTAGTAGTTAAGACGTTGAATTTTCACGCCTGGCTACCGTTTCGATTCCCGGCGAGAACAGACACAAAGCATTTCGGCGCTCCCAGGGAGCAACCGCTCTTTAGGCACTACTTCGAGTAAGGTATACGCGCAGACACGTATGCATTCGCACACATAGTGAATCACAGCACTGCTGTCTTTCCTCTTTCACATAACCACCTCATTCTTCCATCTCGGAACTTACTGAAGGGGGCTTTTCTTCTTAACACACACAGCTGAAGCGGAACCACCTTGGGCCACGGCGAATTCCCTGCACGCAGTTTGCTTGCTTGCTAAACACAATACTACCACTCTTCCGCACTTGGTGACTCTTCCCTCCCCTAACGAGTAATGGCGCCTCTATGCTTTCGAGTTTGTTTACGATTGTCATTCTAATCTTAATGGGAAACTCATTATCTGGTCGAAAGACCGTTCACGATTGAAAAGGGACGGGTGTCGTAATTAACTACCTGTAACGTAGTCTAGTCACGCCCTTTTTCTTTCCTCCACTTGGATGCTTGCATTTACGTGTTGGTCATTGCCTAAATTAGGCCTTGTTAAATTGAGACGAAAGCGCTTGGAATCATACATTTTCTTTTTCCTGAAGGTAATTTTCATACAAATTATAAAAATACAACTAAAAGATTGTCAATTGCACCAAAAGGAGTGCAAGATTTGGTGGAACAAACGTCATGATCTGAAGCGTGATTTCTTTAGAGGGCACTAGTCTACTTGTGCGCTTAAGTGGCACAGTGAATTTACAAGTGTTACACGAAGAGTTAGTGTGAAAGCATGGTTTGACCCATCTACGATCCTCCGAAGGCCAACCTTCACTTTTCACGCAGGAAACGCTCCCTGCAATACGGTGAAGACGGCGAAGACCTTCCTGGGAAATTTTGTCAAGTCGAATGGAGCAAAATTACAGCTAGTTCCTCCATGTGGCCAAAGATGTCGCTTCAATCTTTCGAGTAAATTTCTTATTCGCTGATAAGTTTCGTTTTGCACATCCACATTTACATAACTTTAACTCATATGTAGTTCATACCTGAAGGTTATCGTGCTCCAATTTTTGAAACCTTGGACTTTCTCTGGTAAAAGATATCAAAGATGTGATAGAAATACATGCGTTCTGATCTTTTTGGACGTACTGTACTTATCAGTCATTGGGTGACGAATGTCTTTCCGTCCCTGGGATTGATTCACACCGATGTCGAAGCACAGACTGCCAAAGAGACTGGATCATAAATAAACCAATTGGATTGGGTCGGATTAGTACTGTGCTCCCAAAATGAGGTGTTCTCTTCCCGTATATTTGAGGCCATTAAGGGTTAAAATCCTGATCAAGGATTAAATCACGAACCAAAGAAACAAAAGGTAATCATCTGCCTATTAGGAGGGTCACGTTCTCTTCGTCCTGTAATAGCGAAAGAATAAACTGATCTAAGAAAACGAGGAATACAGACTAATTTATGTATAAGACCTGGGCGAAAATAAGAAGGATTACTATGGCAAAAGACTTGCCAGTTCTAAGCGTTGGGTCTTGAGGAAGGGTTTATCTCTCTTTCCCCTACCCCCTTGTGCGATGGCGAGCACAAATGAACTCAGTAGATTTAGGACGTGATGTTCCTCAACTCCACACTGATCTGCTACCTACAAGGTGAACAGACGGCGCAAGGGGAGATTTGATCCTTATATATATATTGTTTAAGATTTAAGGGTTTACATATTTTCTTCCCCTAAAAGGCATGTGCAATGGCGCCCTGTTGCCTCTTTCCTTCTAGTTTCCCCTCTTCGAGGGTTGGAGAGGGAACAGAATTATGTCTTTAATAAACGACAATTTTGTCGACTTTACTTCATTCACAGACACTCGTGGAACGTTCCTCCGGGGGTGGGGGTGAGGGCAGGGAAATGAAGGAATGAAGCTGAGGGAGACATCTGCGAGCTAAATACCGTAAAGTTTAATTATTTGTCATTTGAGGGGAAAATCCTAAGATATATTCGTCTTTTTTCCTCCGGATCCATGGCGATAAATTTAATTTCTTGGAAGAGGAGTATTTTTATTTTTATTTTTGAGGTTGATTTCAAAAGTGGCTTTTTTCCCGTTCAATTCTGAATAAATGCTCATATTTCTTCATATGAGGTCAACCTTGGCGGTTTTCTTGTGTTGAAATTGGATTCTTTACCGACCTGGCCACGTATTATATTGAGATTTCCTGACATCGTGTTGCACATTAAATTATTAGGTAGCCCAAAAGGTTGATTGAATTTTCGTTGTTCTCTCGGTCATGGGTTTTAAATTAATAAACCTTCCGAATGTTACTGATTCGTTAGTATTTTCGGAACCACAAAATGTACCTATAATACATCCACTCCAAATACCAATAAGAAGACCATTTACAACATTAATGCATAGCCTTGTCACCCCTGTAAAGGGGAGGGGGATGATGTAGCAGGTGTAAATCCCATGCTTCAACTGCAACCGAGAAGAATGCCATGCTCCTCTGGGCCCGGTGCTCATGGTAGTCGCAAACTACCTGGATTCTGTTCCTTTTACACCTCTTTTCGCCACTTTTTTACGAAACAATTTTAATTAACTTATTTACTTGATCGGCAGCTAATTGTGCTGACAGCGTTACGTCCACCCATCCCTACTTGAGATTGAGAGGAGGGGGCTCAACCCCTCACTCCTGCTACGGTTGGGATGGCAACTTGCCAGTACATCCACCCGTCCCCCTCTTCCTTCTACTGCACCCGCCTTTCTTTTCATCTCTTCTTGATCATTTTGCCCCTAATTCTCTGTGGCGTGTCCCCCTGAGACACTTGCCCACCAGATGGCATAAGTGATCTAAGAGGTGCCGTCTGGTCCAAGCTGTCCCCTATCCGCCACTCAGGATCGAGCTACCAGGGTGGGCGTTTAGCTCTTGCCACCCGAACCATCTATCCTAGTGCATAATCATAATGCGTTGTATTAGGATTATGCACTAGGATAATGGACATTGAGGGCTTCCTGAACTCTGATCTCAGATGGTATCAATGCCATAGGTAGTAAAAAAGGTCATATATTTGTTTGTTTTTCTAGTATTATAGGGAGAAAGTTGTTCACAAAATATCACATAAGTGTTTAATTGAATACATCGAATTTTTTATATTTTTCTAATAAAACAATCTTGAACTTCAAATGAATTTGTTTAATTAAATACTGAAACTTGCAAGTAAAAACTCTCTCACTTAGAGAGTACTGAATTAAAAATATGTAGTTGACATTTATTTAGAAAAATGTAAACACTTAGTCTATGATAACGGGAAAATATGACATATATATTTCTGATTGGAAAAAATAAGAAAAATCAATTTTATTTGAAAAAAAAAATGAGATTACCCCCGGCTCACAATGGAGGAGCTTATATTGCAGCACCCATCGCCTGGTGAAGTGATTTTCCCTTTGCCAATCTATCCTCCTCCTCCACTGCTGAGATGGATACCCTTTTGCTTCCCAGGTTCCCTTCCATAGGAAAAGAAACATTGGGGGATGGCATCCCTGCTATTGAAGAGAACCCAGGGCTAGTTGATATCCCTTGAGTTGGAGCCATGGAGGCAGCCCCCTTTGGTGTTTACCTCTTGAGTTGAAACCCACTAGATTAGTCTAACTCACGTAATCCGGCACAATGGGCGTTTCTACTTCCTCCCCCGGGAGGTCTAGCGAAGATTTTCAATTTCCCAAGTGGAGATACCCAGATTGAGTAGAAGACAAGAATGATGGTGGCTTTCACTCTTCCAGGGTGGGGCTCCGGACACGTGCGCTTCTTTCTTCGTCTAGGGGAAAGAAGGGGCCGAGGCGGATCCGCCTGGCTTCGTTATTCCCTTGTATGAGCAAAGAAAGAGAAACCTTACTGTCCCCACTCAAAATGAAAGCCATGCAGGACGGCGGGTCCTTAAAACGTCGGGTCCGCTCTCTGAGAGGCTAACCAGTACCCGGCGTTTAGTAGTACGTCGGTTTCAAGGGAGTCTGTGTTATTTGCTGGCTGAGGAGTCATGGTTTCCTGATGTACACATGTTCGATTACCGTGTAAATATATTTCTCTCCTAGGTAGAGAACCAAAGAACTCTCAATGTTCTGACGAGAGGCTTTTGGTCAATGTGGTAGACTTCAAACAAAGTTCCAAATTGAGTTCTCCTCGGACACTCGATGGCACACTTCTGCGAGTGACCCCACTTTCTAGCCTGACTTCGTAAAGAGGGTACTGTATGCTAAACAGCTGCCCGATTACGTATTCCTTTAAGGGCATCACTGAGGCGACAAAACCTAAGGGAGGTTTAATTGCCAACAATTTGCTCCTTTCGTGTGGGGTCTGCCAACAAAATCCTCTCTTTAGTGTATGTAGATTATAAAATCCGCCCCGTTTGTCATATGCAAACTCCCTGAGTCGGTGCTGGTTGGTGTAGATGCCTTGCGAAGGACTTCATGCCGTTAGTGCTGCCTAGGCTCTTTCTCCTTATTTGGGATCTTAGAAGACTATACGGTTTGTCCCAGTGGCCAGGTCCTGGCGAAACTGGTCGAAGAGCCTGTTCTATTTCCTTAGAGTGTGATTCTTCGAACGTCTATCCGTTTTACACGTCGATCGCTTCTTTGGTAGCCTGCCGAGTGTGAGACGACCCTCACAGAGAGCTATATGTTTAAAAGTGAAAAAAGCGCCATCAAGGCTACTTCACTCAGTGTGAATTTAACCATGCGCAAGTCATACTCCATTTAGTTTTTAAGTACGTTCGCCCCTCTTCTTGGCTAGCATACTTTTCTTCACTCAATGGGAGGTAACACTTGTAGAGGGGTGGTGGCATTTCAAAAGTACTCTAGGTTTATTCATCCCAGACCCTACTCCTGTTCTCCAGAAAAATGGAACGAACCTATGAAACTGTCGGGGGTTTCGGTTTTCATTAGGCAAGACCAAGATTGTGCACTTCTGGTGCCATCATTGGCATCACCCATACCTATACCTCTGCGAAAATGAGGCGTGTCTAGATAAGGAAGGCTCAACGATTTATTGGCCTTGTTTTTGGTCGACGCCCCACCTGAGAGGCGCATATTGGCAGCCTTAGTGTGTCTTGTATCTGCTCCATATAAATTCTTCGTTCTGTGGGGTTCAACATCTAAGGGGCTGATCGGGTTACCATTTTGCTCTTTAATTCCCCTTCGTTCCCTCAAAACTTGATTACAAATGCGAAATTTACTCCATTCCAACATTTATTTCAGATGGTAGATTCAATCCACCACACTTGTGTCCGGTAGGTGACTGGTGCCTTCCGCTCATCCCTTCTAGACAGCTTTCTTCTCGATGCAGGTTATCCCCCGACGCCGGAGCTTGCTTCCTCCTTGTTGCGATTTTCCCATATTATTGTTGTTGTTATTCTTTTTCATTCTTATTTTAAAGTAGCCTAGTGCTAGGCTGTCGTGAGTGCGGCGACTTGTGCCCAAGTTAGATACCAATCACTTACGTCGTGCATAGTCCATGATGCACTAGTTCGCGCAACTCAAGTCTCTTTCGGTCACCATAGGCTCTTATCTTGTCCACTGTCCAGGGCCCGTCTCGACGGCGTTTATCAAAATAAGGGACGCCATTGCTAGGAAACACTTCGAAATTTGCGAGCATTTCTCGCAACGGGGGCGCCAATAGTTTTGCCCAAGACAACACCCTGGAAGATATCCATGATATTTTTATCGCAACGCCTCTGCTCCCATGCCTTTCAAAGCACGGGGTATTGTGTTCGTATTTCTTGGAGTAGACATCGTATCACATATGAGTTGGGGACTTGCTGGGGTTCCTGTTCGAGGCAGGCCTTCACAGGGGCATCTCGTGTTTTTGTTTTTTCTTATTGTCTAATTGTAATTTATGGCTATTTTTGCTCGTTATTATATTGTGTTCTGTTTATTGTTAGTTTGTCTTACTTAAATGATTAGTTGTTTCTTTTCGGCAGCTCTACCTCGCGGGAAGCCGCAGGATTGCATCTATAAAAAAAGTTCAAAGACTAAATGCTATTTTAGGTTGTGTCCTAGTCTGGGGGAGCTTCGCGTGCGGTATCTGTCTCGGTACTAGGACCATTGGTGTCGTTCCCTTCATTCTCAAGTGTTCAGGGCTTGCTCCTGGTTGCCAGATCGTGGTGTTCATGGAATTCTTGGATGAGGCTCTCGTTGGTTTCGCTTCAAATTAAAAAAAATCTCCATTCTCTTTTGCGCAGTGAGATTTCATAGTAAACACTTGAACTCGAGCTTAACTTGCTTTTTATTGACCAAAAAAGGCCTGTGCCTTTAAAGATGGCCCTTAGACAAGCGCCTTATAACCAATGTTGGAAAAAGATCTTTCATCCCACCAATGTTACTTCCAACGCTTTTTACCATACCATAAATTATACACTCTTCCACGTTGATTCCCATGCCAAAATTGTAGTTAGGTTTCATTTTTAAGTAATATATTCTATTTTCTAAATTTGCCATTGAAATAATTTTAATTAAAAGAAGAGATCTTTTATCATCGAAAACTGAATTGAAATTGGGCCCATTTAAAGATTCGGACTTTTAAATGAAAGAGAATGAATGCCATCTCGTCACTTCAGAGCGATAATAAAGAACTTATTCCAAAACGGTGTCCAGTATTTGGAAGAATGGCTGAGGTGAAGCTGAAATTAAACCTAATTTTCGCCCCTAAATCTGAAACTCGAAAACAAAAGTCCTTTATGACATTAAAACGCTTCTTGGTCACTAGTGCCGGGGAATTAAATTATGAGGATAATACCCACGTTCCCGAAAAGAGAGAAAGCTTCATTAAAGAAACGGGTAAAAATTGAATAATGTCAAAACCTTCGCACTAAAAGAGAAAACAAAAGCGGAAATACCCTGACTAGTGTTCGATAAGCTTCAATACACTTCCTGAATCTTGTGAAGTTGAGGCATCCAAAGGTTTTTTTCGACCCTAATATAACATAACCTAACTAAACCTAGCTTAACCTAATCTAGAATAGGCTATGGTTAGTTTATTTTAGGTTAAGTTAGAAGGGAACTTGAAAGTTGCCTTCCATGAGTCTACCCATCCAATGCCCCGACAGCTTCAGGTCGCTTTCTGTCTTCAAATTGGCCACACTCGCGAGATGCACCGCCATTTGGTGGAGCGCTCCCCTGCTCCTTACTGCTGCGACCACTGAGTTGTGCCCCAGACTGTTCGGCACATTCTTATTGACTGTCCCAGTCTGGGGGATCTTCACGCACGTTACCTGTCTCGGTACCGGTAGCGGGGTCGCTACCACCTGTTCCTTGTACTCGGGACGGATTCGTGCACACAGACTTGTGCACTATCTGACTTTTTGGAAGAGGCTGGTCTCTTCCATTATATTTGACTCGCTTAGGTGTTGGTCGCATCATCTTGCGCCAGGTTCCTCTTTCACCCCCTAGGAAAATATCGTTCTCTTTCCTGGTTTGAGTGAGGTTTTTGGTAGAATTTCAGTAATATGAGGATAATTTGCAGTAATCTTGTGTATTTAATGGCATATTTTGATCTTAGTTTAATCCCCTGATTTCTCTCTTCTACAGGTTTCGCAGGTCGCATCTTCTGCGACCATCTGCCGAGGCCATGCAACTTTTCTTCTTCTTCTCCTGATTCCTCGTCTGCTTCCTCTACTTTTATTATTATTGTTATTATTGACTATTATTATTATTATTTAGTAGTGGTAGTAGTATTAGTAATAATAATTCGATATGAAACCCTGCATGGTGAATTGTTTCTCTTACTGATTGATACTCGATCCGTTATTGAGGGCGGCAGGGAAGCATTGCGTTGGTCAGTGCTCTTGCATTGATTCTTAAATCTGCACCAGGCACAAATTGCACCACTCAAGAGTTACCAGATCCTGTCTCCCGTTGAAGTTAGCCAAGGGTCAGCCAAATCCGCAAGGTGGAGACAAAGACCTTTCACTCACTCGGAGGATATTCTGTTGTGTTGTTCGTTCGATCGCTAATTGAGCTTCTCTATTTGAGTGGGCCTCCATGGTGTTTATTGAGCTCAGATCTCCGTTATTTCTGTCTCATCTCTTGTTTCATCTTTCATGTACTCCATCTGCTTTCCTTCATTACACATCCTCTCTCTTTTCTATTATTTTAGGCCTTCGGTTCCCTGCCATGAAATGAAATAAAAGTAAAGGTGAGAGGTGAGAGAGAGTGAAAGTTTCGCTGACACCCCACCCCCTTCCTTCCAGCCATCCTAGACTTGCTGGAGGAGGAGAGGGGGACTCCCTCCAACCTTCTCTCTTTTCCATCGAGAGCCCTAAACGGGCTTTGGAAGGAGCGGCGAGGTCAGGAGACAGATAGGGTGAGGAAGAGTAAAGAGTAAAGATAGCAAAGCTGGAAATATAGGAGTAGATGTGACCTAGGTGGTCGGTGTACTTACAGCTCTAAGTTGACCTACCCCCCAATGCCGCGAAGGCTTCAGGTTGCTTTCTGTCGTCTCCGAATTGGGCACACTCGCGGGACGCACCGCCATTTGATGGAACGCTCGCCAGCGCCCTACTGTGAAGACTGCGTTGTCCCCCAGACTGTTCGGCACATTCTTGTTGAATGTCCCAGTCTGGGCGATCTTCGCGCACGTTACCTGTCCCGGTACCGGGATTAGCGGGCTCGCTACCACCTGTCCCTTGTACTCGGGACGAGTGCGTGCTCATTGACTGGTAGACTGCTAGACTTTGGGGGGGGAGGCCTTCTCCCTTTTATTTAACTGGGTTTTGTTGTTTTTTGTTATTGTTGTTTTCTTTGTAGGTCGCACGCTCCTGCGCCGGGGGGGAAGGGGACCTCCCCCCGACGCCAGAACTTGCTTCCTAATTGTCATTTTCCCTTTTTATCGTTGTTTTGTTTTCAAATTTTTATTTTAAAGTAGCCTAGAGCTAGGCTGTGTGATTGCGGCGACTGATGCCCAAGTGGGCAGTCGCCAGATAGCCCCCCCCTCCCAAAATAAAATTACAGCTCTAAGTGGATTCTGAACCACGTTGTAGTATTATATCTTTGCCTATTCATTATTTATTATAGTCCCCTTATCCAACGTATAAAATGTTCAGCCCATAAGGTGTGAAGGATAGAAGAAAAAGTGTAGGGAGAAGTGCAAAGAAGTAGTAGGTTTATAAATGAATACTAGGTTGCATGGAGGTCTTTCTAATCTCTTTCTGTTTTGTAGTCTAGTATAGTTTGAAAATAGATAATTTAGTGAGTTTTTGCCTGAATATAACACTATCCTTCCTTATTTCATGTTTGTATTGTGTTGTTTTTAGGCGTTTAAACCGTTGTTTTATTCTCTCTAAAGCTTGTTTAGCTTTCTCGTAACGTTTTCCTTAGTTTATTTTTGTAAATATTGTCCATATTTAAGAAACTGGTACAATTGGTTATATTAACTTACGCTTCTTTTTTTTTAATTTTTCATGTATAGATTTCTTCCTCTTCATGATCAATATTTGATGCATAGGTTCGGACGAGGCGGTGTGATCTCCCATCATCCGGTTATCATTTGCTGTGATTTCATTTCCTATTTCCTTTTGTGGATTTTTCCTTTTAATTTCTTCGCTTTTCCTCAATTATTATCATCGGTTTCATTTTAGCTTATATGTGAATGTCGCATTGTCTTCTCATTTCTCTTCTTGTGTTTGTGATAATTAATGTCTTGTTTTGAATTATTTGCAGTTTGATAATATTTGATTTCGAGATGGTGTACATAGGGATAACTGAGTACACCATAGCTGACTGAATAACAGCTTGGTATATCTTCATTTTGTATTTCCAGTAGAATGTTTTTCCTCTGTTCACTCGTTCTGATACGTACTTGCTGTATCCTGTTTTGATAATCGTTAATCCTAGTACTTTGGTCTCGTTAGTGTATCTGTAACTTTCTTCTTCAACGTAGATATCTCCGACATTTTTTCTGAACTTCGGAATGATCTAAACTTGTTGTTGTTCGTACTGATTTTCGATTATCTTTCATATTCGTTTTTCCTCCTTATCTCTTCTGTCGTAAATATAAATCTTGCTTGCATCTCGCCATTCCTATAAGGGCATACGACGATTTACGTGACGTCTTCTGCGAACTGGATGTTGAAGCACCCTTCAGTGGGGAGTAGTGGGCTGAAGTATGTATAAACTGAGTATAACGTTGGACTTAAACATCCTGCGGAAGGCTAGCCTCAAGTTTGAATTTTTCTCCATCATGATTTTCGATCTCGATGAATGCGTATCTTTCCATCACAGTCGCAGAGTAGTCTTTCGATCCTGGTTAATTGAGGGACTAATATGTGTCAGTTCTGTTGGTTTGTTTAATTTCCTGTTTTCCTGTTATTTTTTTCAGTAGTTTCCTCTAATAATCGTCATACAGAGTTACTTGATGATCCTTGTCTTCTGATTTGTTCCCTTTTTTTGCTTCTCTTTCTCCCATACATTACAGTACACTGTCTCTTCCCCGCGCGTGTTTCCTATCTCTCCTTCTTCCCTTTCATCTCTCTGCCAGGCGCTGCGTCTGTCTTCACGGCCGAGCTGGTGGCAATACACCACTCGGTACGGGAGATTACGCGACGTGCCCGTTTCGGAGACCGGATTGTGATCTATAGCGACTCACAAAGCGCCCTGAGTGCTCTCGGGGCATTGGAATCTCCGCATCCCCTGGTTCGCGATATCCGTGACGCCACGGTTATGGCGAGCCGGGCAGATGTCGAGATTATCTTCTGCTGTGTTCCTGGACATGTAGGAATTGCGGTGAATGAGCGCGCCGATGAGGGCGCCAAAGAGTCCGCGAGGACTCTGCGACCGGACCAGCGTTTCGCTTTTCCTCACACCGACTACATGGCAGGAATACGGCAGCTCTTCGGACTGCTTGGCAAAGAAGATGGGAGATGGTCCAGGGGAACTTAAAGTTGCGTACCATTGCGCCGCGACTGTTCCCATGGACCTATCCCCCAACGCCGCAACGGCTTCAGGTCGCTTTCTGTCGTCTCCGAATCGGACACACTCGTGTGACGCATCGCTATTTGATGGAGCGCTCGCCTGCGCCCTATTGCGACGACTACGTCGTCTCCTAGACTGCTCGGCACATTCTTGTCGAATGTCCCAGTCTGAGTGATCTTCGCGCACGTTACCTGTCCCAGTACCGGGATGGGTGGGGTCGCTACCGCCTGCCCTTTGTACTCTGGACGAGTGCGTGCACATTGAGTGGTGGACTTGTTGACTTTTGGGGGGGAGGGAGGCCTTCTCCCTTTTATTTAACTAAGTTTTGTTTTTGTTTTGTTATTGTTATTGTTTTCTTTCTAGGTCACACGCTCCTACGCTGGGTGGATGGGGAACTCCCCTCGACGCCGGAGCTTGCTTCCTAATTGTTATCTCTTTTTCTTGTTGTTTTCTTTTCAATTTTTTTATTTTAAAGTAGCCTAGAACTAGGCTGTTTGTTTGCGGCGACTTATGCCCAAGTAGGCAGTCGCCAGATAGCCCTTTAAAAAAAAATATCCCCTTTCATCTAATAGAGAGGTTCGAATGCTCTTTCTATGTACGAATTTGCTTTTGGGAGCTTCAAAGGCGTCCTCTGAGACACAGCGTCTTTTGATCAAGGATCCTTATTTCTAGTACGTTTTCTGTTAGTTAACTTTTTATTCTTATGCTTACTACTTTCCATTTTTTTCGCTTTATTCACACTATACCTCGCTCATGCATTCCTCAACATTGGTAATTTCTGAAATGAAAATTCGGAACTTGAAATCCGTCCTTTTCAACTCCACCAACTAACTCCCTTCGAAATTTCTCCCAATCTACATATCCTTCACTACCTCCACCAATTCGCACAGGTTATCGGGCTTACCACGTCCAAACGGCCGAAAATGCGAACACCCTTAGCCCGAATCCTCCATCACCTTAAATCTTCCATCACCCCAAATCCACTGACTTTCAATTTAAAGCCGGAAAAGAAAAGGCCAGATGGTAGTTCCGGCCAATCCTGTAAATATTGAAGTGTACAGCCCTTAGAATTGGGAGTATTTGGAGGGTCTAAGGTGGATGGCCAGAAAAGGGGAGGATGAGCTAAGAGAGATTAGGGGTCAGAGTCTTGGCAGGTCGGTGAATTATTGATGCATCTTAAGGACAGCCCTAAAGGGGTCTTACACTTGATTGGAACTTTGAGATGGCTTCGGAAAGTAGCTTTAGGGGCTCTGGGAGCTAGCCTGTTTATTTCCCTTGGGACACATGTCTGCGTTGCTGCCTCTTTCTTCCTCACTTTTTTTTCCAAACTGAAAGATGAGGTTGCCGAAGATGAGAGGAAAAAGGAAATGGGATTCTGCCAATCCATTTATTTACTTATTTGAAGCGAATTGAGGGGGAAGGAAGTCCAAGATATAGACAAAATCCGTGCCATGAATTTTATTAATTCGTTGTAATGAGTAGCAAAGCTTGACAATCGTTGTAACGAGTAGCAAAGCTTGACAAATTCATTTGCCTTGACGTCGCGGTGTAATTTTCTTTTTTCTATTAATAATTTTACCATAAATATAAATGCATTTGTTGCTCTAATCGTATAAAAGAATGGCTTAATTCCGAGGAATTTGAGCTCTATTTTCTCGTGGGTTATTAACCAGAATGTGATATGAAGTGGGGGAAAATTAACATTGAACAAATTTGTCTTTTAATAAATATGATGGTATCTCGTTGAGTCCTTTCATTTGACACGTGTGTGTATCTGTTAATGAGAGAGAAAGAGATAGTAAGGAGGGGGGGGGGGCGCACAAAAAAGATTAAAAAAAAGTTTTTAGGACGTCTTATAAGTTCAAGTAAGTAAAAAAGTGAAAATGGAGTTCCACCTGTGTAAGTGTTCTTTGCATGAGCCTATTCCTTTAGGTTTATTATGAGGTTTTCTATTATTAACCTTGTCACTTGACTATATCCTTGTTCGCTTTTTTATTTCTATTCTTGACCTGCCTTAACCCTCGACGCGTGAATCATTGCTCATATCAGTATTTCCTTTTATAATCATAATGGTACTCACTAAAATTTACATAGGCCTATTTTCACCTAATCTTATTATGCTATTAAATTGTTTAATTTCAAGCCCAACACACTACGGAACATAAGGATGTATGTAAATTACTCGCGGGAAAAAAGAAAATAAGTTCCGTGCTGTGTTTGAGAGACAGGAAAAAGACAACGACGAGTCTCCTCACTAACTTCACAAAACACCAAATCGATGGCTTCAACCAGCCCTTACCCCCTCCACGTCCGATCCTCACTGCAATAGAGAAGCAAAGCTTTCGACACAGTTCCAAAACACATCCTAGCATAAAATCCTGAACACCAACCTCCCCAAAAGCGACAAAAAGTGCATAATGAACCACTTCTTGGCCAAAGGTACCCACCGAACCCATAACTCTTATGCCCGACCTATCCACAATGCCACCCCACAAGGAGCCATTCTTTCACCCCTGCAAATCCCATATACAATCACAAACCCCATTAATCAACACCTACGCAGACAATATCTCACTCACAGCAAAGCACCTCCCAATCATAAGAGCAAGCAGGACACTCCCACAACAGATATGCACCCTAGAATACTAACTCACACAAAACCATATCACCGCTTCAACCAACAAATCAACAGTAACGCTTTTCACACCCAACTACCATGAATCAAACAAACGCCCCAAAATCAGCCTAAACGGAGAACACCTGCCAAAACCCCCACCTTTTTAGGACACATTAGAACCCACGTGGCATTTAAAACCCACACTACAAACAAGGCCGCCAAGAAAATCAACGCCCTTAAAATTCTATCAAGCATTACGGAGCACCAGCATGGCACCCAACCTGCATCTGCCCTTTAGCATTCACTTAATCAAGAACCATGCATGTGGTAGCTAGATAGACATATTTTGGCTACCTATTATACACCTGTGGCTTACAGACGATCGGATGGATGCATGTATTTGATAAATAGGTGGCGCTGTATGTAAGTAAATGTAGTAAATTCTCTTTGATCAAAATGCTCTGAAGCAAAATGTCTTTCGGAAAACAACAAAAAGGATTATTCAAACTGGAAATGAACAATATCTCCTTTAAAATGTCAATGAACTGCCAGTTATTGAAATATAAATATCCTGATATCCTTCGTTATTTTTCTAAAAGAACAACCATTTTCATCGCTCTTAGAACTGTTAGGTACGTCGACTTTAGTAATTTTTTATATAAAAGAAAGAAAACCTTTTTCTTCTACCATTTCAAAGCTCCCGAGAATAAATGCGCGGAACTTTGCAGGAACTTTGCGCAATTACTTTTTGTAAGATTCGTGTAAAGAACACGAACAAAGTTGTTAGAAATTGATGACTTAGAATCAATTAATGATATTTCGTCAGGAAGTGGATCAGACATTAAAACTCTAGGGTCGAAAATGGCGGGAATCGTTCGTGCCAAAATGGGCATTTTGTCTTAGCGTCAGTAAGGAAGTATTTTCGGTGTCACGCAAGATATATGGGTATATCCAGCAAAAGATGCGCCTTTCCCTTTTCTCCAGCTTAAAGGGAAAGAAGATGACGACAAGGACAGAAGCAAAAGACGACGGGTAAATGGGAGTGAAAGACCGAATTTCCACCTTGACGAAACGGTGCTCTTTAACGAAGCCAATCTAGAGGTATTGGACACTGGAGGTAGGGTCCTTCTCCGATGACCATTATGCACTGGAGCTATGATCGTGACAGAGGAGCAAATGGGTCGTTTGTATATTTCATACGTCTGTGTGTGTGTGTGTGTGTGTGTGTAGGTGTGCATTTCTCGAATATCGGGCCACGCCCATTTTTCTCCGTTTAGCCGTCCCTCCGAGCGGGGATGTCAGCGGAATGAGTGAGAATGACCTGGATTCTGGCGTCTGCTTGATTGCCATCTTTATCGTTGGTCCACGACTGCTGGGAGAGTCTGGGAAGGGAACACCCGCTCTTCCAATTCTCCTCACGTCCTCCATTTCGTCTTTGCTTCTGTCTTCTTCACAAAATGACTACGTTCACAATATTTAGGTAAAGATTAATAAGACCGTCTGTTGTATCAATCTTTCACTTTTTTTTATTCATCTTTGGTATATATTTTGTTCCTTGTTTTTTTTCTTTTATCAATAGAAACCCTAGAGATTAAGGGAGCCAGTACAGAACCTCCTGCAATAAGTTTGCACAACAAAAACTATTTGATGTAGTCATTCTAATATATCCACCTTATTATATTAAGTTTAAATGGAATAATTAAAAACAAAGGCTCTTTGCTCACCCATGAATTGAGTTTTGTTTATTCCTTTATTTCGAATTATTCAGTAGTTCTTTTTACGAAGTGATTTTTAATGGAATTGAAATGCTACCTACCTTCATTTCCATGATTACACAACGAGGAAGAGTTGGCTGGGGAAGGCGAAGGGTGGGCAAATTGAAGAGAATGAACATAGGAAGACTTGGCTGGGGAAGCCGAAGGGTGGGCAAATCGAAGAGACTGAAGAGAGGAATTGTTGGCTGGGGAAGGCGAAGAGTGAGCAAATAGAAAGGACTGAAGAGAGGAATTGTTGGCTGGGAAGGCGAAGGGTCGGCAAATCGAAGAGACTGAAGAGAGGAATTTTTGGTTGGGGAAGGCGAAGGGTAGGCAAATCGAAGAGAGGAATTGTTGGCTGGGGAAGGCGAAGAATGAACAAATATAAAAGACTGAAGAGAAGAATTGTTGGCTGGGGAAGTCGAAGGGTGGGCAAATCGAAGAGACTGAAGAGAGGAATTGTTGGCTGGGGAAGGCGAAAGGTGGGCAAATCGAAGAGACTGAAGAGAGGAAAATTTGGCTGGGTACGGCGAAGGGTGGGCAAATTGAAGAGACCGAAAAGAGGAAGAGTTGGCTGGGGAAAGCGAAGGGTGGGCAAATCGAAGAAACTGAAGAGTGGAATTGTTGGCTGGGAAAGGCGAAGGGTGGGCTAATCGAAGAGACTGGAGAGAGGAATTGTTGGCTGGGGAAGAAGAAAAGGGGGCAAATCGAAGAGAATGAAGAGAGGAATGGTGGGCTGGGGAAGGCGAAGAGAGGAAGAGTTGGCTGGGGAAATCGAAGAGCCTGAAGAAGGAACCTTTGGGTGGGGAAGTCGAAGGGTGGGCTAATCGAAGAAACTCAAGAGAAGAATTGTTGGCTGGGGAAGGTGAATGGTGTGCAAATCGAAGAGGCTGGAGAGAGGAAGAGTTGGCTGGCGAAGGCGAAGGGTGGGCAAATCGAAGAAACTAAAGAGAGGAATTCTCGGCTGGGGAAGGCGAAGAGTGAGCAAATAGAAAAGACTGAAGAGAGGAATTGTTGGCTGGGGAAGGCGAAAGGTGAGCAAATCGAAGAGACCGAAGAGAGGAAGAGTTGGCCGGGGAAGGTGAAGGGTAGGCAAATAGAAGAGAATGAAGAGATGAATTGTTGGCTGGGGAAGGCGAAGAGTAGGCAAATCTAAGAGAGGAAGAGCTGGCTGGGGAAATCGAAGATAGTGAAGAAGGAACTTTTGGCTGGGAAGGCGAAGGGTGGGCTAATCGAAGAAACTCAAGAGAAGATTTGTTGACTGGGGAAGGCGAATGGTGTGCAAATCAAAGAGGCTGGAGAGAGGAAGAGTTTGCTGGGAAAGGCGAAGGGTGGGCAAATCGAAGAGACTGAAGATAGGAAGACTTGACTTCGGAAGGCGAAGAATGGGCAAATCGAACAGGTTGAAGAGAGGAAGGCGAAGGGTGGGCAAATCGAAGAGACTGAAGATAGGAAGACTTGACTACGGAAGGCGAAGGATGTGCAAATCGAAGAGGCTGAAGAGAGGAAGGCGAAGGGTGGGCAAATCGAAGAGACTGAAGATAGGAAGACTTGGCTTCGGAAGGCGAAGGATGGGCAAATCGAAGAGGCTGAAGAGAGGAAGAGTTGGCTGGGGAAGGCGAAGGGTGGACAAATCGAAGAGATTGAAGATCGCTTTTACCAAGCACAATAAGTACAGTTCGTCCTGGTGTAGGGAAATAGTATTGGAAATTCATAGAACGAAAAACCATATATGGTGGAGAGAAGAGGATTCTTAAAGGAAACTTGCTAAGAGTGAGAGAAAATTGGGCTGCAAACTACACTCATAACTCGTTAAACAAAAGAACCATTAGACCGACAAGTTTTGAGAAAAAGAACAGGGAAACAGCAAGTTTAACCATGGTTCCCCTCTTCTATTTCCCGGGAGGCGGCCATTGTGCAAGTTGTCGCTGAAGAGCTTTTGTGTTAATTGAATTACTTCTCTTCTCGTGAAATTCCCACAATCCCAAGACTCTTTCATTTTTATCGGGTTAATCTCCAAGAGTACTTGTCCTTTTCTTATTAAAAAGTTTTGATTAGGTTTATGTTATTACGAGTACGTCAAGACTGTCTGGGAAGGGGGGGGGGGCTAGTTCATCGCTTGCAGCGAATTTGGTAAATAAGAAATGGTTCGAATTTTATCCTGTGAAAATTCCTATTATCCTCTTTTCTTTTCTTTTCAAGACAAGTTACGTGGGTTCCTGGGTTCCTTATTATAGCAGGGGCATGGATATGTATAGCAGAAGTAAAGTGGCTATTGAGGATGAGGTGGTATGGATTATATTGAGACCTATTCTTTTCCTTTAACAATAATGAAAATAAAACTTGCATAGATTGTGTCAGCCACCGTAACGTCATTTCATTGAGGCCGCTAAAAAATAAGCCCTGTGCCGTATCTCGACATGACCTTTCTTTATTGTTCCGGCAAGTGGTTTCCAAACTCTGGAAGGTGATTTTCCAGGGAGGAACCAGAACACTAAGAAGTGGCGTCTCCGCAAGAAAACCAGGTAGGCATCCCTAAGCGGGTCCCCTGTTATACACTTACACTTGGTACCTAGAGATGCGCTTTTGTTTCTTCTAGACATTTCTATTTTACTATTTTTTCCTGCTTCTCCCCTCTTTTCCTGGCCGTCAGCTAATTTCGCAGGCTAGTCGCCGACCAGCATTCCTCCATCCCTGCTCGGGGTTGGGAATGGGGCGAAAGCTCCCCCTCCCTCAGACTCCAGTCGGGCTGGGGGATTTTAACGCTCGCATTCTTCCCACCCTTTTCTCTTTGTACTCTCTTCCTCCCTATTTTTATATTTTCCTTATTTATTTTTTTACACACCCGCAAAGGGATTCAGGTGGAGTAGGAGCAACCATGTTGCACTCGACATCAGGAGGAAAGTATGCCTTTCTTGCCTCAACGCCCTCAGTTTTGACCTGCCGACCCCACTGCATGTTGAAGGATCTGCGGCAGCATTATATCTTCCACACATATACATTTCTCTCATCTTCGCCAATTTCTTTCCAGATCTCTCATAACAATTTTTTGGTGGTGATAAGCTCTTGGTGTTGCGCTTTAAATTCGAGCCCCCCCCTCCCACACACACACACATACAGGGGAGACACGAAGGAATTTCCATTTTTTCCACAATTTGATACTACTTACATCTTTTGGAGAGTGTTTACAGATGAAAATATTTTTTTATTTTGTTTATTATTATTATTATTATTATTATTATTATTATTATTATTATTATTATCAAAGTCAATGAAGGGGACCCGTTGGAAGGCAACAGTCAAAACGGCAGAGCCTAAAAACCCTACAGGGCCCAAGGAGCAAGTTCTATTTGAGTGTTTATTTGTTTTCTTTCAACCTTGGTCCGTATGGATAATATGGAAGAAATATTCTTTCGTTGTTAAATAATGTGAATGTTGCTTCCATTTGCCACATCTGCAGAAACGGGCATTTCTGTTCTTGCCCTTTTAAAATCAACAAATATGGCACTCGGGTGATCATTGCAAACGAGCACGTGTGCCGTTACCTCCCAATGGGTGTCCTTCGGCGGCTCGGGAAACCAATCTCGCACATCACATTATTTTTGTTAAATCTGTTTTTGCTTGATTTTATTTGTACCAAGTTATTTTAGTTTCGATGTTAGAGTATTATTGGGCTGGAATCATACGGTACTTAGGGCTCCAACGCCATGAAGGTGAAATGGTGCGGACCAAATGATGGGTAGCTATGTGTTTAATCATAAGAGAGAAAGGATAATAAGAGTTTATTTATACAGATAAATTTACAAAAGTTACAAGTCAAAGACTTGAATGATTTCACTATTCATTTTAATAAATGAAATCATCGTTGGCCTCAACAACGCGCTCTCCCTCAAGGCGGCGTCGGAATCTGCGGATGCAGGCTTTCTCGATGGTCCCCTTTTTTAACTAAGTGAAAAGTGTGGTGGTCTCTCTCTCTCTCTCTCTCTCTCTCTCTCTCTCTCTCTCTCTCTCTCTCTCTCTCTCTCTCTCTCTTATATATATATATATATATATATATATATATATATATATATATATATATCAACCACGCCCTAGACAATAATCGAGGGGGGTTCCAGTGAGTTCCCCTTCTTGTGTGGCGAGGTGCAGGGTCCTGCTACCATACGTATGACCTTCCAACGGCGATTTCTTGGGCTCAGGGGAACACCAAATCCTCCTGGTAGTTTATGTAGCTCTCCGTGAAGATTTTTCTGGGTATAACGTGGCCTTCGCTACTGACCACCCCAAACACCATGATGTAGACCGAGAACGTGGTCTTCTTGCCTCTCGGTATATCTTTGGGGAACAGTAAACCAGCGGGTTTTTTTGCGAGTTTACCATCGGGTCCTGGCAGAACTTCCTTTGGTCTATGAAGAACCAAAGCATGCCAGGTTTGATGAGGAAATGTTTCAGTTTGTTTACAGACTTCGAAGCACGTTTCTTCTGCTTCCCCTTTGTCGTGGTATGACATTATATTATATCAATACCATATTATATCTATGGAGGAAGGACCAATAACTTAAAGGCGAACCGACAAGGAACGGAACGCCACGAGTTTCGACGCGCGGAACAACGAGATAAGAGTGCAACTAGGTCAGGTAAAATTTAGGGCAATGGCAAAGCTCAAGGTTATTTAAAAAGGCATGTGCAAAAATATAATTTTATTTACATAAAAATAAGAGAATTAATGGGCAAAATTACATCGATAAACGAGGGGGGGGGAAATTGTAGTTATGCATCAGACTCTCAAGTTAAAATTTAATGTATTACAGAAGGAGACTATTCAAAAGGGGAGGATTAACTCAAATGGATTACTGAAGGGGGGAAGGGGTTGGCTTACGGAGGATTCGGGGTGAGACGTCAGGGTAAGGCTTCACGGATGTCTTCTGCACGTGAGGTGAGGGCGCTCGGAGTTTCTGAGCGGGAAGTTAACGGGATGACGATTCTCCAAAGGGGGGGGGGCGGTAACGTCCGGTCCAGGGGAAGGTATTTCGGTCACCCGAAAACGAGGGGCGAACGAGGACGGCTTCGACAGGAGTTGATGAGTGGAGTCGGAAAAATCGCTCGGTAGCGATCGTCAAATGGAATTACCTCACTGGCTGGGGCTAATTCCAACACACAAATAGTTCAGCCCCTGACTTGGAACTAGGGGAATCTTCTTGGGTCCGGGCGAGACTCCTCAACTCTGTGTCTCCCACATGGAAGACGAGCCCTATAAATATCCGAGGCTTCCTCCCGCAGAGGTAGGGGAAACAGCGCTACTCTCGAATGGCCTCGAATCTTCACGTCGAGGCGATTCTAATCCGCGAAAAGGTGGTCCGAGGTGGACGCGGTTCGAGGCTACCGCTTGTGGATGGGGGGGGGGAGGGCTTACCAATTTAAGCCTAACCAAATTCTAGAACCTTCTCCAGCGCAGGGACTTCACTTCCGTGCTAGAAAAGAAATTTCACGTGGAATTCCCCCACACCCTTCATCTTCATCTACTTCGGTTACGTATTACTGCCGTCTCTAGGAAAGCGAGACTTGCGGTGATAGTTAGACGCGAGTTTGAACCTTAGACTATATAGGTACACATTTTGAGACATAAGAGCAGTGGGGATGGTCTTTCCTCGATCTTAGGCTCTTGTGGCAACGGTGGGTGTCTTTAGGTCTTCTTTTCATTCATTACATACTTTCAAAAGCAGAGAACAAAGAGATTTCATACGTGCATGATTCCTACACTCGTTTTCTGGGTGAAGTAAAAGCCTCGTATGTGGAAAGAGGACGAGAACAGCGTCACCTTCAAGATACCATTCATCTATCTCTTTAGCTTCTCTCACCTTCTTAATTGACGTTCTAATATATGAAGCATTTTTAATATTATGTGTGTTAATGGTAAGTCAATTTAAGCGAATCAGGTAGTTAGATGTTCACTTTTATTTTTCATTGTCACCAATGTCGTCATATATTTCAAAAGTTGCAGATAATTATTTGGTTATTTTTGTAACAAACTTTTAAAAACTTAAAATTTATCGAGGACTACAACTGTGCAGACTCTTTTGAAATTAAATACATTTACAAAATCTTATTATCGAACTCCTCATCTTCCCCTAGTTTCAAACTTTCAACGAGAGACTTTGCGACGAGAAGCAAACCTCTAATTCAAACACGGGAACTTGTTGCAGTCTGACGTAAGTTACCTTTATTAAACTTCTAACACTTTTATTTTCAAACATTTAAGCTCGTTCGAGCCTCCCTTTAAATCTTCGCTATTTTATTTCAATCCGCCAAAGAATGTAAGTCGCATGTGTTGTGAGAAAGATGGGAATGGTAGTCATTGTCTTTAAAACGGAGATTGCAGGTGCTTGCTCTCTGTGAGACAGACACGAAAGGAAATGAAGAGTTTGTGTGGGATGGAATGAGATCATGGTGGTAGGAGTAAACATAGTTTGACAGTGCTTTAGAGTGATGAGTCACACGAGTCACTTGTTGGATATGAACAGGTGAGCTCGAGAATTATGTGGGTGAAGTTGAGATTTGCAAGGGTGAAACTGCGTGGTTTTAGTGTATGAACCCTGTAATAAGATGGTAAAAGTGAAGCTGATAGAGGAAAGTTCTGAAATGCCTTAGGACGAATGGTGTATGGAACTGGGAATGGGTATTGGTTGATGGTTGTAGGAGTTATGAATGGACGGATAGGTGAGGGAATGAAAGAGGGGTTAACTGGAGTTTTTGTTTGGTATACTCAGAGAGAGGCTTTTAGGAGTGTGTGCTAAAAGAAAAGAAATTATGTGTCGTCAACGCATTCTTTCTGCACACGGGCGTGCATAAATACAAATGGATTGAGCAATTGAGACGGGGAGAACTCACCGCGTAAAAGGTGGGTTGGTTATGTGAATGAGTGAGAGAGAACGGACTGACCGAGGAGGAAGTGGATGATAATGTGTATGATGATGTGCGTGGAGGGAGCTTGCGATGGGGCTTGCTAGGGCCCTTTTTCCCATCGATAAAACCCGGAGGAGATGATACAACCCATAGCACTCGATTTAGCTTCATAAAAATGGGTGGTCGGACCTGTGCTTAAAGTGGTGGTGGGGGTGGCGGTGTTGGCGCTGATGCGCGTTAACCCCATTTTGAGGGAAACTAGTCGATGTTGAAGTGTTTTAGCCACCTAAAATCCATATGAGGCGAGTAGAAGAATAAGAGGGCGGATCGCCGTTAGAAAAATACAATGAAAAGTAATTCTCGGTGGAACCATTCGGGCAAAGAGGTTCTCAACAGGACGAGTAAAAATCCCCTTTCGAGTATAAATATTTCGTGGAAGCATGGAAACTGGTGTAACCAATGAGGGAATTTTTATTCCTTCCAGCAACACTAAGAGGGAGTGTGCGTGAAATTTAAAAAGAAAAAAAGATTAATATTTTGAACACTGAAATAACTTAAAATTCAAATTTAATCATTCCTATTATGTGAAATTTATTGAGCGGTTGATTTTACTATTATTATAGTAATAGTTTGTATTTCAATATTTTTTTTCTCTTCCTTAATTGCGATAACGTCACAGAGTAGAAGTATTTAAAAAAAAATAATATAGTGACATTGTCTACATTTTTCGACCGAGCTTACTTCTTCTCATTTTTTCCTATTTGTCTGGTTTGAATTTAACAGCCTTGTGTTATGACGTGGTGGCTGTGAAATGTATTTCGAAGACCTTGTAAAAGACGTTCACAGTAACCTTAATCATGAATTGATATTTTGTCTGAAACACTGTAATTCGCAATTCTTCCACCCACCGCGTGTGTGGTGCGCAGTGTAAAAGACATTTCCGACGGATGGCCGTTTTCGCGGCACAAATCAAGTAATAAAAAGCGCCGCCGTCATTTGATGTTTACTCTCTCTCTCTCACTGTGCAGGCACGTGGCTTGAACGAGGGCATTTATCACCAGATATAAATTTGCGATTTAACAACCGTTTTCCTAGCAAAGAATTTGATCACGACCATTGTGTCCAGAATCTAAGAATTTTTTCGAAAACATTTGTGGAATGGAAGAGCCTTTGTTTGAAGTGTGCGCCCATTGGTTCGCTAAACAAAGCTCATTTTGGTGTTCAGGGGGTGCTTCGTAGGAATAGACGAGTCTAAATTCGGAAAGAGAAAATATCAAGTTTAGGCGGAAATTATACTCATAAAACTGTGAATCACTCAACAAATTGTGAATGCCCCAAATCAGTCTATTCATACTCAGACATGAGAACGTTGTGGCGGGATATAAAACAGTGGATTCTGCACTTGATGAATAGAGATGGACATTGCCCACAATATATCGCTAGATATCAATTAATTCATGGCCGAACAGCCAGATGGTGCTACGTGACTGCACTTTTTCCTAATGCTGGGTATCAAGTATATCCTCCACCTGCTTGTTCAGGTATGTTTTCACTATTAAAAGACTTCCCCCTCTCCCTTTTTTCACTCGCAGGTTACGTTAGGTCGTTAGTTTTTCGGGAATATTTTAGGTTATTTATCCCAATTTGTTCTTTTACTCTTTGTGAGGGAACGAACCCTTAGGTCCACCTTGAGCCTCCCCCCCTTCCTCCTTGAAGCAGTGACCACGTGGGGCCTAAGCTAGATCTCTAAATGCAAGGAGAGAGAACTATTCTCGCGTGGGAAAACTTCAAAGCGGCTGGTAACACCTGTGTTTGATCAGTCGGCCTATCCCCCGCTGAGACGCATTTTTTCGACCCTCCCTCGCTTGGATGCCAGGGTTGACCCGAGAAGAAGCTTCCTCGGTCTCTTATCCCATATGGGCCTAAAGAGACTGACGCCAATGGTTACTCCCAAGGGACTGCCATGCCTGGAGGCTTTCTAGCGAGGAAGCCATCAGGGTATTTAGCTTAAGGTCAATCGTTACTCGTTATAAACTACCGCTCGCCCTTTTGCGAAGATACAGCCCCTCGTCTCGAGTCGAACCTCGGAGTTAGGTCTCGCTGGCTAGACAGATTTTCGTGAGTTTGGCCACAGTCAATCGGCAAATTCGTGAAACGACTTTTTCTTTGGAGAATTACGTGAACCATTCTTCTCATCCCGTCAAGGAAACCTCGCCCCCTCGTCTGAGATTACTCATCCCAATTCGAGAGTGTCTCACCCAACCTGGAAATTACCTCACTCGTGCCTCAGGTAATTCCGACCCCTCCGTCAAGAGTACAACGCCCCTCGAGCCGCAAGACTAGCTCGCCTCGTAAGAATCGCTCCTCTTACTCAAGAGTCAAGCTGTCAAGGTAAAATCCTTTTACCACTTTACGAGGATAATCCCCCCCTTCCTTTGTCCTCGCCACCTGATATCCTCCCCGCGACCCTTTAATTGGACTCTCCAGTGTTTACAAACATTTTTCCTGTCTGACCAAGTCCCATATTTTGATCCCTGTTAAACTGATTAATATTTGATTATTATTTCATTGGGAGCGACATTATTCTCCCATTCATTTGCCTTTGTAGACATTTCCATAATTAGCATTATTAGTGTAATTAAAGTTTATTTTCGTTTTTAATCTTTTAATAACCTTGAATGAAACCTGGTATTTAAATCTTCTCTTTGGCCAACCATTAAACTCCTCACACACTCACCTCTTATTAGCCCTGTGTAGCTGGTCTATCCATCTGGCCGCCTGCAACGTAAGTAGACTGCATTCTCTGCAGCGAAAGTATCCGCTCACGAATACCACGACACTCTTCATGTTTGGCTGTCGTAAGGCGAAATAAGGCAAAATCGACTGAATCTGAATCAAACTCTGTTTTGCCGCATTTTGCCTTCCGACCGAAAAAAGGATCGGATTTGGACAAAGCCCAAAATATATGGGGGATTGCGGTGAATTAAATAATAATAAATTTCATCATCGATTATTTAATACGGGTAATGGGGAAGCAAGGAAACAGTTTTTCTATATCTCTGGTGGAGAGAACCACAACTAAATTTTTAAATAACATTTACCAACCGAAATCGAAATTCCCAACCCTCTGTAAAGATATGCGTTACTTAGTTTTTCAGGATATAGTTTTTTTTTAAATTAAAGAAATTACAAATATATTAAAGCAGTTCTTTTTCCATACCAATTTTAAGATAATTTTCTATTAATATCACCATATAGGACAATATTTCAATTTTAAGAACAGAATCGCGCAAGATGCAAAGTTCATAGGTCATATACTAATTTACTTGTCCCAGATGTAATCTCGGGGAAATATATTGGCAGTACGGTGCGCTGACTGAAGGCAAGGTTCTGTTCCTATATTGAAATTAGCCACATGATTGGGAAGGTTCTTTGTAAAGAAGAGTTCTTTCCTGTTCGGTTACATTCTATTCAACGTAAAACTAATGTTATCTTAGAACATCTTAAAATATTGAAAACCATTCCCTGTCCTCTTTCTTTTCGAATTCAATAATCCATATACATCATATACCTTTTCCCTTCTCTAAATTCTGACTCTTCTTCCCCTCCACTACTTTTGCTATAAAATATAAACCAAACACCTAATCTTCTCTTTCTTCTTACGTTCCTCGCCTCTTCCCAACAGTCAATAATCAATTTTACTATTTAAATTTTCCAACATGAATTTTAACGCAATAAATTGTAAGTTGTGCATTACTCACTGTATTAAGGGGGGAGAAATTCTTCATCAATTCTATAATTTGAATTCTCTTAATTTTTAAAACTTTAAATGCTTAGTCTTTTCATGAATTTGTATTTCCAGTACCAGAAGAAAGGTAAAATTAACACCTGGAAAGTTAAATTAAATTTAGAAATGAATTTCTCTATCTACGTCTTCTCATTCATCTTACAACTTAAATTCAAGCTCAACAGGAAAAGCCCAAACGATATATATATATATATATATATATATATATATATATATATATATATATATATATATATATATATATATATATATATATATATATATATATATATATATATATATATATATATATACCTACTTCAATCCCTCTTCCAGATCAACATGGGTGAATGTTTTGATGGTGCTCTTTTGTATCCCTTTAGGATTTCTATCATTCAAACTAATTGAACATTTTTTATTCACTTAAGTTCTTGTATTATGGGGAAAAAAAATCTTTTTAGACATTTTTAATATTCTGATTGAGTATAAATTATGTTTTTCTTATGCTCTTGTATTTTAGAACCCGAAGTTGAGCGGTCAGCTCGAAACGTTCATGCGCAGCAATAAATGAAGATGAATTTCTCAGCATTTTATGTTCTCTCTTTTCTGGTGAACTATACATACTTGTAATTGATTTTTTCCTTGGGAATCTGATATGTAGTAGGAATATGAAGACCCAGGTGATTACACTAATCATTTATTGGGCGGACGTTTCGGACCTTTACTAGGACCATCTTCAGCGACTGTATCGACTAAGGAGAAGGGAAAGGAATATTAACGATAACAGTTAAAAGAATGCATTAAATAATTTTTAAAATTACACTGGATAGTATTAATTAATTTATATATTATTATTTGTACTTTTACTTTAATCTCAATAATTATCAATTTTATTATTTTAACTTGTCTTCATCTACTTTTTAGCCATTATTTAATGCATTCTTTTAACTGTTATCGTTAATATTCCTTTCCCTTCTCCTTAGTCGATACAGTCGCTGAAGATGGTCCTAGTAAAGGTCCGAAACGTCCGCCCAATAAATGATTAGTGTAATCCCCTGGGTCTTTATATTCCTACTACACACACACATATATATATATATATATATATATATATATATATATATATATATATATATATATATATATATATATATATATATATAAATCACGTGTCATGTGATTTTCAATTTATTACACAATAAGCCCGTGCCCCCTCCTACTAAAAAACACTTGTCTTGTCTCTCACTGGATAAAAACCTACATTTCGTTGTTCAAAATGCTTCTTGACTCAACCTTTTTCGCGGTTGAGGATGGTAGCTCTGGCGATCAGCGTCTTGGTCATATAAGCGACGAGCGCCTAATGACCCAGGTTCAAATCCAACTTCTTTATTTATTTTCATATACCGTTAAAATAGTTTGTCCTATCTTTCCGTTCTCTACATCTCCCATTTTCCTTCTTAAGCTTTTATTGGTTCATGTGATATTCTCCTAAGTGTTTTTCCGGGTTGTGTTACCAATTTTCATTTCCTTGGGCCTTTAAATACATCTATAAATCACGTGATTTTAAATTTTATATATATATATATATATATATATATATATATATATATATATATATATATATATATATATATATATATATTAATAAAACCACTGTTTAGGAGCGTATAGGAGCGTAGTATTTTATTCACGAAACCAGTTTCGGCATGGAGTTTGTCATGCCATCTTCAGTCGTATACTAAAAATAGATGCATTCACACCATACATGAAATATATACAGGAACAAGAGATCAGATTAAAGTTCCTAATCAGGAGGTGTGAATTTTAGGTCATTAAGGATATATTTTAAGATTAAATTTTTTTTATGTAGGGGCTGTATTTGATTGCCCATCCGAAAGGTTGAAAGTCGGGATTTCGTTGCTAAGGGTGGATTCAACTACCTTTCTTTTGCGAAAATCTTTACACGGGTAAATTAGTTTGCCCTGGGGGAAATCCATTGGGTGGTTAAAATTATTGGAGTGTGTGAAAATACTAGAAGCTCATAGATCCTCTTTTCCAGATTTCTTCCTGTCTCGCCTATGTAAAATAAGGGGCAGTTGATTTTTTTACAAGGGATTAAATAGACACCTGCATCATTAGTTTCATCTGTAGGTTTAGTTGTAGGGAAGGATTTTTAATGGTCTAAGGGTATTATATATATATATATATATATATATATATATATATATATATATATATATATATATATCGTAGCAAGTTTTTTTGAAAGTGACGGCTAATTTAATATTTGTGATTTTCTTTTCACTGCTTTCAATTTTTCTTATATTTGCCTTTACTTCTGTGTTGATGCCGTGTATAAGTTCTCTGAAATTCATTAAAACTCATGTAAGAAGAATCCTTTAGAAAAACACTTGACTTATCTGACGCGTTTCGATACCCTCGTATCATCTTCTGATACGGGGGTATCGAAATTCTAAATGATTCGGACGAAAAATTGAAAAAAAGTGAAAAGAAAATCACAAATGTTAAATTAACCGTCACTTTCAACAAAACTTGCTACGATGAAAATTTATTGCCCAACTTCTTCACCTATATATATATATATATATATATATATATATATATATATATATATATATATATATATATATATATATATATATATATATATATATATATATATATATATATATATATATATATATATATATATATATATATATATATATATATATATATATATATATATATATATTATGTTGAAAATTTCGCAATTCTATACTATACATGCTTAATTCATATGATTCGTCGTCCATGCGATATATTTTAGATATATTTCCCAAATATGTCTGAACTGATTTGCATTTAAATTTGATGCTAAGATCTTAGCTCTCGGATTACCCCCAATCCCGAAGCCTGGATCTCCGAGTCCCCTTCCCTCCCCTCCTTTTCCGAATCATATTACCTATTTAACAGTAGAATGAGGGGAGGAGGGCATTATCCATCCTCTATGGTAATTCTAATGTGAGGTCATTCGGCATGAGCTCGTGAGTCGTTTTTGCTCATTAATGTATCGATCTCGTTCAGGGGTGAGCAAACTTTCTAAACTAGAGGGCCACTCGTTGACTTTGGCGAAAGGTCGAAATAACATAAATAAACTATTAGAGTAAATACTTTTTTCAAATATTAAATTACTTACCTTTATTTAATTACTTGGAACGTTTAATTATTTCGATGTAGAGAACATCAATTTTAGTCTTTGTGAGAAGGGGCGGCTTTTGCTTAAGGGCTGCTAAAGATTTTAAATCGGGATCTTTTTCACAAATATAAATTCTTAAAAATGATTCATGATTTAAATTCGTCAGTGAGTTTCTTAATTTAAGTTTGGTATTCTTCATGATGGAAAAAGTTTGCTCCCAAATGTACTTCTACCCAAAATGAACAAGTAATTGTTTAGGAAACTGCCTTAGATCAATAAATTCTTGATCATTAAGAGATGTGCATGAAATTGAATGATATGAGAATTCTTAAAATCATTTGAATGATGCAAATTACTTGTAAGCTTGATTAGTTCAAGCTTAAGATCAGGGGAAGCTTCATTAACATCAAAATCAAATGGGTCAGCTAACAGGCGAAAGTCACCTTCTTCGACGAAAAATCATTATATTTTCATGAATATTCAATGTGTAAATTTTCCACACTTGGAAGTATATTTTCAACCTGAACTTCAACCATTTGCAATGTTTAAAAATGAAAAAGTTTCTTTTTGTTTAATTTGTTGATTAAAAAGCAATAATTTTGTCATAAATGCTTCTACTCCGAAAAGCATTTCCTGAAAAAAAATCCTTTTCCCTGCAACTTCAGATTGAGATCACATAGATAAGATACAATACCAACGCCAAGAACTAAGTCTGCTATCCAATTCTTATCTTTTAACTGAGAGTAATCCAATTTTTGTTTCATTTCTATAACTAGATCAATCTCCCCTCTTAGCTCCCATATTCTTCTATTTATAAACCCTCACCTAAGCTATCTTATATTAATACAAGCCGCTGTTCTCTTCCTTAACAGGAAGAGCTTGGTTACACAGGCACCCCTGCGGGGTGTGGCCTACGGCATTATTTGCTAATCTTAACCGCCTTTTTTAATCCCCTTTATAGACTCTTTATTTTAACACCCTAAACACCCTTTTCTTCTTTTCTTCTTCTTCTTCTTCTTCTTCTCTTCTTCCTCATTCCGCCCGCTGAGTCCTCATTCCGCCCGCTGAGTCCTCATTCCGCCCGCTGAGTCTTCATTCCGCCCGCTGAGTCCTGTCATTCCGCCCGCTGAATTCTGTCATTCCGCCCGCTGAGTCCTGTCATTCCGCCCGCTGAGTCCTGTCATTCCGCCCGCTGAGTCCTGACTGAAAAGACCTGTTATCTCTGCTCCTGCTTAATTCATCTGTGCCCATAAATTTCGTTTTCTGAGTAACTTAATAATTCTAGATACTTCCGGCGCTCATATAATATTAGTCGCTGTATTAAAAAGATTAGCCGTCTTATTCGCTGTGTTAATTTTATTTATCCTCATCCGTATTCTAGAAATCGACAATGCCCGTGATCAAGTTCGAATGTTCGAGTTGTGGGGCTTCCTTTAATAAGGAAATTTACGTTCCTTCTAACATCGAACAAAATAGAATTTGCCGTTTCTGTATTTTAAACGATGTATTGGAGCGTAAGTTTGCTAACGCTATTAGCGAACTTAAATTAGAACTAAATTCCGTCGCGAGGGACGTTATCTCGACCAACCGTAAAGTCGACGAATTAAATTCGAGTCTAAATTCTACCATTCATGATATGCGTGGGAGGGAAAATAGAAATCGCGACAACCGGCCTACTCGTATGAATCATCAGGCAATTGTTGACCAGCAACAAAGGATTTTGAACTCGTTTGGACCCCAGGATTCACAATATAGACCCCAAGATTTTCAATTTAGGCCCGTTAGAAATGGGTCTAGACCATCGAGGGAACAGCATTTCACATTACCATGTTCGAACCCCTTCGCACTGCTAACTCCTATCGAAGGGGAAGAAGAAACTGTACTAATTGGGGATTCCTTAATTAGAAATCAAGAGCCGGAATTCACAGCGCGTAACCCGTCAAAACGAAAACGATTTTGCTTTCCTGGTGGCCGCATAGATAAAGTAGTTAGTGAAATTGAAAAATTGGACCAAACACGTGACGGGCGTACGATCCTCACGCTGGTAAGGGGGAATGATGTGCACAGATAAGACAGCACCCCAGAGGGAGTAGTAAACCGCGCTAAGACTCTGATTCATACTGCGAAAGTTAAAGTGGATAACGTAGGAATAATTGGTATTTTACCCCGACTAAAATCCACGTTACGTCTGCAGTCCCGAGCTATATATACAAACGAGTGCCTTAAGCGCTTGTGTCGCGATACTGGAGTTAGCTTCTTTAACGTTTGGGATACATTCCAAGACCAACCTTCACTTTATCAAACGGACGGAATCCACTTAAGCGATGTGGGGAACAGTCGGCTGGGTAGGATTTTAGACCAGTCAGTACGTAGCATGTTAAGTAGGAGAGTAGCGGGGCCACGTGATGCACATGCGCCGGACCGGTCCTCGTTTGAAGGGGCAATGAGTATTGAGGAGCAGGGAAACGGAACCGATTCGCGTGTGATAGAGGAGTCCACCTAAAGCGCAAATTGAAATGTATATATTCAAATGTTCGTAGCTTAAAAAATAAACTTGCCGAAATAAAAGCCGTAATTCTAGAGGGAGACTACGATCTCGTATTCTTAAGTGAGACTTGGATAGATACACATTCGGGGATCAGTGTTTGCGAATTTGATATACCAGGTTATAAAATTCATTATACAAATAGACAAACTGGTAGAGCAGGGGGTGTATTAGTGTATATAAAAGATGACTTAAACGCTATAACGATCGACTCGTCTACGGCAGATATGAGAAGTGAGGCCTTATTAATCCAATTATGTTGTAATGCAAATAATAAAATTAATTTAGCTGTCATATATCATCCTCCATCGCAAATAGAAAGAGAAGATGCTGCACTCTTTGATATGCTTCAATCTTGGGTTAGAAAAGGGACCACATTAGTCTGCGGCGATTTTAACTATCCAAACGTTAATTATAGTAACCTAACGTCAGATAAAGCTGGGGAGAGACTACTAAACTTTATTCTGGAGAAGTTTTTCGTTCAAAAAGTGGAGGATCCAACTCGTGATAATAATATCCTCGATTTAATCATGGCGACTGACGAGTCATTGGTAGAAAATGTTTGTGTAGGAGAGCATTTAGCCTCGAGTGACCATAATGCGATTAGATTCGTAGTAAACACGTGTGTAGAAGTAAAAATTAGTACACAGCTCATGCCACGTTTTGGTAGCTGTAATTTTGATACTTTTCGCGAAAGGATTAAGGATGTAGACTGGGGAATGCGCTTCGAGAATAGGTCGGTAGGAGAAATGTACACTGAGCTTCGGCGTACACTCCTTAGTGTAAATTTCGACTTAGTAAAGTATGTGCGCCGTAAGAGCGGGAAGTCGATGAGAGCGCCGTGGGTTAGCCCACTAATATTAAGCTTAATTAAGGACCGAAATAGAAAATTTCAAATACATAAGAACAATGAGTCATTTATAAGTCGGCAAAATTACATAGATTCTCGAAGAGAAGTTAAACGGGCGGTTAGAGATGCGAAGCGGAAATATGAAATAAAACTGGCGAAGGATTCAAAGAAGGAACCGAAACGGTTTTACGGCTATGTAAACAGTAGGAAACCCTTAAAAGGTTCAATAGGGCCGATTAAAGACAAAGATGGTCGCTTGACGGAATTTCCGGGGGAAATGTCTAAAATTTTAAATGAACATTTCACAAGCGTCTTTACTGTTGAAGATTCGTCCCAATTAGGATCGTTAGTTGAAGAAGTAGATAATAGTGATATTTGCATATCCGATATAACGGTTAATGAAGTGGAAATTCTTAAATATATTAACCTGATGAAAAAGTCGAAATCACCCGGGCCCGATGGCGTTTACCCCACTCATTTAAAGGAACTTAAGAATGAGCTTGCGAAGCCGTTGCGTGCAATTTTCAATCGCTCATTAGAAGATGGCGTAGTCCCTTTAGACTTCAAGCGTGCAAACGTTACACCAATATTTAAGAATGGGAATAGATACGAAGCAACGAATTTTCGTCCTATTAGTCTAACTTCGGTAGTTGGAAAGCTTTTAGAATCGGTTATTAGAGATAGAATAGTGAGCCACCTCGAGCTAAATAATCTGATTAAAGATTCCCAACATGGGTTTAGGCGGGCGAGATCGTGCTTGACAAATTTGCTCGAATTCTTCCATAAAATGATTTGCGTTTACGACGAAAGCAAAGCTGTAGATGTAATCTATCTAGACTTTAAAAAGGCGTTTGACACCGTTCCGCACGAGAGATTATTAATGAAAGTTAAAGCAATCGGTGTGAAGGGTAAGATTTTAAATTGGATTAGAAATTGGCTGAAGGATCGTTCGCAGCGAGTAGTTATAAATGGTGAATGTTCTGATTGGGTCAACGTCAGTAGTGGAGTGCCACAAGGCTCCGTTCTTGGCCCATTATTGTTTCTAATATATATAAACGATTTGGATAATGGCGTATTTAGTACGATTTCTAAATTTGCTGACGACACGAAGCTGGGCAACCGTGCCTATGTAAGATCGGATGTAAAAAAATTATAAAAGGACCTAAACTTGATTGTCAGATGGGCGGATAAGTGGCAAATGCAGTTTAATTTAAGTAAATGTAAGGTGATGCATTTGGGTTGCCATAATTTGAGGGTAGAGTATACCATGAAAGGCCAGGTCCTCGACGTAGTTAAATTGGAAAAAGACCTGGGAGTTTTAGTCTCGGATGACTTCAAAGTCACGAAACAATGCGCGGATGCATGTAAAAAAGCAAATCGTGTGCTGGGTTATATCGCGCGTAATTTCACGTTCAAATCCAAAGAGATAATTTTACCATTGTATAAATCACTTGTGCGTCCACTGCTCGAATATGCGGTACAATTTTGGGCTCCATACTTAAACAAAGATATCGCGCAATTAGAAAGAGTGCTGCGTAGGGCTACAAAATTAATTCCCGAGCTGAGAAACAGGCCCTACGAGGAAAGACTCAGGGCATTAGATTTGCCATCTCTCGAAGGCAGAAGATTACGTGGCCAGCTAATAGAAGTATTTAAAATATTGAAAGGATTTTCAAACGTTGATTATAGGAATTTGTTCGAATTGGATCATAGGGGAAACACGGATTAAAATTAGTGAACAAGCGATTTAACTCTAGTATAGCCCAAAACTATTTTACGTTTAAAATTACTCAAATTTGGAATAGGCTACCCACCCACGTAGTGGATAGTAGGTCGGTAAATATGTTTAAAAACCGTCTCGACGCGCACTTAAATAGTATAAATATAACGTAGTCTGAGCACAGTAAATAAAAACGTCTTTGCAAAAGGAGTTTGGAGCGGAGGAACAACGAGAGTAAAAATGATGACTAAAAATGATGCCAGCGATTTCTCTTGCATGTGTAGTTTAGATATCCATTTTCTTTTCCGCCTATCCTATAAATAGTCTTACTATCCTAAAACTAGATTTTCACCACTAGCAGTCGAGGGCTGCGGAAGTTGAGAAGAAAAACTTTCTATCACCCCCCCTAGGTGGAAGTAGTTAATATGCATGACAATGTACACATGTAGATAAGTGTGTACAGTAGATTATATATAAAAAAATAATAATAAATAAATAAAAACAATAATAAAAAAAATAAAGCATGTTAGAGATACACTCGTAGATAAGTGTGTATCGTAGTTTTGGATTTAGTGTAGCGGACTAGCCTCGAGCGGACCTTAAGGTCTTTGCTGGTCCTAGATTCTGTAGTTCTGTAGTTCTTCTTCTTCTTATAAAGGAATTATTAGAAATAACTTTGATATAAAAATTAAATCTACTTAGGTGACAACCGAACTAAAGGAAAAAATCTTATTCAAACCTTCAAAAAACCTCGTTCTTAAAATATAGGGTTATGGATGAAAAATAACATCAATATGTTCTGATTTAAGTTCTTCGAGAAGATGTACGAACACTGTATGGTTTAATCCCCATGATCTTATAAAGTTTAATGACGTGCTTAATAACATGATCCAGTTAGAGAATATTTTCGCAAATAGATTGCTCGTCAATAATAATGCAATGGAAAATTTTAACCATTTGACCTGGATTTATTTCATACCCTTTTTCTTGAATTCTTTGCCCTAAGCCTTTATTTTTACCTGTAAGACTTGGACACCCATCGATAGTAATGCTCATGATTTTTTTATAATCTAAATTCAAGTTTGCAAAACCTTTCTCTACTTCTCCCAATAAGTCTTCTCTTGTTGTTCTTTTCATAGGTTGTTGCAATGCTGCTAATTCTCTTGTCAAATAAAAATCACTTGTTATTCCTATAATGAAAATCAAAAGGTGCGCATCGAGGGACAAAGAGAAGAAATCAAAGTTACTAGTTTCATTTTTTAGTTGTCCTTGAAAATTCTCTGCGATTTTTGTGATTCGCCTTACAACAAACAATACGAGGCGAGAGCCAATTTTTCAAACTGATCTTTTTTTCTTGACAAATTAAGGCTGAACTGTCAAATAGGCATTGCTTAATAAATTCGCCATCAGAAAATCTCTCTTAATGTTTGGCAATATTATAACTAATCATGTAACTTACTTTGTTATGTTTAATATCTGTTTTATAATACTTGTCAAATTTGTTTTTTGCTTTTCTAAAGCATTTTCCACTTCAGTATATTTCTTTTTGTTTTGTTCATCTGACAATTTGTCATACCTATTGGCATGTTTCTTTTCATAATGTAGCTTCAAGTTGACTGTTTTAAGCGGCAACACTTCCGTGCATATTATACGCAGTGCCTTATCATTTTTACCTTAAAAATGTACTTATAATTTCACTCATTATTAAATTTACGATATTTATCTAATTTTTGTTTTCCTTTGACTCATGATTGGTTTCACTTTAAAGGGGTTAATAATTACAAATAGAATCCCCATAGGCCTAATTAATTATAAATGCAGAAAAACGGCATTGCACTCAATATGTTATGAACAAACTAGCTGTCACCAATCGACTCACGGAAAATTGCCAAATCTATTTGCAGCGGTGCAAAGTCAATATACCTATCTTATTTAATGGAGCCAAAGTTTAGAGATATTAAGTTTATGGAAGAGTTTTGTTCTAATTTCACTCACTTAACTATTTTTAAATAGTTTTAAAATTTTATTTTATTTTGTATTTATTTCGAATTTTAAAAAAAATATTAATTAAATATACAAAAAATATTGCAAGCTGTAGAAACATTTTTACCGGCATTAATTTTAGCAGTTGCTAAAATATAGGAATAAATTACTCTTCCTATAAATTTACCATCCTTGCATACTAAAGACATATCTTTAAATAGTGAAAAAAAACCTTCTTTTCCCAAGGTGGTGCACTCTCACATTTGCGACCCAGAATTGGCTGACATTAATGAGAAATAATTGAAATGCATACGTTATTAGAGTGACGGATTACTTTAATGTAAGGAAAGGTACATTAGATCATAATTCCTGAGATTATAAATTTTCTAATGTACTTTAAAAAAAATAAATATTATAGCATACCTGGTCACGGGCCTTATTTTGAGCATTGGCGGGTAACCTTTTGCCCGCGGGCCATACTTTACCCGGACTTGATCTAGTTTATTGAATGCTAGCTACCTTTTCCTTCACCCAGCGTTTGCCCCATTATGAACCATGAACTCTTTGGTTTGGTTGAATCACTCTTTGACCAGTTTAAGTACTTTGTTTGGACAATAATACTCCGAACACTATTATTATTTGCCCCATGCCACCATCCTCATTGAGCACGTTCGTGATGATGTACATCATGGGTTCCGGCCCGCTCCGCAATAGCTAAATTTATGCGCTAACTAGGTATATGCCAATCGCCATCCCTCCTCCTCCTGATCTGGGCGTTCTGTGAAGTCCTATTAGCTTTGAATAGCGTTATAATTTCGAACTCTCTTCTCCGCATTTCCTTGTACTCGCGATGCATCATAACCGTCGTCTGTTGGCGAGTTACTAAGTTTGAATCTATCATTTCCATGAGTTCCGAAGAGGAGGTATTCAAATGAGTGTTCACATCTATGCAGCGCGTGAAATTGTGTACACGATAAGACGCTTCCGTCGTGGCGAGGTAGAATTGGAGCACAGAATTTGAGATAGAATGATCTGTCTTAAGTTAATATGGGGGAAACGAGTTCCCTATGTAACACAAGGTTATTTAATTCACTGGCGCGCTCACGTTTAGTCAGCTTTTTCGAGACGCAGCTGACTTCACGGTGGTGATATTCTTCCGTCTCCACCACAGATGAACAGACTAACCAGCAGTAAATTTTGGATCTAAAAATAGATCAGTGAAATTAGACAAGATAATTATACCCGAGGCGTAAAAATATTCTCTACCGAGTTCAAAATTATTAGAATTTGAACTAATCAATCTACAAAGAAAATCACAAAACATCGAGGATGGGGAGAACGCTATATTCGAAGGGAAGATTCCTTTGTCTCAAGACAGAGGTATTGAACGTCAAAACAAAAAGAAAAATCAGGCAACTAATATAAACAAAAAACAATCACTAGATAACACTTAATTAATTAAATGAAATCAGAAATTCTCTTGGCAGAGTAGAAATACAAACACTACTCATTGACAATAAAAAAACACGGATTAGACAGATCTCCTTTCACCTATGTAACCATATGTAAATCTTAGTCTTTCTTCCAATTTCCCCACTACTTTCCGTCTTTCATCTCTCATACCTCTCACTTACACTTACTCACCACGTTCACCAAATTCCATTCAATCCGAATTTTAGGCTTAGGATTGGACTGATTAAAGATAGTCAATTGCATCGTGTGGCAGAATGTAACCAAAACAATGACACTAGGGGAAAATGCCACAATTTACACGTGTTCGTGCGTGATCGCCTAAATAGGGAAAGGGAGGTCTAACCTTAATTAAACTTGAGTATAGTCACGGATGTCAAAGGATCTCAGACACACAAATGCAAGTTGGTGAACTCACGTGTGTAACCACGCCGTGAGGCGGAGGTATAGCTTATGGTCAGGGATGCAATATCATTGATTTATAATGAGTCGAAGCCCGGTCCCCTTCTGGTGGATGTTTAGAGTGTTAGGAACAGAGGGCAAGAGTCGGATCGTTTCATATGTTTCCCTTCACACACTATTATGCCCAGTGGAAAGTAATTACGAACCGTAACCCATTCTACCCATTTCCAGATTACCGCGGAGATCTTTCCCACCTCGCCGTCCCACAAGTTGAGCTGCGATTTCTGCTGGTTGTCGGTTCGAATCCCTCGAATACGAACCACCGAATAAGTTATATTGCCTCTATCCAGGATATTTTCACCTTTGATTTTTAACAATTCGTTTAATGCTTTATAAGATATTAGTGATGGATCTTATGATTCTTTTTAGGGGGGAGGGGTAAATATTGGCGCTGTACCAAACAGCAAGCGATGAGATCTTCGTTTTAACGACCTCCTCACTCAAAGAGAGATATTGGTTAGATGGATAATAATGATCCACATTTTTGGACATAAATCCCCTCATTTTCCCACTAATATCCCAATTAGATTGTGACTTTTGAGATGCCCCATCCTGATTATTGTCTCGATATGACCGAAAATCTCCCCGTTAAAATGGTTAATCGGGAATGGCCCAGTTCGGCGCAGACCCCTTCCGGCACAAGACCCTTTTCGGCGCAGACCTGCTTTGGTGCAGACCCGTTTCGGGGCAGACCTTGTTAATTTTTTAAAGTCAACCAGATCTACTTGTGAGCGACGGCGTTCGTTCTTTCGTTCGTGTTCAAACATACTCAAAAAACTATTGGACCAATTTCAACCAAATTTGGTGGACCACTAGAAAAAAACTATTAGTTTTTTTGGCCAAGGTAAATTGTTCGAGATTATATAATCGCTAATATATATTAATTTGTTTGTTTACAAAATTGCACGAAAACTAATTTCCCGGTATTGAAATGAAGTATATTGTACGGATATTATGATATTGCTAGTGCTCTCTATTATAATGCTAAGCTGAAACCTTGTTAATACGTGAAACAACTAAATGTTGGAAATTTATTAAGGATTTGGAATTTATTTAACCTGAAATATGTAAAGGTAAAATAACAATTTATATCTCGACACAGATTTAATATTGGCATATATATAAGGGGCTAATGATCGCATACACTAATAATAATAAAATATTATTATTATTATTAAACTAGAAATATGTTAAGGTAAAATTACAATTAATAACCTTACAAAGATTTAATTTTGGCACACCTATGTATATGACTCTAAAGCGCATACATTAATAATTATTATAAACAAAATAATAATGATAATAATAATAAACTAGAAATTTTTAAAGGTAAAATTACACTCGATAACATTACCCAGACTTAATATTGGCATACATATATGACGCTAACTGAACGCATACTTTAATAATGCAGGATGTCTACTGCCCTTGAAATCCTTGAAGTCCTTGAAACCCCTTTGAATTTATTTTTTGACCTTGAAATCTTTGAATTTGATGAAAAGGTAGATAGTCCTTGGGTTTAAAAAATAAATCATTGTGTGCTTGTTCAAATGATTTTTCAAATTCACTATTTATATAATTTTTAATGTCTATTAGGAAAATAGTAATATTTAAGTTAATCTACTCACTAATGTGAGCGAACATATTGTATGCTTTGGATGCATTGAATTTTATTATGGATGCTCGCTATACTTCTGTGACTGTCACTTGGATACCTTTTTTTGCACTGGTGAGTTGATTTTGGTTACGCTTTGCTTATAACCCATTTTCCCCTTAAATACCTCACCTTCATCAATGTCTCATAATGTTTATTGCATTTTTTGAATTTAAAGAGAAAAACAATGGCTAAAACCGGCCCTTGATTATTTTTAAAAAGTCCTTGAATTCAAAATCACCAAACAAGTAGACACCCTGTAAATGATAATAATATATTATAATAACAATCTCACAGAAACTGGGGCCTTATTAAATATGTACGTCACAGTAAAAAAAATACCGAACATTAAACATTTTCATTTCGTTTCATTCATGATTTTAAACATGAAACACTATTCATAATTGTGAGAAATTCCTCTTAATTATTGAATGAACTTAATATTCTCCAAATTCCCCACCAGTCTGCGAATATGTTCATCTGCATCCTTGAACTTCTTCAATTTTAAGGGAGGATTATGGCATAAAACAAGTTTTTAATAATAAAGATCTCTCTCTCTCTCTCTCTCTCTCTCTCTCTCTCTCTCTCTCTCTCTCTCTCTCTCTCTCTCTCTCTCTCTCTCTCTCTCTCTCTCTCTCTCTCTCTCTCTCTCTCTCTCTCTCTCTCTCTCTCTCTCTCTCTCTCTCTCTCCTCTCTCTCTCTCTCTCTCTTCTCTCTCTCTCTCTCTCTCTCTCTCTCTCTCTCTCTCTCTCTCTCTCTCTCTTCTCTCTCTCTCTCTCTCTCTCTCTCTCTCTCTCTCAACACAACCACCTTGTCGTCGGTGAGAGAGCTTGCGTGATCTGCCTGAGTTAAGCTAGCTAAGCTGGGGGACTTTTAGTCCGGTAGGGTCACCCATGCCAGTAAGGTAGCTGTAGTAGGATCCAGACTAATGGTTGTCAAACTTCTCTACCACTTCTTTGATGCGTCTCCTTGCATCCTCCTAAATTTTTCAATGGCACTTTGCCGCTATGACTCCGTCCTTTTCTTACGCTATCCCCAACCTTGAAATAAAATGTAAAAAAAAAAAAAAAACAAAAAAACTTCGATACTATTTGATAGTAAGGACCTCACCAGCTACCTTATGCCGTGTGGGAAGAGAGGCTTTGGAACCTCTATAAATAACACTATCTAACGCTCACAGGTCGCGAGAGACTAGGACTGAAGGGATCCTAGGCGCCGGGGCGCGATTAATGGAGATGAGCTAAGTGCCCCGTTAAGCCTTCTCCTAACGTGCAATTGCCTGACCAGCTCCCTGTGACCGTTCCTTAGTGTCAGTGGTTGCACCGACCCGAGGTGACGGGTCCTTGTTACCAGGTTGGCTGCCAGGCCAACTAAAAGCCCCGGGTAGAGTCTCTCAAAGCGAGCACGATATCCCTTGACCGCTCGCCAGAG